>SJYQ01034219.1:0-38240 GCA_006410935.1 Redunca redunca
AAAATATATGCCAATGATGTGACTGATAAGGGTTATACATATAGTAGTCGTTCAGTCATGTCCAACTCTTTGTGACCCCATGGACTGTAGCCCACCAGGCTCCTCCATCCGTGGACTTTTCCAGGCAAGAGTCATGGAGTGGGTTGCCATTTCCTTCTCCAGGGGATCTTCCCAAACCAGGGATCGAAACCAGGTATCCCACATTGCAGGCAGATGCTTTACCATCTGAACCACCAAAATAAGGGGTTAATAGCCAACATAAACAGCTCATATAACTCAATGTCAATGGAATAGCCCAAATAAAAAACGGGCAGAGAATTGAATACACATTTTTTTTCCCCAAAGGAAATGCAGATGGTTAACAGGCACAAGAAAAGATGCTTAGCATCACTAATCATCAGGGAAATGCATGCCTGTCAGAATGATTATCATCCGAAAGAACACAAATAGCAAACGCGGGAGAGGATGTAGAGAAGAGGGGACTCCTGTGCACTGCTGTTGGGAATGTAAATTGGTGCAGACCCTGGGGGAAAAAGCATGCAGCTTCCTCAAAAAAGTAATACTGGAACTACTATATGACCCAGCATTCCACTCCTGGGTATATGTGCAAAAAAAACCAAAAAACACTTTGAAAAAAACATGTATACATTGAAAAACACATGCTCCACAATGTTCGTAGCAACATTTATAGTTACTAAGATGAAGTGTCCATCAACAGACGAACTGATATATATTCACACACACACAAGGAAAATGGGGCTCTACTCAGTCATAAAAAAAAAAATCGATGAAATTTTGCCATTTAGAGCAACACGGATGAACTCAGAGGGTTCACGCTAAGTGAAACAACTCAACTAGAGAAATACAAATACTGTATGATATCATTTATATGTGGAATCTAAAAAATACAACAAATGCTAGTGAATGAATTTTTAAGAAGAAGCAGATTCACAGATATAGATAACAAACTAGTGGTTACCAGTGGGGAGAGGGAGGAGGGGTGAGAAACGTGGGGAAGAGACTCTAGGGGTAGCAGATAAAGAGGCAGGCTATTAAACATAAAATAAAGCTGTGTGCTTAGTCACTCAGTTGTGTCCGACTCTGGGGTTCCTCTGTCCATTGGATTTTCCAGGCAAGAATACTGGAGCAGGTTGTCATTTCCTACTCCAGGGGGACTTCCCAACCCAGGGATCAAACCCGCATTGGCAGATGGATTCCTTAGCATTGCACCACCTGGAAAGTCCATAAAATAAGCCCATACAATATAGTCTATTTCCACCTTAGAGACAGTGTAGCTGCAATTAACCTCAAGAACACAGTAATAGAATTTAATATGATTAAGGAGTTGGAAGTTTTAATATTTGATTTTTAAAGTTGAATGTATAGGTATAATTGACTTAAGTTACACACACTCATTAATAAGTAATTTTTGATGCCCTGATGCATGTTGAAAACCCCCAAACCAATTTTCCTCCTGCTTTTTAAAATTTATCCTACCCAGCATATGGATAGGATAATTTTTTTTTTTTTTTTAAAAGGAGGAAAATTGGTTTGGGGGCTTTGAAAATTAATGATACAATGACATACTGTATATTTTGTTATGGCTATTTTCAAATATATACCAAAAAAGAGACTATGATGAAGCCAGATGAACCAATCACCCGCCATTTTGTGGCCATTCTTTGCTTGTTTTCATGGGTCTATTCACTCTGTGGCATGTGGGATCCTTCTGGATCAGGACTCGAACCTGTGCCTCCTGCACCGACCTCAGGATTCTTCACTGCTGAGCCTCCAGGGAGGCCTGCGCGGCCATTCTCGTTCCATCTACCCCATCTACACCAGCGGGCTAGTTTACCAGTTTCTTACCTATTCACAAACTTGCTTTTTAGGGGTTTCAGAGACCCAAGGTCAAGAGAGGTCTGAAAATATTAAATGGAAAATTCCAGAAATGAAACAATCCACGAGTTTTAAATTGCAAGCCTTTCTGCATAAGCAATCTTTCACCAACCTCTTCATCTCTCCCGCATGAGTACACATTTGTCTAGGAATCCACACAGGCATTCTATCATCTCACAGCATCACAAAAGAGGTGAGCACAACAGTGCATATTTTGAGAGACCACATTCACTTAACAAATACATATTTATTTGGCTGTGCTGGGTCTAGTTTCCTTACCAGAGATCAAACCCACTGCCCCTGCTTTGGGATCTAGGGGTTCCAGCCACTGGGCCACCAGGGGAGTCCCTCACTAACTTCTATGACAGCTATTGTTAAGATCAACCTTTATCACAGGTACATATGTATAAGGGGAAACACACAGTACATGTAGGACTTGGTCTCAGGCATCCACTTGGAGGCCTCGGGATGTCATCTGCTGCAGATAAGGGGGGTCAAGTATTAATTCCACACACAGCATCATTTAATGCATACTCTCTACAAAACTGACTTTTTTAAAACATATTTGCATAACTCAATAATCATAAAGATATTTTATCAATGCTGAACTGTTTCAGAAATGTTCCTTAACTCAGATTAGTTGCAGTCAGAATCCAAAATATATTCCAAAAGCGTTCATTAGCTGTCTCTCACAGATCTCTTAACACATGGCGTGCACTCACCTTGTAAAATTCTCGTTTCGTGCAGCTTGTTGTCATTAGTTCATCTGAATTTAGCATATTCTAGATGTGTCTCTGATACTGTTGAACTGACCACCTTTCCCCCATATATCCTGTACACTAGATGCTGATGAGATGGGTGATGAGGTTTGATCCCTGTGGAGAGGTGCGTGATGATGACTGTTAGGGAAATGAAAACAAAAATTTCTCCCTATCGAGAAATCTTTCCCACAAGGTAATAAAGAGACAAAATCAATTTTATTGTTAAAATAAGTATTAAAGGATTACAGTGCATCACAGGCAACCCACTAGGAAATTGTGAAGACAGGAAAAAATCTAACTCCCCTAGTCCTCAAGAAAGAGGAGCTGCCAATACCGTTTGTCGCACAGAGTCCTGATTTTACCTGGTAATGGGGCGACTGTGTAGTTTATTGGTTTCCTCTAGAGGAAACACAGGCTTCTCATCTCTGTAACTGAAGGTAGTTTTTAAAGTTGGAGCACAGCGTCCGCTAAGATGAGACTCCCGTCCTCCCACCAGAACTGACTGGTGAGCTATTTCCCTGTCTGCAGTGTGAGGAGACGGGTCGNCCAGGTTCTTGAGAAAGACATCTGAGCTAAAACTGGGGGGCAGGGGTGGGGGCGGGGGGAAGACCAGCTGAAAAAAGGCCTTCTTAGAAGTCTTCAAAGACATGCATTTTAAAAGATGAGACAGTTCCTACAAGTTTTCTAAGGTAAATGCTCTGAGAGGAAGGAAATCTCATTCCCCATGTTCAACAAGAAGTAAATCTCTTGTTTTTTATTTATTTATTTTTGGCTGGGCTGGGTCTTCGTTGCTGCGAGGACTTTTCTCAAGTTGCGCCAAGCCGGGGCCATTCTCCACGGCAGTGCGCCTGTCTCACTGCGGAGCCCGGGCTGCAGGGCGTGTGGCTTCCGCAGCTGCGGCACGTGGTTTAGCTGCTCCCCAGCATGTGAGATTTCTTGGAGTAGGGGTAAAACCAGGGTCTCCTGCATTGGCAGGTAGATTCTTTACCTCTGAGCCAGCAGGGAGGGTCAGTCTCTCGTCTTTTCACGTGTGTATCTGTGGAATAAAATAATTTGTATGTGACCATCTGGAAACACGAACAGTGTGATTGTGTTTTGGTACCACCCCCTGACGCAGCTTGGATACAAACATTTCACGTACTAGATAGGACCTGCCTCCACGTATCTGGGGACAGGGTGACAGCGTTGGGGCACTGTTACCCTGCTGTATGTGAAAGGCGCAAGATGCACGAGAAGGGCCAGACCGCATCTGATCCGTTCAGGGACAGTGGTCAAGCTTAGTTCCCTAGGAGGGAATAGGAATGTCCATTGTCAGTCACTGGTTTGCTTCTTACCTAGAGGGTGGTGAGAACTAAATTCACCAGCTGGCGGGGGTGAGAGAAATGCCATGGGACAGGGACTGGCGAAGGTCACAGTGGACGGTCTTAGTCCTGAGCCTCGTCCAGGGTCCACATCAGTGACAGGGGTCACTGGGTGACAGCTGAGTAGCAGGCGTGATTGGAGGAGACACCCTGAGGCGGCGGAGGGGGAAGACCAGCAACCTTGGGATGACTCACATGCAGCAGCAAGGGCCAGCCATGTGTTTGGGGTGACACCTGGGGAAGAGGCTCTGGGCCTGCGGGGTGCAGACCATGTGGGAGGAGAGACCACGTGAAGACAGAGGAGGAGGAGAGCCATTTGCAAGCCTCCAAAAAACCTCTGTTAAACCCTTGATCTCACACTTTGACCCTCCAGAAATGCGAGGAAGTAATCTGGTGCTTAAAACCCCCAGTCCGTGGGGCCTTGTTTAGGCGACCTGAGCACATCAGCACAGGGACCAGCAGAATCTGGAGAGGATCTACAGGCTCAGGGGAGGCTGTGAGGGACCCTAAGAGGAGCCTGAGGGAACAAGGAGGAGAGGTTTCTTGGGATGGAACCAGGTCAGAGGGGAGGGGGACACGGAGGGTGAGCCTGGGATTGACGTCTGCACCCCCACCTCCACCGGGCTCACAGCAAGAGATGCCCCTCTAGTCTCACTCATGACTTTTTCCCAGTTCAAAAGGGGGCTAATGATGGGGCTGCCTCGGGGGCTTTTAGAGGACAGATAGGCCGGGCCTAGAAGGAGGCCCCCAAGGGGGCAGCTGTGAGTTGAGAGCCTGCAGAGAGGTGGCGGGGCCCACAAAGAGGCTGCAGGGACAGCAGAGAGTTCCAAGAGCCAAGGGGCTCCAGCCAGTCATGGAGCTCTTCCCAAAGTAGCTGGGATCCCTACTGTGGGTCCCACTTGGAGGCTGCACCTGCGTCTTCAGCAGACAGATGGCTGCCCAGCTAAGACTCTTCTGCCTAGGGGTTCAGGTCTCTGCTCTGCCTCGTCCCAGCAGCAGGGCTGCCTGCTAGCTGTGGAGCCTCACTTCCCCTGTCTGTGGAATGAGGCCAGTATAAAAGAACAACAGACTCACAGATATATAGAAGAGACCTGAGATTGCCAGGGCGGAGTAGGCGTAGGAGAGGGAAGGACTGGGAATGTGGGTTAGCAGAGGCCATCTATTATATATAGGATGTATAAACAAGGTACTACTGCATAGCCCAGGGAACTGTATTCAACATCCTCAGACAAACCATAATGGAAAGTGAAAAAGAATGTATGTATTACTGAGTCACTTTGCCGTACAAAAGAAATTAACATGACACTGTAATCAACTATACTTCAATAAAATATTTTAAAAAATAGTGGAGGCCACTCAAACAAAACCAGAAACAAAATCCTAGAGGGCAGAAGTTAGAAACAAAGGACACCCTTTGTTGAAACTAGAACTTCTACCACGGTAGGTGGCTTAAGTACAGGAAGACTCACCACCATGATCTGGGATCACCAAGGAGAGGAAAAGCTCAACGGGCTCTTCTAGGCACCTGAGTTGAATCCAAGGCAGTGTCAGAGTCGGTGAGGGCCTGTGCAGGTCTGCATCCTGTATCCTGCTTCTGACACCACATAATGCCAACCAAAAAACAACACAGGAGGCTGCAAGTAAGAAAAGAGTTTATCTGGAGTTTTAAGAACTGCAATTCAGGAGACACAGAGTCAGGTAATTCCAAGAGTGTTCCGGGAGAAGAGACTCAGGGGCTTACAAAGACAGAAGGCCACGAGTTTCTTCACGTTGCCTTGTGATGAACTGTGACTGAGTCTGATGCGATTTAGGAAATATTTGTCCTTAAGCAATCAGGAGTCTTTTAGGGTTGGGATCCAAAAGGTAGATAGGCGGTCATGAGTTACTTTAGGGTAAGGGCCTGATAAGCACCCTGAGTTCCTGGCAGATGCTCTAGGTGGCTTCATTAGGAATAAGGAGTCAAAAGGTCAGATTCCCTCCAGGCTGAGAGGTGCATAAATCACACTTCCTTAATAGCCTCTGCACTCCATTTTAGAAAGCCCTGCTCAATATAGACTCCACTTTGATTTTCCTTTCACAATAATAACCCCAACGGCTGACTAAATATAGGAAGAACCACGTGTGACAAGTGGTGCTGTCGAATTCTTGACTTTTTTTGGGGGGGGCGGAATTTGTTTTCTGGGCCTATTTCTTACCTTTTGAGTAGACCTACTTCAGTGGTTTTAGGGTAAGGAATCAGAGCTCCTCTGTCCATGGAATTTTCCAGGCAAGAATACTGGAGTAGGTTGCCATTTCCTCCTCCAGGGGATCTTCCCAACCCAGGGATCAAACCCATGTCTCTTGTGTCTCCTGAGCTGGCAGGGGATCCTTTACCACTGTGACACTAGGAAGCCCAGAAAATATCACTGCAGAGGAAACACAATATACTGGCATGCTGTCAACTCTCAAACTCCATGTCAGTGATACCACGTTCAGTTCAGTTCAGTTCAGGCGCTCAGTCGTGTCCAACTCTTGGCGACCCCATGAATCACAGCACGCCAGGCCTCCCTGTCCATCACCATCTCCCGGAGTTCACTCAGACTCAAGTCCATCGAGTCCGTGATGCCATCCAGCCATCTCATCCTCTGTCGTCCCCTTCTCCTCCTGCCCCCAACCCCTCCCAGCATCAGAGTCTTTTCCAATGAGTCAACTCTTCGCATGAGGTAGCCAAAGTACTGGAGCTTCAGCTTTAGCATCATTCCTTCCAAAGAAATCCCAGGGCTGATCTCCTTCAGAATGGACTGGTTGGATCTCCTTGCAATCCAAGGGACTCTCAGGAGTCTTCTCCAACACCACAGTTCAAACACATCAGTTCTTTGGCAAAGTTTTAAATTGACAGCAGTGGGAATATTTACATTGGGGAAACTGCAAACGATGTAATTCTTAGCTTGATTATGGGGAATATGTTAGTAATGCAGATTAAACTTAAAATATGCTGTATGGGGCCACTGCACTATATACAGCAGAAAAAAAAATAGAAAATAGTATTTCAGAATTCAAAAATAATCATTTCTTATGGCTAGGAATTATATCCCTAAAGAATTAAGTTTCAAATTAAGTCTTTGTTGTTTCACTATCTTTTTAATAAAAAGAGAAACAGTCAAAATTCTTTCTATAAAAATGGATGAGCTCTTTCCCATCTTGCAAGATGGCAGGTGAAAAGGCTGAGAAGCCAGATACTAAGGAGAAAAAACCTGAAGCCAAGAAGGCTGATGCTGGCAACAAGGCTAAAAATGTGGAAAAGGTGAAGAAGGTTAAGAAGGGGAAGCCCCACTGCAGCCGGAATCCTGTCCTGGTCAGAGGAATTGGCAGATATTCCCGATCAGCCATGTACTCCAGAAAGGCCTTGTACAAGAGAAAATATTCGGCACCTAAATCCAAGGTCGAAAAGAAAAAGAAGGTTCGTGTTCTTGCTACTGTCACAAAACCAGTTGGTGGCGACAAGAATGGTGGTACCCGAGTGGTCAAACTTCGCAAAATGCCTAGGTATTACCCTACGGAAGATGCGCCTCAGAACTGCTGAGTCATGGCAAAGAAACCTTCAGTAAGCATGTGAGGAAGCTGCGTGCTAGCATCACCCCTGGGACCATTCTGATCATCCTCCCTGGGCACCACAGAGGCAAGAGGGTCGTTTACCTGAAGCAGCTGGTTTGCTACTTGTGACTGGGCCTCTATCCCTCGATCGAGTTCCTCTGCGTAGAACACACCAGAAATCTGTCATTGCCACCTCCACCAAAATTGATATCAGTGGTGTGAAAATTCCAGAATATCTCACTGACACTTACTTCAAGAAGGAGAAGCTGCGTAAACCCAGACACCAGGAGGGTGAGATCTTCGACACCGAGAGAGAGAAATACGAGATCACAGAGCAGCGCAAGGTTGATCAGAAAGCTGTGGACTCCCAAATTCTACGAAGAATCAAAGCTGTCCCTCAGCTGCCGGGCTACCTCCGCTCTATGTTTGCTCTCACAAATGGAGTTTATCCTCACAAAGTAGTATTCTGAACTTCTTGCAAAGAACCTAATTAAATAACTTGTCGTTTCAAAAAAAAAAAAAATGGATGAAAGTTGCCAAGAGGACATACACTAGTGGGAAATTTAAAAAATGAAACAATGCTCCGCATCATAAAACATCTGAGGAGTGCAGTTACAACAACAGTGAGATAACGCTACCCGTTTATTTTAAAGGTCAAAAGTTTGAAAAGACTAAACATATTGGCAAGGATATGGAAGAACTGGAAGTTCCAAACTCTTCTGTAAGAATACAAAGGAAACAATCATGTTAGATTACAGCATGTGCCAATGTGCTCAGTCGTTGCCGACTCTTTGCGACCCCATGGGCTGAAGCCCACCAGGTTCCTCTGGCTGTGGAATTCTCCAGGCAAGAATATTGGAATGGGCTGCCTTTTCCTTCTCCAGGGGATCTTCCTGACCCAGGAATTGAACCCAAGGCTCCTGCATCGCAGACAGGTTCTTCACCACTGTGCCACCTGGGAAGCCACGGAGAGATTAAGTCGCCCTCTATTTGGCTGTCCACCAACTCCAGTCACAGACGGAGAGAGGGCCAGCTGGCCAAGTCAGAGCAGAGCAGGCAGCTCCAGGGTCTATAAGGAATTCAGTTTTACCTGATACATCAAGGGTGACCCAAGGTTCCGCCGGGGTAATGAAAATGGATCAAGCGGGATCTATATCCAGGCAGGCACTCAGGACCCATCAGTCAGTGTGTGGGCTCTCTCATCCTACTTATTCACAAAGAACTGGGGTTGGTTGGGGTTGCCCCTTGGCTGTCCCCCAGGAGGGCGCTCAAGACATCCCCCCTTCCAGTGTCCCCCTTTCTGACAAAAGCACATTGGTTAAGGCCCAAGCAGCATCTTCAGGGTCTGCCCAGCTTTCTCAGTCCTTCAAGGTCCCCTCAAGGTGGTGGCTGAATCAAAATAGCCAAGAGCTGCATTTTCCTTATTAGCCTCTTATCCTTATTGGCCTCCTCCATCAAGTCTTGGTAGTTACAGACCTTGAAGGCCTTCTCTACCAAGGCTGATGATAGGGTTTGGGGCCCAGCTCAAGCTTTTGTAATTTTCTGAAGATATCAGGAGTAGCCTGCATGATAAAATGCATGGCAAAAAGTGTTCTCCCCTTTGTGGACTCAGGGTTGTACAGATATAATTCCTTAATGCCTCTCATCACCTAGCTCAGGAAGACTGCTGGGTTTTCATCTTTTTCTTGTGTAACCTCTCCTATCTTAACATAGTATAATGTTCTTTAAAAGTCATACATTCACCAAGCCTGTAACTCAGGCATTGCGGCCCAAAGTACAGGAAAATACAGGAAAAGTGAAACATAACTATGTGAAGAACTTTTACTGTATTCAAATATCTGCAGCAGTTTTACTTGCAACAGTCAAAAACTGGGAACTCAAATAAGGATAAACAGATGAATGGACAAATAGTAGTATATCCACAGAATATATTTCTCATCAATATAAAAAACCAAACTACTCACTGATAAATATTTCACATAAGGGTACCTGAGAGGAAAAGCATAAACACTTCATGATTTTAACCATATAAAATTTTAGACAATTAAAACTTATCTAAAGAAAAACAAGTCAATGGTTGACTAGAGGTCAGAGTGACATCAAAATAGGAAACAAGTTAAAAATGAAAGTAGACTGGTTTTTTAAATGGATGTGATGACGGTTTCATGGATTTATATAAATGTCAAAACTTATCAAAGTGTATATTTTAACTACGTGCATTTTACTGCAAGTATTTTTAGGTTATTAAAACTTAAAAATATATTCAAAATACAAATCTGGATTTCTTACTGTTTAAATAAAATCCCCGATATTGACTACACCTCTTTCTGCCTCATGCTTTGGGAGGGGGAGTTGGCCTCAGTGGTCAAAAATATAAGCAACAAAGACTGTTCCCAAAGTGACTCAACAGGAATATTGTCACAATGTCTGTTATTCACTGAAGGATATCCTTTCTCTCTATCCTCATTTTTCTATCTGCACAGAAATGGCCTTGAGGAGGATAGCTCAGAGAGATTACAGAAACCACAGAGCTTTCAGATTGTTTTCTCCTGTAATGCTCTCTGCTAATACAAGATGCCCAACTTAGGAGGCCTGAGAATTTCTGTACATATTCATCCTTCACAGCCACAATGACTGGAATAATGTGGACGCTCTTTTAAACGGGCACATCCCACCAGTCGGTAATAGTGTCCTGCTCCCACTATTAATTTAGTGCTTTCTGTAACAATTACCATTCCCACTATAATCTTACAACCAGTGCTGGTACCTACAGAATTCTGCATGTGAGAGCACACGGCTCCACTGCAGGGCCTGAGAGTATGTTCCCCACCAGTGCGCACACACAAGGCAATATACCCTGTGAACAAGACAACTTCATGCTATTCAGAAGCACTGAAGGTTGTCACAATGACTACTCCTTCCTTAGACTGACCTCTGAACCCAGAAAATACACATTCAGGCCACAGATTAGAATGAGAAAGCTCTGCAGTCTTTCCTTGGAAGCCTTGGGCAACAAGCAGAGTCCTCTGGGCCCAAAATGGGTCATGTCAGTGACTTAATTCATCAAAGCCACAAGAAGGAAATGAGTGCTTCTCAGGCTTCTCACAATCCTTCCCATGAATGGGAAAAATCAAGGTTCCTTCCCTGAACACCCTGGAATGGCTGAATGCTGTACACTGTGAATACCTGCCAGGTGGGAGAAGTGAAATGGCTTTGGCCACAGAAACTGTCAGCAACAGAAGTCTGGCAAGAGGCCAGGTTAAAAAGTACAATATAGCTCCCACATACCTGGGATGTTTGCAGATGTTTGGATGTATGATGTTCAATTCAGATGGTACCACCAAAAGGGATGTCGAGTGTAGATCCACTGAAAAAGGAAACTCTACAATCCTACACATGTAATGTGTTTTTTCCTTCTGAAATCTGTGGTTCCAAAGAGCCAAGACTTTGGGTTAATGGCCTTATCACTTTCATTGCATTCATAAGGCCTTGATCTAGTGTTTTAAGAGACTGGAGTTGTAGGTAAAGAACTCAGCAGATTCCCCAAATTGTAAGGCCTTTTCCTAATGTGAATTCTCCGATATGTGATGAGGTTAGAGCTTTGGTTAAACAATTTCCCACATTCACTGCATTTATAAGGCTTTTCTCCAGGATGCACTCTCTGATGAGCAGTGAGGTTGGATATGTATCTAAAGGATTTCTCACACTGATTGCACTTGTAAGGCCTTTCTCCAGTGTGAACTCTCTGATGTTGAAGGAGGAAAACATTTTGGCGAAATGATTTCCCACATTCACTGCACTCATAATGCCTCTCTCCTGTGTGAACTCTCTGGTGTACGTTGAGATGAATTCTTTGGGTAAAGGATTTCCCACATTCACTGCACTCATAAGGCCTTTCTCCTGTGTGAATTCTTCGATGTATAATGAGGTGATTTATTTGGGTAAAAGACTTCCCACAATCAGTACACTCATATGGCCTTTCTCCTGTGTGAATTCTCTGATGATAACGCAGGCCAGAGCTAGAGGTAAAAGACTTCCCACATTCCCCACATTTATGAGTCTTTTCTCCAGTGTGAACTCTCTGATGATAATGCAGGGCAGAGCTAGAAGTAAAAGATTTCCCACATTCATTGCACTCGTAAGGCCTTTCTCCTGTATGAACCCTCCAGTGTTCAATTACATCAGATTTTCGTTTAAAGGACTTCCTACACTCCGTGCATTCATAACTCATTTCTCCAGTGTGAACTGTCCGTTGTTGAATAAAGATGGAGCTATGGCCAGAAGACTGTGCACAATGATAGCACACATGGCAATTTTCTCCAGTGCTACTCCTCTGAGGATAAATGAGGACAAATTCTTGGCTAAAGGATTTCCCACATTTGCTGCACTTGTACTGCCTTGCCCCAGTATGAATTCTTTGATGTTGAATGGGGGTTGAACTTCCTCTGAAAGATTTTCCACAGTCACCACACTCATAAAGCCTGTCACCAGTGTGGGCTTTCTGGTGCACAATAAATGAGGATTTATACTTGAATTTCCACCCACATTTACTGCACACAAAACGTTGTCTTTCAGGGCAGGCACTGTGGTCCTGAACAAGTGTGTGTTTGGGACTGAAGGCTTTCTTGCATTCTCCCCTGGTACAATGACTTTTCTTGCTTTGTAAAGTTTCCACGCAGGGGGTGACTGTATTTGGCTTCTCCCCTGTGTGACTGGCCTGTTGCTTCAGATGTTCTGAGGTGCTTCGGAAATCATCCCCAACCTCCTTGCTGGTTAAAGGCTCTCCTGACACATGGAAATTGGAGCTCTTCACAAATGAAGGCCTGTCCACGCTGATTATGGGTGGATTTTCTTGCTTGTGCTTCTCCTGGTGCTGCTGAAGGTCTATACTGAAAGAAAATCCTTTTGCACATGCCCTACACATCAGTAATTTCTTGCTGTGTTGTGTTCCCTGCTGCTCAGCCAAATGGAAAATGCCTCTCAAGACTGGACCACACACTTCACAGGGGTGAGTCTTCTCAGAAGATGAAGGTTCCTTGGAAGTCCTGGCCTGTGACACTGCCACAGAAACACTCTGTGCAAAGGAAGACTCAACTTTCTCCTCTCCACTCCAGAAGTCTGAATGGAAAGAAATGCTGATGAGGTACACACTCACTTTATCGGAAGGGGCAACTCTCTGAACAAATGTGCAAATGAAACAAAAAAAGATCTTGCATGTAGCAATGAAGACCCCATGCGCCACAATTAAGACCCAGTTTGGGGCTTCCCTGGTGGCTCACTAGTAAAGAATCTACCTGCCCATACAGGAGACACAGGTTTGATCCCTGGTCTGGGAAGACCCCACATGCTGCAGAGGAACTAAGCCCATGTGTGCCACAGCTACTAAGCCTGTGCTCTAGAGTCCAGGAGCTGCAACTGGGGAACCCATGTGCCACAACGGCTGAAGCCCATGCACCTAGAGCTTGTACTCTACAATGAGAAGCCTTTGCGCTGCAATGAGAACAGCCCCCACCACCACAACTAGAGAAAAAGACCACGCAGCAATAAAGATCCACCACATCAAAAATAAATAGAAAAACAAATCTTTTTCAAAAGCAGGGATAAAAAAAAACAAGCACGGTAATCATACAGTGTCAGATGAGATACTCTTTAAGTAAATAATTGGCACAAGAGACAAAGGAGGTCATTACGTAATGATAAAGCAATCAATTCATCAACAGGATAAAAATTACGAATACATAGGTACCCAATATTGGAGCACCTAAACATATAAAGCCAATATTAATAAATCTGAAGGTAGAAATAGATAGCTGCAATAATATTAAGGGTTCAAGATCCCACTCTGGATAAGAAAACATTGGACTTGAACTGCACCTAATACCAAAGAGACCTAATAGACATGTACAAAAGATGCTATCCAATTATAGCAGAATACACATTCTTCTCGAGTGCATGTATCATTCTCTAGGAGACATCACATCTTGGGTCAAAAATCAAATAATAAAAAAAAATTCACTAAGATGAAAATCATATCAAGTATCTTTTCAAACTACAATGCTATGAAACTAGAAATCATTAACAGGAAGAAACCTGGAAAATTCACAAATATTGGAATTTAAATGACACGCTCCTGAATGACCTACGGGTTAAATAAGAAATTAAAAAAACAATTTAGACAAATGAAAATGAAAACATAACACAGCAAAATTTGTGGGATGCAGCAAATGCAATTGTAAGAGGATAGTTTAGAGCAATACATGCCTATATTAAGAATAAAAGAACGATCTCAAATAAACAACATATGCTTATACCACAAGATATGAGAAAAAGAACTAAGATTAAAATTATCAGAAATAAGCAAATAACAAAGGTCAGAGCAAAATAATGAAACAGAGACTAGGAAAATGATAGAAAAATCAATGAAACTAAGAGGGTTTTTTTTGGTGGGGGGGGCACACCATGCGGCTTTAAGAATCTTAGTTCCCTGGCCAAGGATCAAACCTGGGCCTCCTGGAATGAAAGTACAGAGTTCTAACCACTGGACCACTAGGGAATTCCCAAGAGTCAGTTTCTTAAAAGACATAAGGCCTTTAGTTAGATCGACAGGCCTTTAGTTAGATTATGAGGATTGAAGACTCAAGGTCAGAAATAAAAGAGGAGACATCACAAGTGATACTGCAGGAATACAATCAATCAGAAGAAATTACGATGAACAATTTTTTAGATAACCTTAAGAAATGAAGAACATTCCTATAAACATAAAACCAACCAAAACTAAATCATGAAGAAATAGAAAATCTGAACAGATCTGTAACTGGTAAGGAGACGTAATCACTAATAAAAAACATCTCCCAAGAAAAAAAACTTCAGGACTAGACAGAATCACTGGGAAATCCACTTAATATTTTAAAACTTAACATTAATCCTTCTCAAAGTCTACCAAAAACTTGAAGCAGGAACATTTCCAAGTTCATTTTATGAGAACAGTATTACTCTGATATCAAAGCTATTTAAGCATAACACAAGAGAAGAAAATTATAGGACAATAACCCTGATAAACATAGATACAAAACTCTTCAACAAAATACTTGTAAATCAAATCCAACAGCACATTAAAAGGATCATACATCACAATCAAGGAGGATTAATCCCAGGGATGCTAAGATAGTTAAACATCATGTGCAACATCAAAGAATGTGACAAACACATTATCACAATGGAAGATAAAAACCATAATCTATACACGCTGAAAAAGCATTTGATAAAGTTCAATCTTTTCGAGATAAAAACTCTCAACAAGTTAGATATAGAAGGAATGTACCTCAACACATCTGATATGCCTACAGCTAACATCACATTCAGGGCTTCCCAGGTGGTCCAGTGGTTAAGAATCTGCCTGCCAAGCAGGAAACAGTTTTGATCCCTGAGTTAGGAAGATTCCCTGGAGAAGGAAATGGCAACCTACTCCAGTATTCTTGCCTGGGAAATCTCATGGACAGAGGAGTCTGGTGGGCTACAGTCCATGGGGTCACAAAAGAGTCACACAAAAATCAGTGACTAAACAACAAAAACTTTTTATATTAAACACTGAAAAGCTAAAAAGGTTTTCCTCTAACATCAGAAACAAGACGAGCATGCCCATCACTTCTGTTTTTATTCAACACAGTACAGGAAGCCCCAGCCAGAGTAAGTAGGGAAGAAAAGGAAGGAAAAGGCATTCAGACCAGAATTGATGCCATTGTTCAGCTGCTAAGTCACGTCCGACTCTGGGCCACCCCTGGGACTTCAACACACCAGGCTTCCCCATCCTTCACTATCTCCCCAAATTTGCTCAAACTCGTGTCCAGAAAGTTGGTGATGACATCCAACCAGCTCATCTTCTGTTGCCCCGTTCTCCTCTTGCCCTCACTCTTCCCCAGCATCAACGTCTTTTCCAGTGGGTTGGTTCTTTGCACCAGGTAGCCTAATTACTGGAGCTTCAGCCTCAGCATCAGTTGTTCCCATGAACATTCGGGGTTGATTTCCTTTAGGACTAATTAGTTTGATTTCCTTGGAGTCCAACTGACTCTCAAGAGTCTTCTCCAGCACCACATTTTGAAAGCATCAATTCTTTAGTGCTCAGCCTTCTTTATGGCCCAACTCGCACATCTATACATGACTACTGGAAAACCATAGCTTAGACTGTACGGACCTTTGTCAGCAAAGTGAGGTCTCTACTTTTTAATATGCTGTCTAGGTTTGTCATAAAGCTCTTCTTCCAAGAAGCAAGTGTCTTTTAATTTCATGGCTGCAGTCACCATTTGCAGTGATTTTGGAGCCCAAGAAAACAAAGTCTGTCCTCGTTTCCATTGTTTTCCCGTCTATTTGCCATGAAGTGATAGGACCAGATGCCATGATCTTAGCTTTCTGATTGTTGAGTTTTAAGCCAGCTTTTTCATTGTCCTCTTTCACCTCCATCAAGAGGTTCCTCTTCACTTTCTTCCCTTATCTGATGTTGCTGATATTTCTGCTGGCAATCCTGATTCCAGCCAGTGATTCATCCAGCCTGGAATTTTGCATTAGATGCTCTGCACATATGTTAAATAAAGAGAGCAAAAGCAATCTTGATAAAGAAGGACAAAGCGAGAGGCATCATACTTCCTGATTTCAAAGTAGTACAAAGCTACAGTGCTTCATTATACTCCTTTCTCAACTTTGAACCCATCTATTGTTGCATATCTGGTTCTAATTGTTGCTTTTTGACCTGAATACAGGTTTCTCAGGAGACAGGTAAGGTGGTCTGGTACTCCCATCTCTTTAAGAATTTCCCAGCCTTTGTTGTGATTCACCTAGTCAAAGGCTTGAGCATAGTCAATGAATCAGAAGTAGATGTTTTTCTGGAATTCCCTTGCTTTCTCTATGATCCAATGAATGTTGGCAAGTTGATCTCTGGTTTCTCTGCCTTTTGTAAATCCAACTTGTACATCTGTAAGTTCTCAGTTCACATACTGTTGACGCCTAGCTTGAAGGATTTTGACTGTTACCTTGCCAGTGTGTGAAATAAGCACAGTTGTACAGTAGTTTGAACATTCTCTGGCATTGTCCTTCTTTAGGATAGGAATAAAAACTGACTTTTGCCAGCCCTGGGGCCACTGCTGAGCTTTCCAAATTTGCTGGCATATTGAGTCCAGCACTTTAACAGCAAGAATAGAAGAAGCAAAATTGTTTGTAGGTAGCACAGTCTTATATGTAGAAACCCCAAAATTCTACCCTACTAAATGAATTCAGTAAAGTTGCAGGACAAAAAAACCCCCAATATACAAATTGGTTACAGTTGCATTTATATACACTAATGTAAAAACTGTCTGAAAAGAAAATTAAGAAAACAACCTTAGGAATAAATTTAACCTAGGAGTTGAGAAATTTATATTCTGAAAATTATATGACAATGATGAAAGAAAGTGGAGAAGACATAAATAAATGAAAAGATATCCAGTGTTCTAGGATTTGAAGACTTAATATTGTTAATTTTACCAAGAGCAATTTACAGATGGAAAACAATCCGTATCAAAATTCCAAAGACATTTCCGCAGAAACAAACAATCCTAAAATTCATAGGGAACCACAAAAAATTCCAAATAGCAAAAGCAATCTTGACAAAGAAGGACAAAGCGAGAGGCATCATACTTCCTGATTTCAAAGTAGTACAAAGATACAGTAACTGACACATTATGGTACTGGCATAAAAATGACACATAGGTCAATGGAACGGAATAGGGAGCCCCAACTCTAATGGTGGAAAGTGAAAAGTTAGCTTAAAACTCAACATTCAAAAAACTAAGATCATGGCATTTGGTCCCATCACTTCATGGCAAATCAAAGGGGGAAAAGTGGAAGTGGTGACAGATTTTATTTTCTTGGGCTCCAAAATCACTACAGATTGTGACTGCAGCCATGAAATTAAAAGACGCTTGCTCCTTGGAAGAAAAGTTACAACCAACCTAGATAGCATGTTGAAAAGCAGAGACATTACTTTGACAACAAAAGTCCGTCTAGTCAAGGCTATGGTTTTTCCAGTGATCATCTATGGATGTGAGAGTTGGACAGTGAAGAAAGCTGAGCGCCGAAGAATTGATGCTTTTGAACTGTGGTGTTGGAGAAGATTCTTGACAGTCCCTTGGTTGGCAAGGAGATCCAAGCAGTCCATTCTGAAGGAGATCAGCCCTGGGATTTCTTTGGAGGAAATGACGCTGAAGCTGAAACTGCAGTACGATGGCCACCTCATGCGAAAAGTTGAATCATTGGAAAAGACTCTGATGCTGGGAGGGATTGGAGGCAGGAGGAGAAGGGGACGACAGAGGATGAGATGGCTAGATGGCATCACTGACTCGATGGATGTCAGTCGGAGTGAACTTATTCCCTGAATGGAAAGTTATAACAAATCTAGACAGCATATTAATTAAAAAGCAGAAACATCACTTTGCCAACAAAGGTCTGTATCGTCAAAGATACATTTTTTGCAGCAGTCATGGACGGATATGAGAGTTGGACTACAAAGAAAGCTGTGTGCCAAAGAATTGATGCTTTGGAACTGTGATGCTGCAGAAGACTCTTGAGAGTCAGATGGACTGCAAGGAGAGGAAACTGGTCAATCCTAAAGGAAATCAACCCTGAATATTCATTGGGAGGACAGTCGAAGGTCCAATATTCTGGTCACCTGATTCAAAGAGCTGACTCATTGGAAAAGATGCTGATGTTGGGAAAGGCTGAAGGCAGGAGGACGAGGAGGAGGAGGCAACAGAGGAGGAGATAGTTGGGTGGTATCACCAACTCAATGAATGTGAGTTTGAGCAAACTCCCAGAGACAGTGGAGGACAGAGGACCCTAGTGTGCTACAGTCTGCTGGGTTGCAGAGTCAGAGACAACTTAGTTACTGAACAACAATACAAGATGAAGCCGGGCATAACGTTCCCTAAGCCAAAGCCTAAGGGAGTCAAGCCCTTAACCCTCACCAATTCTGTGATGACTGAGAAAAGTGAGAAGCTGCAAAAAAAAAAAAAAAAAAGTTCCATGCTAGCACAGGTTAGTTAATGAGGCTCAAGGAAAGAAACTGTCTCCATAACAGAGAAGCGCAAGGTGAAGCTGCAAATGCTGATGTAGATGCTGGTCCAAAGTTATCCAAAAGATCTAGCTGAGCTAATTAACGAACGTTGCTACACTAGACAAAAGATTTTTAATGTAGATGAAATAGTCTTATGCTGGAAGAAGATGTCATCTAGGAATTTCACAGTGACAGAGAAGTCAATGCCTGGCTTCAAAGGACATGCTAAAGTCTCTCGTTAGGGGCTAATGCAACTGGTGACTAGATGTTGAAGCCAATGCTCCTTTATCATGCTGAAAATCTTGGGCCCTTAAGCGTTATGCTAGATTTACTCTTCATATATTCTATAAACGGGACAACAAAGCCTGGATGACAGCACGTATATTTATAACATGGTTTACTGCATAATTTAAGACTACTGTTGAGACCTACTGCTCTGAACAAAAGATTGTTTTCAAAATGTTACTGTTCACTGAAAATGTACCCAGTCGCCCAAGAGCTCTGATGGAGATGTACATTAATGTTGTTTTCATGCCTAGCACGACAACATGCATTCTGTAGCCCATGGATCAAGCAGACTAGACTGCCAACCTTAAGAAATACATTTCATAAGGCGACAGAAACCATAGATAATAATTCCTCTAACTGTTGTTGTTGTTTAGTCGCCAAGTCACATCTGACTCTTTTGTGACCCCCGTGGACTGTAGCCTACCAGGCTCCTCTTTCCATGGGATTTCCCAGGCAAGAATACTAGAGTGGGTTTGCCATTTCCTTTTCCAGGGGATATTCCCAATCCAGGGATCAAACCCATGTCTCCTACGTTGGCACTTGCATTCTTTACCACTGAGCACTTGGGAAGGCCTGATTCCTCTTTCAAGTAAATTGAAAACCTTCTGGAAAGGATTCATCATTCTCGATGCCATTAAGAATATTTATGAACCATGGGAAAAGATCAAAATACCAACACTAACAGGATCTGGAGAAAAGTTGATTGAAGACCACTCTCATGGGTGACTTTGAGGGGTTCAAGACTTCAGTGAAGGAAGTAACTGTAGATGTGGTGGAAAATGCAAGAGAACTAGAATTAGAATGGAGCTAGAAGAGAACTGAATTGCTGCAATCTCAGAGCAAAACTTTAACAGATGGGAAAAGAAAATGGCTTCTTGAGATGAAGTACACTGGTGAAAATGCTGTGAAGAATGTTGGAATGATAATAAATGATTTAGAATATTACACAAATTTAGTTGATAAAGCTGCAAGAGGGTTTGAAAAGATTGATTCCAACCTTGAAACAATTTCTACTGTGTGTAAAATGCTATCAAACAGCATTCCATGCTACAGAGAAATCATTCATGAAAGGAAGAGTCCATCCATGCGAGTCATTTCATCGTCTTATTTGAAAAAATTGCCATAGCCACCCCAGCCTTCAGCAAGCTGATTAATCAGCACCTTGATCAGTCAAAATTAAGGGAAGACCCTCCATGAGCAAAAGGATACAGCTCAGATGACAGTAATTTTTCTAGCAATGAAGACTTCTTTTTAACTAAAGCTATTTGTTGTCATTTTATATATAATGCTATTGCACACTTAGGCTACTGCACAGCGTGAACGTAACACTTACATTCACTGGGAAACAAAACTCTGTCACTTGCTTTAGGGTCATACTCACTTCTTATTGTGGTGGTCTGGAACCAAACCTGCACTATCTGTGAGGTATGCCTTGCCTGCATCTGTATACGAATAAGTGGATAGTCTGGTATTTGTACACAATAGGGTTATCACTCAGCCATAAAAAAGGAAAGCATGCATTGATGAACTTGGAGGGCTTAACACAAAGTAAAAGAAGCCAGAGAAAAACAAATGCTGTATGACTGACTGAATGAAAGTCGCTCAGTCATGTCTGATTCTTTGTGACCCCATGGACCACAGCCCACCAGACTCCTCTGTCCACGGAATTCTCCAGGCAAGAATATTGGAGTGGGTAGCCATTTCCTTCTCCAGGGGATCTTTCCAACCCAGGGATCGAACCCAGGGCTCCTGCATTGCAGACAGATCCTTTACCATCTGAGCCACCAGGGAAGCCCAAATACTGTATGGTATCACTTATATATGGAATCTTGAAAAAGAGAGTTGAAACCACAGAAACAAAGAATGGGGGCTCAGGTCTACAGAAAATGGTGGTTGGTTATAAGGTGAATAAGCTCTGGGGATCTACTATAGATGGAGACTATAGTTAATAATGCTGTATTGTACACTTCAAATGTGCTAAGGGAGTAGATCTAAGTGTTGTCACACATATGAAAAAGATAAATATATCAGGAAGTGGAGATGTTAATTAACATTATAGTNAACTTTATTATAGTCCTCATTTCATAATATGTGTGTATATATATATAAAATCATAACATTGTATACATTCTTTTTTTTTTTTATTTTTTGGCTGTCTTCAAAGTTCACACCACCTGTCATGAATGAGATAGATGAAACCATAAGCATTCTCTGAGAACCCATAATTCATGTCACATCTTCACATCTATTCCAGTCATCCTCCCCCAGAGTTCACCACCTCAAGGTTAGTGGGATCTCAGTTCCCCAACCAGGAATTGAACCCAGGCCACAGCAATGAAAGAACTAATCCTAATAACAGGACCATCAGGGAAATCCCTGTACACTTTAAATGTGTACAGTACTGTTAATTATAACTCAGTAAGAGAAAAGGAAAAGAAGAGATCTAAACACTACAGACAGAACCACAAAGGATATCCTTGAAAAACAGCCCATGATCCAGGTTATGACCATGACGATGCCTTCAACTCTTGGCATACAGAGACATGAGGAAATGTGAGATAATAAAAGGGAACAAAACCAGGGACACAGAAGTGCCATGATCTGGATACACCACCTGGTCAGGGAAAAGGGAAGGAAGATGCAATCCATTAGCCTCACTGCAAGACTGCTGACTTCAAATATATCTGTATGAGGGGTGAGTACAGAAATCCCTATGTTTAGATGGTAAAGCGTCTGCCTGCAATGCGGGAGACCTGGGTTGGGAAGATCTCCCGGAGAAGGAAACAGCAATCCACTCCAGTACTCTTGCCTGGAAAATCCCACGGACGGAAGAGCCTGGTGGGCTACAGTCCATGGGGTCGCAAAGAGTCGGACACGACTGAGCGACTTCACTTTCTTTCTATTCAATTATTAGTACTAAAACTATATCAGTATCTCATTTAATTCTTACAATGACCCTGTAAAGGAAAACAGTAATATTATTTCCTTCATTTTGGAAATAATAATAATAATTGGGGCTACAAGGCGAGACAAGGGCAGTGCAAACAGCCCAGTCCTACCTATCAAACCAACCAACCAGTAAGCCGAGGAAACAAAGAGTGCCCAAGGTGCATGTGTTTGAACGGAGCACCCCTTGAGGAAAGGAGGGTGAGGCAAGATACAGAGGCTAGGCCAGGTCAGTCTGGGGAGGGTGGCAGTCTTACCCAGTGAGGATATAAGTGCATAGTTCTCCAGCATCACATCATGGTACAGGCGTCTCTGAGCCGCATCAAGGAGCTTCCATTCCTTCCAACTAAAGGACAGGGCAACGTCCTCAAAGGTCACACCACCCTGTCATGAATGAGATAGCTGAAACCATAAACATTCTTTCTGAAAACTCACAATTCATCTCACAAGTCTATTCCAGTCATCCTCCCCCAGAGTTCGTCAACTCAGGGTGGTGCCAATGATGCCTGATCTCTCTTCACTGTCACGTTAATCACTGTTGAGCCCTCAGCCACAAAAGGCAGTGCCCAGGAGGGATAAACTCCACCTAAACTCGGCCTGACTTACAGGGCCCCATCCCTCCCACCAGGTAATTCCCCTGAGGACTCCCACATTGTGCCTCTAAGACACAGCCAAACATGGTCTCGTTGTTACCCTTAAGTCCCCAGCACCAGGGCCCGTGGGCCCTCAACTCGTACTTCCTCTTGATGTGCACATCAGCTGACCAAAACTCCTTCACATCTTCAGACCCCATAGTTGCACTCCCGCAGCTCTCCCATCACCCCGCCCCACATCACAGGCATCTCTGTGGACTCACCTATGTACCTGGAACATGACATCCAGAGAGTGCTTAAAAAATCAAACATGATCTAGTATTACCCCAGGTCTCTGAGGGATCCCATACCCAGGGAAGTACTGAATGCTGTTTTGAAGCACTGCCTACTTTCCCTCTGAACTTTGTTTCAGTATTAGCCACNCACCTGTCATGAATGAGATAGATGAAACCATAAGCATTCTCTGAGAACCCACAATTCATGTCACATCTTCACATCTATTCCAGTCATCCTCCCCCAGAGTTCACCGCCTCAAGGTTTGTGGGATCTCAGTTCCCCAACCAGGAATTGAACCCAGGCCACAGCAATGAAAGAACTAATCCTAATAACAGGACCATCAGGGAAATCCCTGTACACTTTAAATGTGTACAGTACTGTTAATTATAACTCAGTAAGAGAAAAGGAAAAGAAGAGATCTAAACACTACAGACAGAACCACAAAGGATATCCTTGAAAAACAGCCCATGATCCAGGTTATGACCATGACGATGCCTTCAACTCTTGGCATACAGAGACATGAGGAAATGTGAGATAATAAAAGGGAACAAAACCAGGGACACAGAAGTGCCATGGATCTGGATACACCACCTGGTCAGGGAAAAGGGAAGGAAGATGCAATCCATTAGCCTCACTGCAAGACTGCTGACTTCAAATATATCTGTATGAGGGGTGAGTACAGAAATCCCTATGCTTAGATGGTAAAGCGTCTGCCTGCAATGCGGGAGACGCTGGGTTCGATCCCTGGGTTGGGAAGATCTCCTGGAGAAGGAAACGGCAATCCACTCCAGTACTCTTGCCTGGAAAATCCCACGGACGGAAGAGCCTGGTAGGCTACAGTCCATGGGGTCGCAAAGAATCGGACACGACTGAGCAACTTCACTTTCTATTCAGTTATTAGTATTGAAACTATATCAGTATCTCATTTAATTCTTACAATGACGCTGTAAAAGAAAACAGTAATATTATTTCCTTCATTTTGGAAATAATAACAATAATTGGGGCTACAAGGTGAGACAAGGGCAGTGCAAACAACCCAGCCCTACCTATCAAAACAACTAACCAGAAAGCCGAGGAAACAAAGAGTGCCCAAGGTGCATGTGTTTGAACGGAGCACCCCTTGAGGAAAGGAGGGTGAGGCAAGATACAGAGGCTAGCCCAGGTCAGTCTGGGGAGGGTGGCAGTCTTACCCAGTGAGGATATAAGTGCAAAGTTCTCCAGCATCACATCATGGTACAGTCGTTTGTGAGACTCGTCAAGAAGACCCCATTCCTCCCAGGAAAAGTTCACGGCCACATCTTCAAAAGTCACACTACCCTGTCATAATTGGGACAGATGAAATCACAAACTAGCCCCTCTCAAGACGACCTACAATCCATTCCCCCATACATCTGCTCTATGACCATCCTCCTCCCAACCCCACCAGTCAGAGGAGAAATTGGCCCTGGTGCCATTGTCTCCCTACAGGCCCACTGATTTTGGGGTTCAGCCATCAGCGACAAAAGATAGGTGCACAGACACTTAAACTCTGGGCCTGATATAGAGGAATCCAACACTCCTGCCAGGCAACAACCCTGATATGGTCAAGGTCATGTGAGTCACAATACCAGGGACCTGGGACCATCAGACTCACACCCTCTCCATGTACACATCACTCTCTAGACACCACAGTCCTGTGTCCTCCGCCAGCACCACCTCTCTGTCCCGCTCTGTAAGCCTCTCCTTGGCCTCCCCATATGTTGATCACATCCTTTTCCCTCCGCTGGTGAGGATGGGTTTCCTGCCTAGAATTATAGTGATGACCAAACACAGGACAACTAACACTGGGCAGATGTTATCAGTAGCATCTTATTAATCCTATATATTCACAGCTAGAATAGGAGGACACCACACACCACACAGGGCTACATGGTGTTACACTCTGGAAAACAGTGGACAACCAAGAGCTGTGGGACGCAAGCTTTATGGTACCAAGAACGTGAGGTGCCCCTGCTCTCCAAAGGAGGATGCAATTTTCTTTTCTAAATAACCCCAAAGGGCTGGCTGGCAGGGCACTGAAACCCACTACAGAGGGATAAGCAGGAACTGTACCTCATCCCCTTTATGAAAAGGGTAGTTTAGTTAAGGAGACCCTATCCACTGGAGCAGAGCAAGGTGAGGAACTGGTGCTCAGGTCATTTGAGGTCCTGCCAGGTTTACCACATGTCCAAGCAGCATATAATACTGGGACTTAATTTTAGGACTCACACCACAATTTAGCAGGCAGCATTCAGAGTTATGTTTGGCAAATTCATACAGAATCCAGTAATTCCCTAGACCTCCCATGGCTCCTAGTAGCGGGGGCAGCCCCAAAATCTTCTATTAAAGGCCTCCCTGACAGGCTCCACTTCTTACCTGAGACTCAACCACACACAATCGCCTGTTCATTTCCAACATCCATGGCCCTACGCTATTTTGAAGCTGACCTGCTGTCCCCTTACCTGTCGCAACCGTCTTCTCTCCACCTAACCTTCATTCAAAGCCTAGCCCATTGGTGGTGTACCTCAGGCCTACTGATGCTCACAAATGACCACAGTTCCCCCTGATCTTAATCTCCGGGCTGAATGAAACAGGCCAGAGCACCCCGGAGTCATCAATATGATGTCTCTGCATCTCTTTCCTTTGAATAGCTTTTGAAAACATTTTAACTTCCGACGTGGGTTCTGCACTTTCTTTCTTAAAACTCCGCACGGCTTCTAGAGTTCCCAGTAATGAACAACTTGCACTCTGCTAGTCCAGGGTTAACAGCTGCCTCGTGTCGTTTATTCCCTGCAGACATCAGATGGACCCCAGGATGCCCGAGTCCATCCAGCTAAGTTCCACGTCCAAGCCTCTGCACTTGTGGGTCCCTCTGCCTGTCACCCTCTCCCAAGTGCCACCAAACTGTCAGACGCAAGGCCCCACTCACGACTGCCTCACTGTGCAGGACCCGGGGACCTGGACTGTGGGAAACAGGCGTCTGGTGCTCAGGGCTTTAGTGTCTGGTGGGCTGAGGGTGGTGGGGGCTCAGCCTGTTTCAGGTGAACAGTGAAGGGACTCAGCCATACATATGTCAGGGGAAGCACACTGATTGAAACCGCCCACCCTGGCCAGGCACCACAGTAACCATTTGCATGAGTTGTTTTATGACAGGAGACCCTGATAAGGAATATGGAACTAATAAGCCACCACCAACCGGAAAAGTTCGGGAAAGGTCTAAAGGAGACACTGCGTGTCCGTGCACTGCCCAGAATCCCTCTCGCTAGCATCCATCTTGGCTGAGCGATGCGTGCGCCACCAGGAAAGACTCTGAACTAGAATGATTGGCCAAAGACCACCCGGAAACTGATCCCATCACCATAAAGCCCGAGACTGCGAGCCACGCGGCAGAGCAGTTCTCCTGAGTTCCCTCACCCTGCCGCTCTCCACCCGGGGGCCCTTTCCCAATAAAATCTCTTGCTTTGTCAGCACATGTGTCTCCTCGGACAATGCATTTCTGAGTGTTAGACAAGAGCCCGGTCTCGGGCCCTGGAGGGGCTCCGCCTTCCTGCAACAGGTGGACGAGCGCTTACTTGAGGCGGGTCCCTCAAAGCTGCCACCACCATGGGGCTTCTAGGCGCAGGGGGCCGGATGCCCGGGCTGCGGTCTGCTCCCAGGCCTGGCGCGGGCACCCCGGGAGGCGCCGAACCTCGGGCCCGCCTGTGCGGCGGAGACAGCACCTGCTCTCGGACCTCCTCAATCGCGTCACCTCCGTCCCAACCTAGCGTTCTGGACCTGGCACAAGCCTGGGGCAGTTAAAATGGCCTCCTGGAGGCGGAGTCAGGAGGTCCCGGCCCGACCCTTTGCGCCCAAACGGAAACTCCCTTTATTGGCTCAGGGACAATGCCTTTGACGCAAGGAATTCTGAATCATGCAGTTCCCTTTTCCAGGTGAAAATGATGAGCTCCTCTGCGAGGAAGCTGGGGAAATTGTGCGCAAACTAAGGCTAAAGAAAGAGAAGGTATCAAACATTTCCCTTTGACCAATATGCAGAAGGGCTTCTCATGGTGGCTCAGACGGTAAAGAATCTGCCTGCAATGCAGGAGACCTGGGTTCGATCCCTGGATCGGAAAGGTCCCCTGGAGAAAGGAATGGCTACCCACTCCAGTATTCTGGCCTGGAGAATTCCATCGACGGAGTCTAGCATTCTTGCCTGGGAAA
Source organism: Redunca redunca (assembly GCA_006410935.1). Classification (NCBI taxonomy): domain Eukaryota; kingdom Metazoa; phylum Chordata; class Mammalia; order Artiodactyla; family Bovidae; genus Redunca; species Redunca redunca. The sequence goes on from SJYQ01034219.1 coordinate 26,993, forward strand.
TCTCCTGGACAGAGGAACCTGGCGGGCAACCCCCAGTCCATGGGGTTGCAAAGAGATGGGCACGGCTGAGCGACTAACTCTTTGACTTTCATGCAGAAAGTCTTTTGCTGCCCCATGGACTGGAGCCCACCAGGCTGCTCTGTCCATGGGATTTTTCTAGGCGAGAATACTGGAATGGGTAGCCAATTCCTACTTCAGGGAATCTTCCTGACCCAGAGATCAAACCTGTGTCTCCCCATTGGCAGATTCTTTACCACTGACTTACCAGGGAAGCCCCACCAATCAACTACTTCAACCCAATTAGCTGCAGCGGACAGTGGCACAAAAGAGAAAAGTTCAGTGGGGGAAAAAAGATATTAGATGGAAGAAATCCTAGTAACAACTGAACCTACTGTAGCCTAGTAAAATGAATGGGTCTGCACTTCCCTGGCAGTCCAGGGGATAAGAGTCTGCGCTTGCAACGGAGGGACCGCAGGTTCGACCCATGGTGGGGGAACTAAGGTTTCATAAAATGAAACAATCAATCTAAGAAAGAAATGGAACATTTTACTCAGGCCAAATAGGATTATAACCCAGGAACATGCTCTCAGAAAACTCTAAGAACTGTTACGCTGGTTAAAGATCAAAGCATGATTATGTAGGTTTTTGCGACAAAAGTCTGCTTTAAATGCCATAGATAATTGGCAAAATCCAGATGTTTAAGTACAAAGTGGTATGTTATCATGATCGCTTACACCATCAAGGAGGCATAGGCACGTTATCTTTTTTAAAACAATAATGCATTTAAATTTTGCCAGTGCTGGGTCTTCCTTGCTGCTTGGGCTTTTCTCCAGGTGTGGCCAGCAGGGGCTGCTCTCTGTGGTGTGCAGGCTTCTCCCTGCGGCAGCCTCTCCTGGGCACAGGGACTTCAGCAGTCACGGGGCACGTGGCTCCTGGGATCTAAAGCACAGGCTCAACAGTCATGCTTATGGGCTTAGTTGCTCTGAGGCACGTGGGATCTTCCTGGATCACAGATGGAACCCTTGTCTCCTGCATTAGCAGGATTCTTTACCAGTGAGCCACCAGGGAAGCCCAGACACATTATCTTTTAAGGCGTTGTCTTGTTGGTGCTAGGAAAATGTTGCTCCTTATGGGTTAAGCAGGTATTTCTGCCAATGGGGAGGTTTGGGGGGTGCATAATGCAGATATATGATATGCTGTAGAGGGGAAGGGGAGGCCAAAGGACAGAGAAAAAATTTTCGTATTTAAATTATCCTTGACTTGCCTTAGAACACAAATTTTTACTGCATCAGTCATTAACTTAGAAAAACACAGACACTCAGACTTTAGGGCATCTGTTGATGTTGCAGTCAAAAGTTTCAGCCCATGGGATTTCCCTGGCAGTCCAGTGGTTGAGACTCCACACTTCCAATTCAGGGGGTGCAGAGTCAATCCCTAGTCAGGAAACTAAGATCCCACATGCTGCTTGGTGCAACCAAAAGAAAAAAAAAAAAAAGACTCAGCCCTGCCTATGGAGCACTGTGACCAGAGATCAATGGCCCGGGCTGTAATCATACATTTATTGGAAGCAATGGAGAACATGTTAAAGCTATAGAAGAGATGGAATTATATTAGAAAACATTGAAAATTATCCCAAAGGACCTAGTTACACCATCATATATATATGACAAATGGGGCTTCCCAGGTGGCACTAGTGGTAAAGAATCTGCCTGCCAGTGCAGGAGATGTTAAGAGACGTGGGTTTGATCCCTGAGCAAGGAAGATCCCCTGGAGAAGGAAATGGGGACCCACTCCAGTATTCTTTCCTGGGAAATCCCATGGACAGAAGAGCCTGGTGAGCTATTGTCCATAGGGTCACAAAGAGTCAGACATGACTGAAGTGACTTTGCACACACACATATATGACAAATACAACACAAGAATGTAAGACGAATCTTTGAAATAAAAGAGAACTAAGATGCATAATGTAAATATAAAATTGGAGTATGTTGCTTATGATTTAAAGATCATTATGAAAAATAAATTTTATAAAAAGTAGAAACATTGAATTTTAAGTTATTGGTATTTGTTAGTGTTAAATGTTAAAGCAATTGTCACAATAAAAGAGAATTTGTANACAAACAAAACTTTGAAAAACATGACACTAAGAAATGTGATGGAAAAACTGAAAAAAAGCCAAAACCTTTGAAATTAAACAGAAATTATGAAAACCACTTCTAAATGATAATAGATATAAACCAAGGACTTCCCTGGTGGCTCAGAGGTTAAAGCGACTGCCTGGTATGCGAGAGACCTGGGTTCGATCCCTGGGTGGGGAAGATCCCCTGGAGAAGGAAATGGCAACCCACTCCAGTACTCTTGCTGGAGAATCCCATGGAGGGATGAGCCTGGTAGGCTACAGTCCATGGGGTCGCAAAGAGTCGGACACGACTGAGCGACTTCACTTCACTTCACTAAGTTTCTATAAAAGAAGGCTATTATGAATAAAAATACTGAGAGGTCACTTACTTTATGTATTACAAACAAAATACTATTGTTGCAGATCTTATTAGTTAAAGTTTACTTAAATATTTATTAGAATACATATATTCAATAACTTATTCTGGAAGAGAAAACCATAGTGAGTTAATAGTACATAACAGAGTGCATTGGAGAAGGAAATGGCAACCCACTCCAGTGTTCTTGCCTGGAGAATCCCAGGGACGCGGGAGCCTGGTGGGGTGCCGTCTCTGGGGTCACATAGAGTCGGACACGACTGAAGTGACTTAGCAGCAGCAGCAGCAGCAGAGTGCCTGGGAATACACTTTACTGACATGTACATACTGAATAATTTATTGATGTATACATATATTAAATGTGGTTATCAATTTAGAGATAAAATATATAATGCAATAAAATATTAAAGTGGATTGAAAGCTGAGGTGGAAGAAATTTTCTTGAATCAGAAAATAATTTAATCAACTCTATACATGAAAAATCATACCTGTATGATTGAGTAAAAATTTTCTCAGTGATTTTGATTTATATATCATTTTATAAAATTGAACAAAATTAGGAAATTGGCAGTACAATAAATATGCCAAGAAATTAGAGTAAGAGGAGTATAAAAAGGAAAAATATCCCACTCTCCACAAATGGACTGAAAGATACCTATCAGTGTGTGATCAGGGTATGATTTGTTAGAGTAAGCCATCTCATGACTACTAGAAACCTACTGATTCACCATTGAATCATCAGAGATCTTTCCAGAGAAAAGAGCAAAATATTAACAATAATGATTATATATATATACACATATACATATATATTAAACATGACATCATACTTAGATAACCTTTAGCTTTGAGATTCTTTATACCCCTGATTATCTTGTTATCTGTATCTTACAATCTTATTCACGTTGCATGACTTGCTTTCACTAAAAAAAAATCTGAGAAGTAATTTTAACGCTGGCACTCATCAGAGACATCTTAGTAAAACACTCCTACAGATGCCGTTTTCAAATTATGCTCCCAAAAGATAAACAATGCATATCCAACAATTGACATAAATATCCACTCAAAAACAGAATAAAATCGTCTTCTTACTCTTTGTGGGTAACAAAGCTTTTAGAATGGACATTGTGAAGTTCAATGTGTTTGGTCAGCAATAAGAGCAAATATAATCCAGACAGTTTGTTGAGGAAACTATTAGGTAGCCCTAAGGCAAGTGTAATAGATAAGGTGGCACCATGCCTCTTGGTTCCTCAGAATGCATCCCTTCTCTGTCACTTTGAATTTTCTGAGACATGCTCTATTTCTTTTAAGAATAAGACATCTATCTGTGGATATTGGCTACTTACCAAAGTTATACTTGTCAGGATAGCTGAAATGTCAGCATCTGTATAGCGGTAAAAAGTGGGCACCCAACAAGAGATAAAAGTTGTTAATTCCATGATCTCATCTACTTGCTTGGAAGTGATTAGAATTTTGCCTATAAAAGGAGTCGTGACTGCAAGGGTACATGAGAGTATCTCAGGAAAATAGCTGTAGAGTGAGCAAATTACAGTTATTAATGTAGATTGATTGGGTCATCCATTGGTCACTGTTGAAATCACTAGAAGAGAAAAAGGATTTGTGAATCCTGAGAAAAGGTTAAGTTTCAATGGGTGGTAAATGAAGGACACTAAGTCCTGAATTTGAGAGAATTGAGTCCGTGATTACGTTGGAAACATGGCTACCATGAAGTTCTTATTTCCACAAAGTGTGAATCCTTTCCATTTATGACATCTCCGAGGAAAACTAACTTGAAGAAAAATAGACCAGAAAGGGGTAGAAGAGTAGAAGGAAACCACATCATGTTTTATTCCATCGGTAAGCACTTATTAAATATCTCATCTGCCTCAGAGGCTCATCTAGATAATGAGTTATATACATCAGCAACCAAAGAAATGTGTTTTCATGCAGCCTTACTGGCTAAGGACAGGATGTTTGAATTCAAGGAACATAGTTTTAACAGTGCCTGCAACAAACCCAACACCTTATCTGTGCTTAGGGAAACTTGGCTGTGACCACTGTTGTAATTCTCTTTTAAATGACCTACCTCTTATTTTTCTTATGTAGACTGTATCTTAAAAAGAATATTTGTATCTCTGTTTGCTATTTGGGAAAACCAGTTTGACTTGCAACAAGTGGAAGTTTAACATGAAAAATGCTGTCGAAATAAAGAAGTCCCAGGGACCTCATGGGGTATGCTCAAGGCTGCTCCCTCTGTTAAAAAGGGACATTAGTTTCAAGTCCGTGTTTGGATGCTCTCCCCACCCCAAAGTGGGGGATATTAGTAACAGTGGGGAAATGGAGATCTAGCACTATACTGTATCAAAACTTTCTTCAGACAGCAGCACAGGAAAGAGCAAAGAAAAAAGATCAGCAGCTTTATCAGCATCTAGCCATGCCACTTGATGTCATATCTGTGGACACTCTAAAAAATTATCTCCTCAGGCAGCACAAGACTGTGGTCCAGGCCCTAAGAAATAAGCAACAATGGTGTAGCAGTCCAGACCCCATTTTAACTGGGATTGTATGGTTTGGGAAGATGCCCTTGGTGAACTGATAGCAAATGGCTTCCAAGAAGTACTGTCTGAATCACCCTATTCTCTGACACACCTATCATCCACAGCCCTGCAAACTTGGAACACGAGCAGGCTGGGCCAGTCAGCTCCTCTTCTGTGGAATCTGGAACAAGGACCTCAGACGTGGCCAGAGCTTGTTGGACACTCCAGTGAGGATTTGTGTTAAGGAGTGTGTTTTTTTTACGAAAAGATCCTTGGTGTGGACACACAGAGGTTGAAAGAGAGGACGAGGGTTCAGAACATGTGCAGAGTGCAGGGAAGAAGGTTGGTGTGCCAATGTTCTTCTCAACCAGTCAGTCTTCTCAACCTGCCCCAACAGGCAGTGGGTCTATGAATGGAGCAGAGGCAAGCTGCTACCCAGTGAGACCAGGAGCACAAAGATCTCCATTATCATTTTCTGGTACTAGGTCCTCTGGAATGTCTCTGCTCTTCCAAACTGAAGGTTACAAACACCTGAGAAAGTCAAACCTCCTACCTGGTTGTTAGATGATGTCAGAAGCTGTCACTCAGCTGCTGAGGGTGGAGAGACCCAGCTCAGAATCACTGATTCTCGAAGGTTGAGCTCTCTGCTGTGCTCAAATGGAAGATGTGGCCTTGGGATATAATCAGTTGCAGCTGAGAGAAAAGCCTCCAGTGGGGGAAGCTACTGGCGGTGACAGACAAGGGTATTACAGTGAGAACTACAAGGGCAGATGGTACATGGGCAAATTGCTGTGGTACATGGGCAAATTGCTGTGTTGATGATTCCAACAAAGCTAAAAGCAGCTGGGACTCCTTGGAAATCTTTGTGTGTCTGCCTCAGGCTGAGGGCTTCATGTACCGAGGTAAATAGATTAAACATCTCAAGTTTTGGAGCTAGACTGAGGGGTATGAATCCATCTTAACTCAGGTACTTCTCCACTGTGTGACTTTGGGGAATCCACTTCATCATTTTGACCCTGGATTTTGCCAGTAGTAAAACAATAGTTCCTACTTTCTCAGCTGTGAGAATTAAAGAGAATATGTTTATAAAGCAAACCCTGGAATCTTGGCACTCAGTTTGACACTCACTTAAGTATTCAGTGTTTTGTTACTTCTATTGATTCTCACAGGGACCAAGGCAAGCACCTTCATCACCTCCAGGTCAGTCAGCAAATAGGCTCAGGAGGCTCTAGTGAGTGGCCTAGAGATTCCCAGGAGGGGAACCCATATTGATACCAGCCCTCTGCAGCCTCTGCCTCCTTCAGGTGAGTGTGTCAGTGGCTTGTCAGAAGCCCCATTTCTTTCCCAAATGCACTAGGTGCCAGTGGGGCATAGGGACTTTAGGGGAAATGAGGGGTACCTAGCCAAGCTAGTGGGGAGGTCCAGTGAGGTTGTGGGTACAGTCACGGGGCAGCAGATGGGTGCTCCAGCTCAATCTCCCACAGTTCATGGGTAGAGCCACATCTTATACCTGTTTTACAAGGGGAAACTGAGGCCCAGAGGTGGGGAATCATTTGCCTGTGAGTCATAATGATGTTTTGTGATCAGGATTCAAACCCAGGCTGCCTGAGCCAGGGCTTGGGGAGTTTGATTACTGCCCTATTTCCAGCCCAGCTGGGCTCTGAGATTCTTCATTCTGATGCCATCTTGTTCCCCTTCTGGAGTTCTGCTCCAACCCAAACCCCATGATGATAGATCAGGAAACCGGGCAAACACTATTAAGCAAGGGTTTGTGGTTTTATTAAATGCGTGGACTTTAGAAAGTGATGGAGAGTACATTAGTAACACAGATTAAAAGTGAATGATATACATGTCCATTACAGTGCACATAGCGTAAAAAAACTGAAAAAAAATAGAACACATTATTCCGTTATTAAAATACTCCATAAATTAAAAAGTCACAAAATGAGTGAAATTCCAGTATGACCTGGCTGTTTCATTGTTCTTTTGTGAAAGGAAGAAAACAGCCAAAACTCATAGACTAGGTGGCAAATATAAACATTTCAACAAAGATACAGAGACAGCAAATATATATCTGAAAAATGATCATGAATCCTTAGGGAAATGCAAACAAAACAACAGTGAGATAGTATGACAAACTTATCAAAAGGGTTAAAATTGAGAATAACTGATAAGAAAAATAAAAATTTTAAAGATAAACATATTCCTAATAAAAACACTAATATCCTGGAAGGTTATCCTCTACCCCATTTATGAAGAAAGACATATATATGTACAATATATTAAAGTGACAACTTCCTAAAAAAAAAAAAAACTGACCAAACGAAGTATTCACTAGGATACAAGAGGAAATGGACCTTTCAAATACTGCTAGTAAGAATGAAAAAGACAAAAATTCCCAGGCAGTCCAGTGGTAAGGACCCCCGGTGTTCACTGCTCAGGGACCAGGTTCAATCCCTGATTGGGAAATTAAGATCCCACAAGCCATACAGTGTGACCAAAAAAAGAAGAAAAGGTATAATTAGTTCAGATCAAAATTTGGTAATTTGTTTAAGTTAACACCCACCTATCTTATGATTCACACTTTGCACTCTGAGTTATTGAAGTAAAGATAAATGAAATATATCCACATAAAGAATTATACACAGATGTTTTACCAGCTTTCTTTTTCAATAGTCAGAAATTAGAAAAACTCCAAATGTTCATACACAAATGAATGGATAATAGTGGTATATTCAAAAACAAGAATATTTCTTAGAAAAAAAAAGTATGAGCTGCTCATACATTATTTATGACTCTTCAAGTATTTAGGCAACTTAAATAAAAGCAGGAGAAAGAGTAAATTCCCATCATATGAATTCTAGAAAATCCAAAAGTGATCTATTATCATGGAAAATAAATCAATGGTTACATGGAGGGCTGTAGAGGGCAAGGAAAGAGAGTATAAAAGGTCATAAGATAAATATATAGTAACATACAGTCATTACCATGACTATGATGATGGTTTTACTTCCATACATATGTCAGAACTCATCAAATAGCTTTTGAAACGGTTCACGATTAAAAAACAACAACAGAAAACAAACCTCTATGTCCAACTTCCTGGAAAGTAGGTTTGGCAATCCTATATTCATTCCACTTTCTCAGGCCCTTTGTGGATCAGTTTTACCTTAAAGACAGCAAATAGAATGAGCAATGAATGACCTTCCACCTGAGTCAACAAGAATGTGGCCTGGGTCACAAATATATTTGTGGATGAGATTCTCCTTTTTTCTATCTTTATTCTTTTTTACCTGCCTCGCTCTTGGTAGGACCTGGGGAAGAAATTCCCTCAGCACTGCTGACATCCCCGGTGAACAAGGGGAAATATTTATGCTGCTCCCAGAAGCAGTTATGTTGTCACAGCTGACTCCTCCTCAGGGTGAGCTAAGTCTCCTGAAACTCATCATAGCATCCAGGCCTGAAATGAGGACAAGAAAGCCCTGCAGTCTTTCACAGGAGGCCATGGGCAGAAATGCAAATTTGGCAAAAACTAGTAAGCTAATTTATGCCTCTGTATTGTCTCCTCCGAAGCAAAGAAAGATTGATACCCGCATGAAAGTTGCACACCTCTTCATGTTTCTACAGCCCAATTCTGTTTATAAAACAGATGACATGGTAAATACAACGTCCAGGATTAAGGATGACTTAAACAGTAAAGTCTTTGTTATTATACAAACCAAAGCCATGGTCAGGCAGATCTGCCAGCAGTGGCTGGCAATTTTTAATTGGTGACTCGGAAGCTAGAAAAACTCACCACTAGTATCTTCAGACCAATATGTCCCTGAAAATAGTGATCCTTCTCTGCAAGGTGCCAGATGAACTCTTGATGTTCTCTGGGCCGATACTGCATCAGGCCCATGCACAAGCTGCTCAGAAAGGGAATGAAGACATCCCAAGGGTTTAGGCTAATCTTGATTTCCTCCAACAAATGAGAGAATAGAGTATGCTTCCCTGAGCATGCTGGGGTAGTGACTGATGCATACCGTGGAGACCTGCCAGGTTAGAGGCGAAATGGATATGGTGACAGACACTGGAAGTGATGTAAATCTATCAAGAGCAGATTAGTGTGCAACACAGTTACATGTGCTTCCCACATAACTGAAATTACAATGAAGAATCTCTTTACTCTTGCTGTTTGGATCTATGAGGCAACTAGTGTCTCACAGTTTGGGCCAGTGTCATTACACTGAACAATGAAACTATATATTTCTTATACATCTAAGGCCTTTTTCCAGTGTGAATTCTCTGATGCTGAGAGAGGTTAGATTTTCGGCTAAAAGACTTCCCACATTTGAGGCAGTCATACGGCTTTTCTCCTGTGTGAACTCTCTGATGATAATGAAGGGTGGAACGAGAGGTGAAAGACTTCCCACATTCATTGCATTCATAAGGCCTTTCTCCTGTGTGAACTCTCCGGTGAATAATGAGGTGAATTCTTTGGGTAAAGGATTTCCCACAGTCACTACATTCATGAGGCCTTTCTCCTGTGTGAACTCTCCGATGTCGAACGAGTATTGAGCTATTGGTAAAAGATTTCCCACAGTCACTGCACTTATAAGGCCGTTCTCCAGTGTGAACTCTCTGATGATAGCCAAGGGCAGAGACAGAAGTAAAAGACTTCTCACATTCACTGCACTCATAAGGCCTTTCTCCAGTGTGAACTCTTCGGTGTTTAGAGAGGTACGAATTCTGGCTAAAGGATCTCCCACAATCCGTACATTCATAAGGCTTTTCTCCAGTGTGAACCCTCTGGTGTTGATTCAACTGGGAACTATCCCTAAAAGATTTCCCACACTCACGGCAGTCAAAAGGCCTTTCTCCTGTGTGAACTCTCTGATGACAACGGAGGGCAGAGTTAGAGGTAAAAGACTTCTCACATTCACTGCACTCATAAGGCCTATCTCCAATGTGAATTTTCTGATGATAACGAAGGGCAGAGCCAGAGGTAAAAGATTTTCCACATTCGCTGCACTCATAAGGCCTCTCTCCTGTGTGAACTCTCTGGTGTATGTTGAGATGATTTCTTTGGGTAAAGGATTTTCCACACTCACTGCATTCATAAGGCCTTTCTCCTGTGTGAACTCTACGGTGTCGGATGAGTATTGGTCCATTGGTAAAGGATTTCCCACAGTCACTGCACTCATAAGGTTTTTCTCCTGTGTGAACTCTCTGATGATAACAGAGGGCAGAACCAGACGTAAAAGATTTCCCACATTCATTACATTCAAAAGGCCTTTCTCCAGTGTGAACTCTCTGGTGTTGAGATAGGTAAGATTTATGGCTAAAGGATTTCCCACATTCACTGCACTCATAAGGCCTTTCTCCTGTGTGAATTCTTCGATGTATAATGAGGTGATTTATTTGGGTAAAAGACTTCCCACAATCAGTACACTCATATGGCCTTTCTCCTGTGTGAATTCTCTGATGATAACGCAGGCCAGAGCTAGAGGTAAAAGACTTCCCACATTCCCCACATTTATGAGTCTTTTCTCCAGTGTGAACTCTCTGATGATAATGCAGGGCAGAGCTAGAAGTAAAAGATTTCCCACATTCATTGCACTCGTAAGGCCTTTCTCCTGTATGAACCCTCCAGTGTTCAATTACATCAGATTTTCGTTTAAAGGACTTCCTACACTCCGTGCATTCATAACTGATTTCTCCAGTGTGAACTGTCCGTTGTTGAATAAAGATGGAGCTATGGCCAGAAGACTGTGCACAATGATAGCACACATGGCAATTTTCTCCAGTGCTACTCCTCTGAGGATAAATGAGGACAAATTCTTGGCTAAAGGATTTCCCACATTTGCTGCACTTGTACTGCCTTGCCCCAGTATGAATTCTTTGATGTTGAATGGGGGTTGAACTTCCTCTGAAAGATTTTCCACAGTCACCACACTCATAAAGCCTGTCACCAGTGTGGGCTTTCTGGTGCACAATAAATGAGGATTTATACTTGAATTTCCACCCACATTTACTGCACACAAAACGTTGTCTTTCAGGGCAGGCACTGTGGTCCTGAACAAGTGTGTGTTTGGGACTGAAGGCTTTCTTGCATTCTCCCCTGGTACAATGACTTTTCTTGCTTTGTAAAGTTTCCACGCAGGGGGTGACTGTATTTGGCTTCTCCCCTGTGTGACTGGCCTGTTGCTTCAGATGTTCTGAGGTGCTTCGGAA
>SJYQ01034219.1:38792-57211 GCA_006410935.1 Redunca redunca
ACTGACTCGATGGACGTGAGTCTGAGTAAACTCCGGGAGTTGGTGATGGACAGGGAGGCCTAGCGTGCTGCAATTCATGAGGTCGCAAAGAGTTGGACATGACTGAGCGACTGAACTGAACTGAACTAATGTCTCACAGATTGGTCCAGTGTCATTACACTGAACAAGGAAACTATACATTCCTTATATATCTAAGGCCTTTTGCCAATGTGAATTCTCTGGTGCTGAGAGAGGTTAGATCTTTGGGTAAAAGAATTCCCACATTTGAGGCAGTCATACGGCTTTTCTCCTGTGTGAACTCTCTGATTATAATGAAGGGTGGAACGAGAGGTAAAAGACTTCCCACATTCACTGCATTCATAAGGCCTTTCTCCTCTATGAACTCTCTGATGAATACTGAGGTGAATTCTTTGGGTAAAGGATTTCCCACAGTCATTACATTCATGAGGCCTTTCTCCTGTATGAACTCTTCAATGTCGAATGAGTATTCAGCTACTGGTAAAAGATTTCCCACAGTCACTGCACTTATAAGGCAATTCTCCATCGTGAACGCTCTGATGATAGCCAAGGTCATAGACAAAAGTAAGAGTTCTTACATTCACTGCACTCATAAGGCCTTTCTCCAGTGTGAACTCTATGGTGTTTAGAGAGGTATGAAAATCTGGCTAAAGGATCTCCCACAATCAGTACATTCATAATGCTTTTCTCCAGTGTGAATTCTCTGGTGTTATTCAGTTGGGAACTATCCCTAAAAGATTCCCCACATTCACTTCAGTCAAAAGTCCATTCTACTATGTGAACGCTCTGATGACAATGGAGTGCAGAGTTAGAGGTAAAACATTTGCTGCACTCATGAGGTCTTTCTCCTGTGTGAACTCTACAGTGTCAAATGTGTATTGGTCCATTGGTAAAGGATTTCCCACAGTCACTGCACTCATACGATTTTTCTCTTGTATGAACTCTCTGAAGATAACAGAGGGCAGAACCAGAGGTAAAAGATTTCCCACATTTACTACATTCAAAATCCCTTTCTCCAGTGTGAACTCTCTGTTGTTGAGATAGGAAAGATTTATGCCTAAAGGATTTCCCACATTCACTGCACTCAAGGCCTTTCTCCTGTGTGAATTCTTTGGTGTATAATGAAGTAATTTATTTTGGTAAAAGACTTCTCACAATCAGTATACTCATATGGCCTTTCTCCAGCGTAAATTCTCTGATGATAATGCAGGCCAGAGCTAGAGGTAAAGACTTCCCACATTCCCCACATTTATGAGTCTTCTCTCCAGTGTGAACTCTCTGATGATAATGGAGGGCAGAGCTAGAAGTAAAAGATTTCCCACATTCACTGCACTCATAAGGCTTTTCTCCTGTACGAACCTTCCAGTGTTCAATTACATCAGATTTTCATTTAAAGGACTTTCTACATTCAGGGCATTCATAGCTCATTTCTCCAGTGTGAACTGTCTGTTGCTGAATAAATATGGAGCTATGGCCAGAAGACTGTGCACAAGGATAGCATCCACAGCAATTTTCTCTAGTGTTACTCCTCTGAGGATAAATGAGGACAAATTCTTGGCTAAATGATTTCCCACATTTGCTGCACTTGTACTGCCTTGCCATAGTACGAATTTTTTGATGTTGGATGAGGACTGAACTTCCTCTAAAAGATTTGCACAGTCACCACACTCATGACGCCTGTCACCAGTGTGGACTTTCTGGTGCACAACAAATGAGGATCTATACTTGAATTTCTCCGCACATTTACTGCACACAAAACTATCTTTCAGTGTAGGCACTCTGGTCCTGAACAAGTGTGTGTTTGGAACTGAAGACTTTCTTGCATTCTCCCCTGGTACAATGAATTTTTTTGCTTTGTGAAGTTTCCATGCAGTGGGTGACTGTATTTGGCTTCTCCCCAGTGTGACTGATGTGTTGCTTCAGATATTCTGAGGTGGCTCAGAAGTCATCCCCGACTTCCTTGCTGGTTAAAGGTTTCTCTGACACATGGAAATTGGAACTCTTCACAAATGAAGGCCTGTCCACACTGATTATGAATGGTTTCTCTTGCATGTGCTGTTCCTGGTGCTGTTGAGGGTCTGCCCTGAAATAAAATACTTTTGCACATGCCCTATACTTCAGTTGTTGCCTGCTGTGTTGTGTTCCCTGCTCCTCAGGCTTGAGAGACAATGTCTCTCAAGTTCACACAGACTCACGTCCATCGAGTCAGTGATGCCATCCAGCCATCTCATCCTGGGTCGTCCCCTTCTCCTCCTGCCCCCAATCCCTCCCAGCATCAGAGTCTTTTCCAGTGACTCAACTCTTCGCATGAGGTAGCCAAAGTACTGGAGTTTCAGCTTCAGCATCATTCTCTCCAAAAATATCCCAGGGCTGATCTCCTTCAGAGTGGATTGGATGGATCACCTTGCAGTCCAAGGGACTCTCAAGAGTCTTCTCCAACACCACAGTTCAAACGCATCAATTCTTTGGTGCTCAGCCTTCTTCACAGTCTAACTCTCACATCCATACGTGACCACTGGAAAAACCATAGCCTTGACTAGACGGACCTTAGTCGGCAGAGTAATGTCTCTGCTTTTGAATATATTATCTAGGTTGGTCATAACTTTTCTTCCAAGGAGTAAGCGTCTTTTAATTTCATGGCTGCAATCACCATCTCCAGTGATTTTGGAGCCCAAAAAAATAATGTCTGACACTGCTTCCACTGTTTCCCCATCTAGTTCCCATGAAGTGATGGGACCGGATGCCATGATCTTCGTTTTCTGAATGTTGACCTTTAAGCCCACTTTTTTTCTCTCCTCTTTCACTTTCATCAAGAGACTTTTTAGTTCCTCTTCACTTTCTGCCATAAGGTTCGTGTCATCTGCATATCTGAGCTTATTGGTATTTCTCCCAGCAATCTTGATTCCAGCTTGTGTTTCTTCCAGTCCAGCATTTCTCTTGATGTACTCTGCATATAAGTTCAATAAGCAGGGTGACAATATATAGCTTTTACATACTCTTTTTCCTATTTGGAACCAGTCTGTTGTTCCATGTCCAGTTCTAACTATTCCTTCCTGACCTGCATACAGATTTCTCAAGAGGCAGGTCAGGTGGTCTGGTATTCCCTTTTCTTTCAGAATTTTCCACAGTTTATTGTGATCCACACAGTCAAAGGCTTTGGCATAGTCAATAAAGTAGAAATAGATGTTTTTCTGGAACTCTCTTGCTTTTTCCATGACCCAGTCGATGTTGGCAATTTGATCTCTGGTTCCTCTGCCTTTTCTAAAACCAGCCTGAACCCAAAAAAGATGTCCTTTTCATTATAGGGGACTGGAATGAAAAAGTAGGAAGTCAAGAAACAACTGGAGTAACAGGCAAATTTGGCCTTGGAATACAGAATGAAGCTGGGCAAAGACTAATAGAGTTTTGCCAAGAAAATGCACTGGTCATAGCAAACACCCTCTTCCAACAACACAAGAGAAGCCTATACACATGGAATTCACCAGATGGCCAACACCGAAATCAGATTGATTATATTCTCTGCAGCCAAAGATGGAGAAGCTCTATACAGTCAACAAAAACAAGACCAGGAGCTGACTGTGGCTCAGATCATGAACTCCTTATTACCAAATTCAGACTGAAATTGAAGAAAACAGGGAAAACCGCTAGACCATTCAGGTATGACCTAAGTCAAATCCCTTATGATTCTACAGTGGAAGTGAGAAATAGATTTAAGGGCCTAGATCTGATAGATAGAGTGCCTGATGAACTATGGAATGAGGTTCGTGACATTGTACAGGAGACAGGGATCAAGACCATCCCCATGGAAAAGAAATGCAAAAAAGCAAAATGGCTGTGTGGGGAGGCCTTACAAATAGCTGTGAAAAGAAGAGAGGCGAAAAGCAAAGGAGAAAAGGAAAGATATAAGCATCTGAAAGCAGAGTTCCAAAGAATAACAAGAAGATATAAGAAAGCCTTCTTCAGTGATCAATGCAAAGAAATAGAAGAAAAGAACAGAATGGGAATGACTAGAGATCTTTTCAAGAAAATTAGAGATACCAAGGGAAGATTTCATTCAAAGATGGGCTCAATAAAGGACAGAAACGGTCTGGACCTTACAGAAGCAGAAGATATTAAGAAGAGGTGGCAAGAATACACAGAAGAACTGTACAAAAAGTATCTTTACGACCCGGATAATCACGATGGTGTGATCACTCATCTGGAGCCAGACATCCTGGAATGTGAAGTCAAGTGGGCCTTAGAAAGCATCACTACGAACAAAGCTAGTGAAGGCGATGGAATTCCAGTAGAGCTATTTCAAATCCTGAAAGATGATGCTGTGAAAGTGCTGCACTCAATATGCCAGCAAATTTGGAAAACTCAGCAATGGCCACAGGACTGGAAAAGGTCAGTTTCATTCCAATCCCAAAGAAAGACAGTGCCAAGGAATGTTCAAACTACCACACAATTGCACTCAACTCACATGCTAGTAAAGTAATGCTCAAAATTCTCCAAGCCAGGCTTCAGCTCTGTCAACAATCTGTTAGATATCTAGGTCTAATCATATCAGAAAGCACTAGAGCCATAGGCCCTAGAGAATTAAACCTATACTAAATCATCCCCTACCTATGACTTTAAGACAATTGAGAGGATTTGGGGGACTCACAGGCTACTGTGATTCTGGGTTATGGGGAACTTGCCCGGCCCTTATATGAACTTATAGCTAAAACTCAGCAGGCCCAAACAGAGAAACTGCTTTGGTCTCCAGATACTCAAAAGACTTTTAAGGTTCTTCAGACTGCTCTTCTGCAAGCTCCCACTCTGAGCTTGCCCACAGGGTCTGAATTTAATTTGTTTGTCACTGAAAGTAAAGGTATGGCCTTGGAAGTTTTGGCACAACCCCGAGGGTCTCACCAGCAACCTATTGCTTATCTAAGCAGAGAATCAGATGTAATTTCATGTGAGTGGCTCCACTGCCTAAGAGTAATTGGGGCAGCGGCTTTACTAGCACCTGAAGCTTTAAAAATAATTAATAGATGAAACATTACTGTACTGACTTCTCATGCTGTGAGTGGAATCTTAAATTCTAAGGTTAATATTTGGATGACAGATAGTAGGCTTCTTAAATATCAGTCATTGTTGTTAGAAGGACCAGTAACTAAGCTTAAAGTTTGTAGAAATTTAAATCCTGCCACTTTCCTTCCTGAGACAAAAAATGAAACACTTAATCACGATTGTTCCCAATTCCTAACTTTATGCAGCTCAGGAAGATCTAATGGATACCCCATTAGACAATCCTGACATGGAAATATTTACAGATGGCAGTTCTTTTGTTCCGGATGGAAAACATAAAGCAGGTTACACCGTGGTGACTGCTGAACAGGTTTTAGAAGCAAAATCTCTCCCCCAGGGAACCAGTGCTCAGTTAGCAGAGCTTGTGGCTCTGACCTGAGCTCTAGAGTTAAGCAAAGGGCAGCGGGTACATATCTACACTAATTCTAAGTATGCTTATTTGACTGTACATGCTCATGCTGCAATATGGAAAGAAAGACAGTGTAAAATGGCAACAGGAGAACCTAATAAACATTTCAGAGAGATCAAGAGACTGTTAACTGCTATATATCGTCCTAAAGAAGTAGCTGTTATGCATTGCAAAGGACACAACAGAGATGGGAATAAAGTAGCTGAAGGTAATCAGCTGGCTGACTGTCAAGCTAGAAAAGTGGCACTTTATGAAATCCCTTCACTACAGACGACTTTGATCTGGACAGGTCCCGTGGAACAGGGAAAACCACAATATACTGAGGAAAAATTAGAAAGATATGAGAAAACGGAGCAAAGATTACTGATAAAGGATGGTTACAGTCCGAAGTTGGACGATTAATAATTCCTGAAAATTCTCAATGAAAAATTCTTAAGGGTTTACAGCAGAGTTTTCATTTGGGTGCAGAGAGTATTTACCAGATGGCTTCTCATTTGTTTGAATGTAAAAATGTAATGAAAACTTTAGAACATTATCAAAAAGTGTGAGGTTTGTCAGAAAAATAACCCAAAGACTGAAAAGCTAGCAAAATCTGGATTACAACGAAGTGGAAAGACTCCTGGAGAGGACTGGGGAATTGATTTTACTCATATGCCAAAAGTTAATGGGTATTATTGCTTACACGTTTGGATGGATAGTTTTACTAGGTGGATTGAGGCTTTTCCCTGTCGTAGTGAACAGGCTAAGGAGGTTACAAAGATTTTAATCCATGAAATTATCCCCATGTTTGGGCTGCCACAGAGCCTTCAGAGTGACAATGGCTCTGCCTTTAAAGCTGCTGTAACTCAGGGGGTGTCTAAAGCTCTAGGACTAGACTATCACTTACACTGTTCCTGGAGATCCCAATCCTCAGGAACGGTTGAAAAAACTAATGACATTATTAAAAGACATCTGTGCAAATTAACTCAAAAGACACAGGACAATTGGATTAAAGTTCTATCCATAAGTTTAATGAGGGCTCGAACTGCCCCCCAAAAAGAGGGACTGTCCCCCTTTGAATGTATTTATGGAAGGCCTTGCTTATGCACAGACATTGTTATAGACCTTAAAGCCTTGGAATTAACTAGTTATGTTACTCAGCTCTCAGCTTTTCAGTAGGCATTAACGGAACTCCAGGATACAACTCCTGATCCAGTCTCTGAGTCAAGCAAGCCTCTATTTGAGCCAGAACTGAGGTCCTGGTAAAAACATCGGGGTCTGGGGGCCCACCCCTTGAGCTCCTCTGGGAAGGCCCTTACCAGGTTATTCTTTCTTCTCCCATAGCTGCCAAAGTGCCAGAAATTGATTCGTGGGTACATCACACTCGAGTTAAGAGGTGGCACCCTGACCAGAACTAAGTGACTTCATTTTATGTCTTTTCTTTCTATGCTCTGACTTTGTACTTTTCAGATGGTCCTAATAACCTATGTGAGCCTACTTCTACTGACTTCAAAAAATCATGAGTCTGCCGTTTGATCATCAAGACAATGCCTTCATGTCCTGGGCTCACTCCTACGCTGAATTCCACAATCAGTCTAACTGTTGGGTCTGTGGAGCACTCCCTGCTTCATCAGTGGAAGGCTTCCCATGGTGGACATCTCCACTTCCCGGAAAAGACTTTCTCCAAGTTTGAAAATACCTTCAACAACAATCACATGTGATGTCTCTTCTTAAACTGATGACATCTAACAACCTTAAGATGGACTGATTAACTATGGACATAATGTGGCTTTTCATTTTGATTTTAACTTGATTTAATAACTATTTTGCCTTATGTCTGTAACTGTATAATGGGGTTTTCTAACCGTCTAAAAGCTTTTAAGTTACAAATGGTTGTCTGAGCTCCTACGAGTGCCACAGCCTCCTCCAACTATTATGTGGGGCCCCTGTTTCAGAAACCCTCAATATGAGAGTTAGGAGAATATATTGCCTCAACAATTTAGAGACCATGGCCCTAAACAGCAGGAAGTAGTTATGGAATGAAAATGATGCCCCTTTCCTTTGGTAACATATTTCTCCTAAAAGAAAAGGGGGGAATGAGACAGTCATTTCCTAGGCAGGTTGATAAGAAGGCTAGGGGACCCCAATGAGAGAGGGGTCTGGAGTTCTCAAGGAGGAAGAAAGGACAAACATTTTTTTTTTTTTCCTTCTACGTTCCTTAGGATTATATAACAATATTGTATCCTGCTTGAGGACAGTCTCTGGAATAAACCTTCTGGCTAATCCTGTTATCTTAAAATGTAAATTATGGAAGTAGGTCTAGTGAGGTTTTTACAATCTCCAGACATTCTTTTGATTCACTGTAATAACTAATTAGAGTATATAACTCCATTGCTAACACTAGCAAGGGGGTACTCTTTCTGCCCCCTTCTGATGCCTGTGTCAGAAGCTTTCTCTATCTCCTTTATACTTTAGTAAAACTATTACATAAAAGCTCTGAGCGATCAAGCCTCATCTCTGGCCCCGGATTGAATTCTTCTCCTCCAAAGGCCAAGAATCCCAGCGTCTCTTCATGGTTCTGCAACAACCTTTCAATTAGATGCAGGTAAGTTCATACTCCTGTGGTCCAAATCCTTCCTGCTGAACATCCTCACACTTTGCAGTGAATATATATATGCCCAATAACGTTGATCATTGAGCATGCTATTCTCTGATATATTTTTAGCAACTCATTTTGTTTCAAACCCATCTGAAAATTACAGGAATAAATATTGTTCAACTGAAATTAAGACATGAACTTGTTTACTAAGTTTCATTTCTAGAATGAAATATCAAATACAAAGAATGTCTCTCTTTTCTGTCATTGGGAAAATTAGTCAACTATTTTTTTTTTTAATTAGTCAGTTACCAGAGTCCAGAGGAATATATCCGTCTAGAGATCTTCAGTATATCTAATAATTACCATACCTTTTATCAATTTATTCAAGCATACAGCTGTTACCTTTTGAGTGAGATGATGGTTATTTATTTGTCATGCAAGTGAACAAACTTACTGACTAGTATGTCAAAATTAGCAAACTAACAGGTTATTTATATTAAGAATATAGATATAAAATTATATAGAATATAACAGACGTCTATTTCTATAGATATAGAAATTTTGCAGCTCTCCTGGGCTCCCACAGGGCCTTGTTAATCAGCTACTCCACTAGCATTCTCCAATAGTACTTTCTGAAATAAGAAAATATTCTATATCTGCACTGCTCAATATGGCAGCCACTAGTTACATGTGGTTCTTGAGTATTTAAAATGTACCTACTTCGATTCAGGAATGGGATTTTTATTTCATTAATTGTAATGAATGTGAATTTTAGGAGCTTCCCAGGTGGCACTAATGGTAGAGAACTTGCCTGCAAATGCAAGAGACATAAGAGACCTAGGTTTGATCCTTGTGTTGAGAAGATCCTCTGGAGGAGGGCATGGCAAAATACTCTAGTATTCTTGCCTAGAGAATGCCATGGACAGAGAAGCCTGGCAGGCTACAGTCCATATGGTTACACAGAGTCAGACATGACTGGAGCAACTTAGCATGCACAGAGGCACACATGAATTTTAATTTAAATAGCAACATATGACTGGTGTCCATCAAAATAGTAAGACTGTGCACTAAGATCTGAACCACATTAGCTAATCCAAATATCTACAGTTAGTGAGAGCATATGGAGCCCTCAGCAGAGCTGAGTAAACCCAAGCATCAAATTCCTCCTGTGTTCAGTAAGATATTTGGTAACTATCAGTAAACAAAACTAGAGAATTTTTGCACACATTTAGCTTGATTGAAGGATATAGAAATTATCAAGTATATTTAAACAATACCTAAAGCTTCAGTTCAGTCGCTCGGTCGTGTCCGACTCTTTCTGACCCCATGAATCACAGCACGCCGGGCCTCCCTGTCCATCACCATCTCCTGGAGTTCACTCAAACTCATGTTCATCGAGTCGAGGATGCCATCTAGCCATCTCATCCTCTGTCGTCCCGTTTTCCTCCTGACCCCAATACCTCCAAGCATCACAGTCTTTTCCAATGAGTCAACTCTTCTAATGAGGTGGCCAAAGTACTGGAGTTTCAGCTTCAGCATCATTCCCTCCAAAAAAATCCCAGGGTTGATCTTCAGAATGGACTGGTTGGATCTCCTTGCAGTCCAAGGGACTCTCAAGAGTCTTCTCCAAAACCACAGTTCAAAAGCATCAATTCTTGGGCATTTGGCTTTCTTCGCAGTCTAACTCTCACATCCATACATGACTACTGGAAAAACCATAGCCTTGACTAGACCTTAGTTGGACCTTAGTTGGCAAAGTAATGTCTCTGCTTTTGAATATATTATCTAGGTTGGTCATAACTTTTCTTCCAAGGAGTAAGCGTCTTTTAATTTCATGGCTGCAGTCACCATCTGCAGTGATTTTGGAGTCCCCCAAAATAAAGTCTGACACTGTTTCCACTGTTTCCCCATCTAGTTTCCATGAAGTGATGGGACCAGATGCCATGATCGTCGTTTTCTGAATGTTGAGCTTTAAGCCAACTATTTCACTCTCCTCTTTCACTTTCATCAAGGGGCTTTTTAGTTCCTCTTCACTTTTGCCATAAGGGTGGTGTCATCTGCGTATCTGAGGTTATTCATATTTCTCCTGGCAATCTTGATTCCAGCTCGTGCTTCTTCCAGCCCAGCGTTTCTCATGATGTAGTCTGGATATAAATTAAATAAACAGGGTGACATTATACAGCCTTGACATACTCCTTTTCCTATCTGGAACAAGCTTGTTGTTCCATGTCCAGTTCTAACTGTTACTTCCTGACTTGCGTACAGATTTCTCAAGAGGCAGGTCAGGTGGTCTGGTATTCCCATCTTTTTCAGAATTCTCCACAGTTTATTGTGATCCACACAGTCAAAGGCTTTGGCATAGTCAATAAAGTAGAAATAGATGGTTTTTTTTGGAACTCTCTTGCCTTTTTGATGATCCAGCAGATGTTGGCAATTTGATCTCTGGTTCCTCTGCCTTTTCTAAAAGCAGCTTGAACATCAGGGAGTTCACGGTCCACATATTGCTGAAGCCTGGCTTGGAGAATTTTGAACGTTACTTTAGTTGCGTGTGAGATGAGTGCAATTGTGTGGGAGTTTGAGCATTCTTTGGCATTGCCTTTCTTTGGGATTGGAATGAAAACTGACCTTTTCCAGTCCTGTGGCCACTGCTGAGTTTTCCAAATTTGCTGGCATATTGAGTGTAGCACTTTCACAGCATCATCTTTCAGGATTTGAAATAGCTCAACTGGAATGCCATCACCTCCACTAGCTTTGTTTGTAGTGATGCTTTCCAAGGCCCACTTGACTTCACATTCCAGGATGTCTGGCTCTAGATTAGTGATCATACCATCGTGATTATCTTGGTCTTGATGATCTTTTTTGTACAGTTCTTCCGTGTATTCTTGCCACCTCTTCTTAATATCTTCTGCTTCTGTTAGGTCCAGACCGTTTCTGTCCTTTATCAAGCCCATCTTTGCATGAAATCTTCCCTTGGTATCTCTAATTTTCTTGAAGAGATCTCTAGTATTTTCCAGTCTGTTGTTTCCCTCTATTTCTTTGCATTGATCACTGAGGAAGGCTTTCTTATCACTTCTTGCTATTCTTTGGAACTCTGCGTTCAGATGCTTATATCTTTCATTTTCTCCTTCGCTTTTCACTTCTCTTCTTTTCACAGCTATTTGTAAAGCCTTCTCAGACAGCCATTTTGCTTTTTTACATTTCTTTTCCATCGGAATGGTCTTGATCCCTGTCTCCTGTACAATGTCACAAACCTCATTCCATAGTTCATCAGGCACTCTATCTATCAGATCTAGGCCCTTAAATCTATTTCTCACTTCCACTGTATACTCATAAGGGATTTGATTTAGGTCATACCTGAATGGTCTAGTGGTTTTCCCCACTTTCTTCAATTAAGTCTGAATTTGGTAATAAGAAGTTCATGATCTGAGCCACAGTCAGCTCCTGGTCTTGTTTTTGTTGACTGTATAGAGCTTCTCCATCTTTGGCTGCAGAGAATATAATCAATCTGATTTTGGTGTTGACCATCATGTGATGTCCATGTGTAGAGTCTTCTCTTGTGTTGTTGGAAGAGGGTGTTTGCTATGACCAGTGCGTTCTCTTGGCAAAACTCTTAGTCTTTGCCCTGCTTCATTCCGTGTTCCAAGGCCGAATTTGCCTCTTACTCCAGGTGTTTCTTGACTTCTTACTTTTGCATTCCAGTCCCCTCCAAAAGCTTAGAGGCTTAGAAATTGAGCTTTAACTCCATATGAATAATTTCTATAAAATACTGTACATGTGTTGAGAAGAACACTTTTTTCCCCACTTTGTTCTAAACACAAATTTCTTTCCTACAAAACTCTTATTGTTTTCCTACAAAGTATTTTCAGTTTGTTGAGGCTCATCTATTTCCTAAAAGCTATTATTCTCATCCACTCTTCAGTTTTATTGACTTAGAGTGAATGATTCATCTCTTCAACTTATCAACTACACTTATTACCATCCGCAAGATATTTGGTCTTCTCTTGTATAATTTGAAACTGAAAAGGAAAAAAATGTGGTTCAATCTGCTTCTGTGCTGCTAAACTTAATTAATTGAATAGAGCTCAAGATAACTGCATCAATTTACCATTCATTCACTCATAAAAAAAATGTTTTTCTAATATTTATTATTTGATATACCTGGGCACTGCACTGGAGCAAAGAAAAGGAAATGGCACTGAATAAAACAAAGGCCCTTCTTTGACAGAGCCTATATTCTAGTAGAAATGAATGGCAGTTAACAAAGGAATTGCTGAATAAATAAATTTGTCAGTCCAAAATAAATAATGAAAGGCAAAAATGTCAATGGTGTGTGTACCATATGATATTTTGCAATCAAATAAAGCCAAGTGGCATTTGAGAGGACAACTAACTGCAGTGATGGATTGAACCATAAAGACACCTGGCAAATAGATAGGCTTTGTAGCAGGAGTGTCCTTGGTGTGTATGAAGAAGAGAAAAGAGCATGAAATACGATAGGAGAGCAAGAGTGAAAGGCTGTTACAGTAACACAGGGGAATCATTATAAACTTGAAATCATTTGGAGATTGTGCAAATTAAAAAATGTAGCCAAATTGTAAATATATTTTATATTCACAATCAACAGAGTTTGCTGATGGATTATGACATGTGACAATAGTCAAGGATTATTTGGCATAAGTGACTCTAAGAACTATAATATCCTGAAAATTGTTTTCTGTATTAAAATGTACTCATGGTTTCCACTCTTAACCAAGGAGAAATTCTTCTCCGTTTCTCAAGTCCATTATCTTTCCTAGTTTCTCAGTTCATTTCAGTTCAGTCGCTCAGTCATGTCCGACTCTTTGAGACCCCATGAATCACAGCATGCCAGGCCTCCCTGTCTATTACTAAGTCCCGGAGTTCACCCAAAGTCATGTGCATTGAGTCGGTGATGCCATCCAGCCATCTCATCCTCTGTCATCCCCTTCTCCTCCTGCCCCCAATCCCTCCCAGCATCAGGATCTTTACCAATGAGTCAACTCTTCACATGAGGTGGCCAAAGTATTGGAGTTTCAGCTTCAGCATCAGTCCTTCAAATGAACACCCAGGACCTTTAGGATGTACTTGTTGGATCTCCTTGCAGTCCAAGGGACTCTCAAGAGTCTTCTCCAACATCACAGTTCACAAGCAACAATTCTTCAGCACTCAGCTTTCTTCACAGTCCAACTCTCACATCCATACATGACCACAGGAAAAACCATAGCCTTGACTAGACAGACCTTTGTTGGCAAAGTAATATCTCTTCTTTTGAATATGCTATCTAGGTTGGTCATAACTTTCCTTCCAAGGAGTAAGTGTCTTTTAATTTCATGGATGCAATCACCATCTGCAGTGATTTTGGAGCCCCCCAAAAACAGAAAGTCTGACAGTGTTTCCCTATCTATTTCCCATGAAGTGATGAACAGATGCCATGCTTGTCGTTTTCTGAATGTTGACCTTTAAGCCAATATTTTCACTGTCCTCTTTAAGTTTCATCAAGAGGCTTTTTAGTTCCTCTTCACTTTCTGCCATAAAGGTGGTGTCATCTGCATATCTGAGGTTATTGGTATTTCTCCTGGCAATCTTGATTCCAGCTTGTGCTTCTTCCAGCCCAGCATTTCTCATGATGTACACTTCACAGAAGTAAAATAAGCAGGGTGACAATATACAGCCTTGACGTACTCCTTTTCCTATTTGGAACAAGTTTGTTGTTCCATGTCCAGTTCTAACTGTTACTTCCTGACTTGCATACAGATTTCTCAAGAGGCAGGTCAGGTGGTCTGGTATTCCCATCTTTTTCAGAATTCTCCACAGTTTATTGTGATCCACACAGTCAAAGGCTTTGGCATAGTCAATAAAGCAGAAATAGATGTTTTTCTGGAACGCTCTTGCTTTTTTGATGATCCAGTGGATGTTGACAGTTTGATCTCTGGTTTCTCTGCCTTGTTTCAAACCAGCTTGAACATCTGGAAGTTCACGGTTCACATATTGCTGAAGCCTGGCCTGGAGAATTTTGTGCATTACTTTACTAGTGTGTTAGATGAGTGGCTATTTTCTAGCCGTGACTATTTCAAACTCTATGGCTCAGTCGAAACTTCCTTATACTGAGAAAGTAAGCTTTGCTGAATCAGTTTTTTTTTTTTTTTCCTAAGCTTCACTGGATCACAATAAACTGTGGAAAATTCTGAAAGAGATGGGAACACCAGACCACTTGATCTGCCTGAGAAACCTATATGCAGGTCAGGAACCACGAGTTAAAACTAGACACGGAAAAGCAGACTGGTTCCAAATAGGAAATGGAGTATGTAAAGGGTGTATATTGTCACTCTGCTTATTTAACTTATATGCAGAGTACATCAAGAGAAACGCTGGGTTGGAAGAAGCACAAGCTGGAATCAAGATTGCCAGGAGAAATACCAATAACCTCAGATATGCAGATGACACCACCCTTATGGCAGAAAGTGAAGAGGAACTAAAAAGCCTCTTGATGAAAGTGAAAGAGGAATGTGAAAAAGTTGGCTTAAAGCTCAACATTCAGAAAATGACAGTCTTGGCATCTGTTCCCATCACTTCATGTGAACTAGATAGGGAAACAGTGGAAACAGTGCCAGACTTAATTTTTGGGGGCTCCAAAATCACTGCAGATGGTGATTGCAGCCATGAAATTAAAAGAAGCTTACTCCTTGGAAGAAAAGTTATGACAAACCTAGATAGCATATTCAAAAGCAGAGACATTACTTTGCCAACAAAGGTCTGTCTAGTCAAGGCTATGGTTTTTCCTGTGGTCATGTATGGATGTGAGAGTTGGACTGTGAAGAAAGCTGAGTGCCGAAGAATTGATGCTTTTGAACTGTGGTGTTGGAGAAGACTCTTGAGAGTCCCTTGGACTGCAAGGAGATCCAACCAGTCCATTCTGAAGGAGATAAGCCCTGGGAGTTTTTGGAAGGAATGATGCTGAAGCTGAAACTCCAGTACTTTGGACACCTCATGCGAAGAGTTGAAAAGACTCTGGGGCTGTGAGGGATTGGGGGCAGGAGGAGAAGGGGACGACAGAAGATGAGATGGCTGAATGGCATCACTGACTCAATGGACGTGAGTCTGAGTGAACTCCGGGAGTTGGTGATGGACATGGAGACCTGGCGTGCTGTGATTCATGGGGCCGCAAAGAGTTGGACATGACTGAGTAACTGAACTGAACTGATCCTCATCTGAGAAATGAATTTAATAATAGCAACAGTAATAGTGAACAGACTGAATATCACCCTCACTGAATGTCATCTACATCAGTGGTCCCCAGTGATGAGGCCATAGACTGGTACCAGTCCATTGCCTGTTAGGAACTGAGCTGCACAGCAGGAGCTGAGAAGCAGGCAAGTGAGCAAACCTTCATCTCTATTTACAGCTGCTCCTCATCACTTGCATTATTACCTAGCTCTGCCTCCTGTCAAATCAACAATAACATTAGGTTTTCATAGGTTGTGAATGCTACCATGAAATGTGCATACAAGTGGTCTAGGATGCTCACTCCTTATGAGCACTATCCCCAAATCATCCTCTCACATCCATCTGTCCATGGAAAAATTGTCTTCCACATAACCTGGTGCCAAAATGTTTGGGAAGCACTGATCTGCATGGTCAGAAGTCTATCTGTTTCTGTTTATCTGAAACAATAGCCCAAGGTCACATATTCAGCCAGTAGTAAAACTAGAATTGGACTCAGGCGGTTTGGTTCCTGAAATCATGGACTTTCTGTGTAGCACTACCTTTCATGTGCTTTGTAAGGTTTGAATGCAATGATGCAATTATGTTGCTTAGCACAGTTCTTGACAAATAGTCAAGTTGACAAGCACCTACACGTGTCGGCAATGTATTGTTATTATTACTAACAGAAAATAATTGCTCTCTTACCCCATCCACACAACATATCTGGTTTAGATGTGTACTTCCTTCTTTAGCTTCACCAGTTGTACAGTTTGGGCCAGTTTCAGGTCCCCTAAAAAACAACCCATTACACTCTCCTGATCTTTCTTTGCTGTCTCCAACTAAGCAGTATCTCACAATTCAAGTTTTAAACATTATCTCTCTAACTCAGTTCCCAGGAATATGAAGATGATGGGTTACAGCTCATGGATAGATAGGGTGGAGTCAGGGATGGCTTGAGAGGGAGGGTCAGGGAAGTGGAGAACTATTAAGTACAGAATTAGGCTCATGATTAGTGTTGAGATATGAATTCTGGATTGGGTGGGGATAATAATTATAAGTATTATTTAATAACAATGGAGTTGAAACATTTAGTGTGTGTGCAGTGTGTATGTGTGTGTTTAAATGGGTATGCACACATATACCATACAGTCTCTCCAGCCTCAAACGTTATGCATTATCCCAGGAAGGCGTATCTTTATAATTCAAATTAATGATGAAAATTCTCTCTATTTTATCGGTGGTATTAGCAACAGTAGCAGCAAAAATAGAAAATTCTAAATTTTAACTTTTAAAAAAGTATCCTTTTATATAGCAGAATTTGGTCAATTTCAGTAAAAACACTTATTTTAGAATTAATGAATGTTAAACTAAGCATACTGTGGTGATGATCCCACAATACATACAAATATCAAGTGGTTACATTGCACACATGAAACTAATATAATGGAGTATGCCAATTATATCTCAATTGAAAGCTAATAAAGAAGAATTAATTTTTATTGATCATTTTACATACTTCTACAGGTTAATGTGTCATCTTAGTACAAAATTATTAATATGTTATTTTTCACCTAAATATTCTCCCAACTTAATTTTGTCTTATTAGAGCTATGAGAATTTTGTCATAATTCAGATGTACAAATGAAATATCTTTTTCCATTTTGACTCAAAACAGCCTTAGATGTGTGAACTCTCAGTGTATCTTAAAAGAAAAGAGACTTGCAACTTAATATAACATCATCAGTATGTAAATATGCATCAACAACAGTTTTGTGTATCAAAAGTCAATCAATATTAGATCATTTCATTATCAGATTGTCAGAAAGATTGGTATTTCAGAAGAATAACACTGCATCTGGTCTTATGCAGATATATATGTAAATATTGCATTAAAATGTAATTATATTTTTTCCTCCCTCTAGTAGAGACAGGCGACAACAAATATGTCTGATTAAAATTAATGATGATATATTGAATAAGTAAAAGTGAAAGTTTGAAAGTGAAGTCGCTCAGTCGTGTTCGACTCTTTGCGACCCCATGGACTGTAGTCTACCAGGCTCCTCTGTCCATGGGATTTTCCAGACAGTAGTACTGGAGTGGATTACCATTTCCTTCTCCAGGGGATCTTCCTGACCCAGGGATCGAACCCAGGTCTCCTGCATTGTAGACAGACACTTAACTGTCTGAGCCACCTGAATAAGTCCTGAATAAGTAAATTGAATAAGTAAAGGTTACATAATTACAACTCCAGTTTAAATAGTGCCTAAGCTACCTGTAAAATATTTAATGCCTCTATTAAGACAGTTGCTACTGAATTGCTGCTTTACCCACGCTGCTCCTTCCAGTGATAGTCAGTGTTGTTGTTGTTTAGTCGCTCAGTCGTATCCAACTCTTTGCAACCCTATGGACTGCAGCATGCCAGGCTTCCCTGTTCTTCTCCATCTTACAGAGCTTGCTCAAACTCACATCCATTGAGTTGGTAATGTTTGGGAGAGGGCTTTTCTTCTCACAAGGAAAACTGAAGTGCAGTTAAACCTTTCAGACCAGTTGAGTCATGATATGTCATACAGAATTAATTTGCTTCCACCTCCTTCCATCTTCCATATCCTTCTCTCTCCTAGCTTGGATAATAATTAATATTTAGGTTTATGAAATTAAATCATCAACTTTCTCACACAATTTTCCCTTATAATTGAATAATATAAGCTGAAGGAGGTAAAGGACAGAGACTATATGTGAAAAAAATTACAGACTTCTCAGGCTCTCTTTCTAAGCCTTAGTTCAGTTCAGCTCAATTCAGTTCAGTCGCTCAGTCGTGTCTGACTCTTTGCGACCCCACGAACCACAGCATGCCAGGCCTCCCTGTCCATCACAAACTCCCAGAGTTTACCCAAACACGTGTCCATTGAGTTGGTGATGCCATCCAACAATTTCATCCTCTGCCGTCCCCTTCTCCCACCTTCAATCTTTCCCAGCACCAAGGTCTTTTCAAAAGAGTCAGCTCTTCACATCAGGTGGCCAAAGTATTGGAGTTTCAGCTTCAACATCAGTCCTTCCAATGAACACCCAGGACTAATCTTCTTTAGGATGGACTGGTTGGATCTCCTTGCAGTCCAAGGGACTCTCAAGAGTCTTCTCCAA
>SJYQ01034219.1:76131-100803 GCA_006410935.1 Redunca redunca
AAAAACATACAAACAATAATGCAAAGCAAAAATAACTAAATATCTAGTTTATACAATACCAAATATTTACATATATTTTATCAATATAGTCACATTTTCTACATGATGCATTTTCATAAAGGCAAAACAAAAGCAATAAAGCCTCTGATATAATTATTTGCCCCTTTGTTTGCTTTATTTCATTTTATTCGTGAATCACACATTTATTAGTATATTAACCATTTGCTTATTTGTAAACTACTGGGGTAACCTTGAATCTACAAAGAATATACAAGTCTAGCTATCAACCAGTTCACAACATATCATTATATTTTGAGTTAAACTCTTTATCATGCATTTATCCCTCTTTGTGATTTTTTTTTTCCATTCCAAGAAACCAAGATGCCTTATACTCCCTCCTTCAACTCAGAGGAACTTTGCTATGCAAAACTAAAATCAGACTCTGATTGCAGATAATCAATCTTGATTTTTCAAATTAATATTGAGCCATTTGACTGGATTATGGTGCAGGGAGGGAAAGAAGGCTCATTTCTTTAAAGCTGGCAATGAAGAAATTTTCATTGTGTCTAGAAAGGAAATAGAGGGTGCATGGAGAGAGCTTGAATTCTGAGTCTGACTGCTTCCAGCCCTGGAAAAGTATTCTGTAAAACAGAGGCAACAAAATCCTCCAGTGAAAAGTGACTTACAGCTTTGGACAAAGGATATTTCAGGAATCCCAGTGTACTCAGATGATTAGATACCATGGTGCTATACAAGGTCTTTACGACCATTGCACGACTTCCAGGTGTGGGGTGAAAGTGAAAGTGAAGTCGCTCAGTCGTGCCCGACTCTTTGCGACCCCATGGACTGGAGCCTACCAGGCTCCTCTGTCCATGGGATTTTCCAGGCAATAGTACTGGAGTGGATTGCCATTTCCTTCTCCAGGGGATCTGACCCAGGGATCGAACCCAGGTCTTCCGCATTGTAGACAGACGCTTTACCGTCTAAGCCACCAGGGAAGTCAGGTGTGGGGTAGGGAGTCTAAATAATGATTGATTGAATTTCCTGCTGACTCACTAAGATCATGGATTCACATTCACATTCATAATCAATTTTTTTATTTCAAAAAACAATAGCCTGGTATTTTTATGTAACCAAGTTAATTAAAAAATAATCTCAATGACCAAGGTAGGTTCTGAATATCAATGACAGGTGAGTTTAGAACCAGGGCATAGTTCTAAATAGACTCTGTGAATGGCATGGGCATTCACAAAAAGGGAAATCATGCCAGACTATCTTCATGTCCTAGTGAATCTGAAATATGCATATATTTATAAAGTGAAAGTGAAGTTACTCAGTTGTGTCCAATTCTTTGCGACCCCATGAACTGTAGCCTACCAGGCTCCTCCGTCCATGGAATTTTCCAGGCAAGAGTATTGAAGTGGGTTGCCACTTCCTCCTCCAGGGGATCTTCTTGACCCAGGGATCGAACCCGGGTCTTCCACATTGCAGCCAGATGCTTTACCATCTGAACCACCAGGGAAGCTCCACATGTTTATAAATTCTCTCATAAGAGTCTCGAAAACCAGATAGAAAAACATGCTAGAATCTAGCAGCTCAATTATACCTAATAACTGATTAAATCACCAGACCAAAAGATAATGGTTAGTGTTAGAATTCATCTGTCATAACATCCATAAAGATTCTCTGTGGTTTCAATGACATTGATGAACATGCCAATTGTACTTTGTTCATTCACTTAGTCATTCATTCAATAATATTGCTTTAGTTCTTTCAATATGTCAAGCATTCTGTGTAGGTCAGGTCAAATCTCTGTTCTTATTATCATCAAGGCCTCAAAATACTAATGGGAATAGATAACCATATGAGTAACACTGAACAGTGAAATCAGTAATCTATGCTAAAGTAAGGTGTGTCAGTTGGAATTACAATAGGAAACAAATACCATACACAAAAAAGTTAATTACAATGATTTAATAAAGGTGACACTTAAGGTGCTGTGAGCTTATTTAATGGAACCATTAAGGGATGGTGACATTCACAGGAATTAGTGACAGCAGACAACTCTTAGGGACACTCAGCTTGAAATATCAAGAACTCCCTGTGAACTTGAGCTACCAAAGAAGAACCACTCAACTAAAACTATAATCAGAAAGGAAAGAAGACATAATTCAAAATGGTGTGAGTCAAACTACAATCTAAAGAGCAGTATAGTTAATCAAGTTAAATCAGATCAGCCTCATAGAACAAGCATCAAGACAACAAATGAGAAAAAAAAAAAAAAGGGTCAGGAGACAAAGAAAGAACAATCAAAACAGCTTGTCAATTATGTCAGTACTTGTGCTATTTGATTTCATCTGTTCTTGTCCTTAATTGATTTCAGCTAAAAGAAGTTGTGTACTGAATATAGAAGAGATAAAAAAAAGTTTCATCATATAATGAGAAAGTGATGTCAATTTAGTCTTGCTCACACCATCAGCCTTTTTCTTATTAAAATAAAAAAGTAAGTCAGAGAGTGATTAAGAGTGGGTCTGAACTGTGAGAGTAATCAGCACAAATGATCAAAATACCAAGGAAAACACTATCAGATTAGATGTCCAGAGGGCTGGAGAGGTGGTGGGGATGGAGTTCAGAAAGTGTTCACAGAACAGGAGATCCTTGGCCAAAACAGGAAAATGAGTTGCAGTTCACAAAGCAAATGAAGACAGATGATGCAGAATCAAGAAGGTCTGAAATGGCTTGGTGTTTAGGACTGTCATATCATAGGAGGGATTGGGAATATGTTATAAAAGAGCAAAAATTAGCCCAGATGGAGGAAGTAAAGATCTGCTTAGTCTATCACCAGATAGGAATACTTAACAAAGAGAAAGCCAGTAGCAAAGCTAATAGGAAACATATTGTTTCTAAATACATACTACATGTATTAATATAAAGTACCATGATAATCTCTTTGTTGACTAATCATTGCTTTCTTATCATATAACTTAGTTCTCTGAAGTCATGGTCTATCAGAAACTTTGGCATGACTAGAAGATTTAAGTCTATTTGACACATAAAAGTGATTCTATCTTCAACCCAGATGCTTCAGATAATGAGGTCTCTGCACACATACTTCCGTACCTATTTTAACTTTGTAGTTTCCAGGGAAACAGGAAACTAACTTCACTTTGCAGTCCAGATCTGGTGCTGATGTCCTTACAAAGCCTTAACTTTATTCTGAGTCTATCAAACAAATGTTTTATTTTTTAAAAAACCTGATTTATTTAAACAACCTAAAATCCTACAAAACTTCTATCTTGATTCTTTGCTTAGTGAGATGCCCCTTGGTTCCTCTGGAATGCTTGCAAAGGATCAATTAACCAGATTTTTCTGGCCTATGATTTTCCCCATTGGTGGTCATGGACTTATTGGAAGCTGGAAGAAGACCAAAGACAAACCGAATTTTTTATTTCAGCTAAATATTATATATTTCTAAGCTATTGTGTGTATAGTCTCTTTGAACTTGAAGTCTTTTCAAAATTCCTCCTCATTGTCTTCATACTGCAGACTGCTCTTTCCATGTGTCCTCAATGGAATCTTCATGGAAATTTACTAGAGTATTTATCACATGGTTTCTCCTTTTCTCATATTTGTATACCACTTGAAATTGTACTCCTTCATTTTAATGAAAATCTTTGTCAGTCTGGAATTTTTTCTTATATAATTTGCCTATTTCAATGATAAGAATAAAGTGCTGTTCATAAATATTCACTGAATGAGTAAATTTTGGCAAGAAAGATGTAGTCAAATCAATAAGGTACATTTAATCATTTTAGTAGATCCATAACTCCACTAATACAAATATACAGTTATACAAATAACAGAAAAATGATTCCATTTTCTTTGTCTGAAAAGGCAAAAATGAGTAAATTACTGTGATATAGCCATTAGGAAAATAGAAATGAACTGTAACAATAATTTCAAAAGAGAGCAAATAAATTTTTAAATATCTGTCTTACATTGTCTTAACTGAGATATAAATTCCAGGTTAAATGATAGAATAAACAGTTTTCTTTTTTCTGATAAAATGCTTTCAGTGAAACATGCTTTAAGAGGAATATGAAAAACTTAAGTTCATCCCATGTGATCAAGTATATGCAGATCTTAAGGTTATAACATGCAGAGTGAAAAAGATACTCATGTGTATTTGAAGAAGCAAAAATCAAGAGGGAAAAATTTCTAATGATACATATAAAAGCCATTATATAAAATAAACACTGCATTTGTTTTGTGTTCTTTGGATTTTAAAACTTGTTTCAATATGTAGAAGCTAAAGAGAGAAAGACTGAACTAAACACAAGGAATATCTAGGCAATGATTAGAGCCACCTGCAAAGGGACCTTCGTGGTTGCAAAGATTTCATGAGTAGGCAGACTGAAAGCATTCAGAGAGGAAGGTCAAACACCAGAATGAAAAAAGAGCTGGATGACCACCTCAATTCTTTGCAGCACTTAAGGGTGTTCAGGAAGGATTTTTGTTGGTTTTCAAATTGTTATTGTTAATTCTCCAGATATCTTTATTTGGACCAGGGGACAACCCCAAAGGATGTGAAACAGTCCACATCTTTGCTTTTGAGAAAAATGTTGAAATATAGGTACTCACACAATTATTAGGGTAAGTTTGAGAATATTTCTGCAATAAATATTGACCAATCCAGGGTACTTCCCTGCTGGTCCAGTGGTTAAGACTTTGCCTTCCAGTGCAGGGGGTGCAGGTTCAATCCCTGGTTAGGGAGCTAAGATCTCACATAACTTAGGGCCAAAAACAAAAACAGAAAGCAAAAGCAATAAAGTAACAAAATTCAATACAGGCTTTAAAAATGGCCCACATTAAAAAAAAAAGAAAAACTTAAGAAAACTGAGCTATATAATCAACTCACTTCTCAAAGAAAAATGCCCAGTCCTCCAAAGTATTACAATACTAATATAAAAATAATCTTAATACTACTCTGAGGGCCAAAAATCAAATCCTTACATAAGTGAAACACTGTATTAAATTAGATGAATGCCACTGATTAGTAAAATCTACCAGGTAGGAATTTTATTAAAATGAATATATTTTCATAGATCCTTCAATTTCATAAAGCTTTAACACTTAGATTCTATCTGTAAGTACAGTCACTCCAATTCACTATTTAGAAAATCAGCTTGGAAGTTTGTTAAAATTCCCATCCAAGTTTTAGCCCCAGGAATTCTAATATTGTAGGATAGGATGCCTGAGATAGGGTCCAGGAATCTGTACAGTCAACAACCATCTCAGATCAATCTGGTCTGTGGTGTTCCTTAAGAAACAATCCACAAATACAACACCAAAGAACATGGAGAAGGAAACAAAGCCAGAAAACTTAAGCTAGGTACAAGCTGCAAGTTGAAATATTTGCTAAAGGCAAATTTCTGAGTTTTCCCAATGTATTTATGAAAGAACATCATATTGCTACTAAGACAACACTGATTATTTATTTCATATAAGAAATCTAGACTCAAAAGCATATAGTGATAAAAAGAGTTATTTATAAGTAGAATATCATTAGTTAAAAAAGCACATTCTTATTCATGTCTCTTTCTCTTAAAAGTATTAGTTGTTAAAACCAACTCCCTACAGAATCTATTTCAAATATCTTTTAATGTTAAGAAAAAAAATAGATTCATTCCCAGCTTATATTCAAAAAAGAGTTGTCATTTTAGTTCAAATCTGAATAAAAAATATAACTTCCTGAAAATATCATCTCTCTGATGTCTTATTTCACTTGAAAATGTTTGTCCTCATTTAAATCATTCCTGGTGTTGCTAAAAAGAAAATTGGATTTGTGCATTAAAAGAAAACTATGATGGAGTGTATTACAAAAGGAATTAACTGAAAGATATAACAGCCGTGTCTTGGGAGCTGGCATTATCAACTAGAATTGAAAACCAATCTTTTGAACATTGCTATTTTGAACATTGCTAAAAACCCACTTCTTCTTAATAATACTTCAGACTTACTTGTTAAGAGTCAGAAAGAAACAAAGTAATGAGGATGTAATAAAAAGAAGGTCATGGGCTGTTCAGCATCTATTCATTTGCTTTACAAATTTAGAACAAAATAGTCCATTTTTAATTAAAGGATTACCTTGATTCTAGAATCAACACTTTTCTTATTGTTCCAGACAATGTCTTAGATGCCAGAGTTTGTGTGCGTGCACATAAGTATAACATATCTATTGCCTTTCTCTNCATTGACATTAATTCACCACGAGTGTATATGCGTTCCCAAACACGAATCCCCTCCCATCTCCCACCCCATACCATCCTTTAAATTTGCTAATTGAATTAATTAAATTATATATTTACATTCATTTATTAGCTGTCAACTTCAGCCAAGTGAAAAGGTAAAATTAAGTCAAGAAAGATGTTTTATGATCATCCTTACATTAATATCAGACTCTTCTGAAAAATTATATTTTTGGATCAATCTGGTTTTTCCTTGAATGAGCTGGATGCACTCATATGTAATTCTCCTTCTTCCAGGTAAAAGGAGGACTTCTTGTTTGAGGGTGGAAGATTGGCATATATACCCAAATATCCATTATGTAGGGCATCTCCTTTATTGTTTTCAGAACATTTTGTCCTTTTCTGTAGATTGTGTCATCACTTTCTGGGATCCTGTCTCCTACCCACTTCTCAAAGTTTCAGTAGAAGTAATCATACCATATATCATGAACCTACTAACTGGACACAAGTGATGGATCCCAGGATAGGCCCCTGAATCAAAGACTCTCCAACTTTGAGATGAGACTGTAATAAATAAACTAGACTTGGTTTTTCTGTGCCCTTCAACAGAGCTGTTAACATCAGAGCTGTGTGATAAAGCCACTTTCTACCACATGGACTGAGAAAGATAGAAACAAAGTTTGTGCTTCATAGCTTTAAGTAGCTTTACTACTTAAACACTTTTAATTTTTTTTATCTTTTAGTTGTCTTCTAGCCAAGTAATGTCCATTTAGAAATGTACAATGTATAAATATTAGTATAAGCATCAAGTTAATCTTCTTCAGTGAGCAAGCAGTTCAGCATTGCCCTATTGAATATTGTAGAATAAACTGAAGAAGTTATAGTCTAATATTGACCACTTGGCATAGCTCAGATATTGATAGAGCCCAAAGGACACTTACTCTAAAGATCCAGTGCCCTCACACTTATCCATGCTAGTTCAACATCAGCCCCCATGAGCTGTATATTTTTCTTCCTTATATGCAGAGTACATCATGAGAAACGCTGGACTGGGAGAAACACAGGCTGGAATCAAGATTGCCAGGAGAAATATCAATAACCTCAGATATGCAGATGACACCACCCTTATGGCAGAAAGTGAAGAGGAGCTAAAAAGCCTCTTGATGAAGGTGAAAGAGGAGAGCGAAAAAGTTGGCTTAAAGCTCAACATTCAGAAAACAAAGATCATGGCATCCGGTCCCATCACTTCATGGGAAATAGATGGGGAAACAGTGGAAACAGTGTCAGACTTTATTTTTGGGGGTTCCAAAATCACTGCAGATGGTGACTGCAGCCATGAAATTAAAAGACGCTTACTCCTTGGAAGGAAAGTTATGACCAACCTAGATAGATTCAAAAGCAGAGACATTACCTTGCCGACTAAGGTCCGTCTAGTCAAGGCTATGGTTTTTCCTGTGGTCATGTATGGATGTGAGAGTTGGACTGTGAAAATGGCTGAGCGCCGAAGAATTGATGCGTTTGAACTGTGGTGTTGGAGAAGACTCTTGAGAGTCCCTTGGACTGCAAGGAGATCCAACCAGTCCATTCTGAAGGAGATCAACCCTGGGTTTTCTTTGGAAGGAATGATGCTGAAGCTGAAACTCCAGTACTTTGGCCACCTCATGCGAAGAGTTGATTCATTGGAAAAGACTCTGATGCTGGGAGGGACTGGGGGCAGGAGGAGAAGGGGATGACCCAGGATGAGATGGCAGGATGGCATCACGGACACGATGGACGTGAGTCTGAGTGAACTCCGGGAGATGGTGATGGACAGGGAGGCCTGGCGTGCTGCGATTCATGGGGTCGCAAAGAGTCGGACATGACTGAGCAACTGAACTGAACTGAACTGATTGAAAAGGGAACAAAAGAGTGAGTAGCATTAGTCTGGCTCAGTGATAAGCTGTGCTTAGAAGATTTGCAAGTTATTCAGTGTGAGGTGGTGGGTTTTGTTTCATTTTAAGTTTCACTCCTGCTTTTAAAAGGTTGGTTCTGTGTGGAATTCAGTGTGTAAAACAGTGATCAAGGTACTGA
Organism: Redunca redunca; assembly: GCA_006410935.1. Taxonomy (NCBI): domain Eukaryota; kingdom Metazoa; phylum Chordata; class Mammalia; order Artiodactyla; family Bovidae; genus Redunca; species Redunca redunca. Next base: position 84,450 of record SJYQ01034219.1, read on the forward strand.
AGAAATAAGAAAAATATGAGAGATAAATTTTCTTATCTTCAAGGAATTTACACCTTAATGAGGGAAATCAACAAGTAATTCAGCCATAAATCAGAACAGAATAAAGGCTAAGGCTGTGCAAGGAAACGTCACATATTTGGTATTGGTGATTTGATTCTAGTAAATAATTTAAATTAATTATGCCATGTTCTATTGCACCAATGAAATTAACCAATGTTGTTTGATTTGTTGAACTGTGTAAGAGATAAAATGTAGAATAAATATTTGATAAGGAAGACTATATAGCTTTCTGATTTCTGCCTTTGTGAGTCATGCATACTTTATGAAGGTAAACCTTCTGGGTAGTCAAAATACAGTGTTGAAAGATTTCAATAAGACAGAGTATACTAGACTACTCAAAATTTAGTCTGTTTTGTTAGGAAACTCTGAACAGGCATTTACTGCAAAGAATCAGCCACCTAAGAAGCCTCCTGCAATGAAATTTAGGTCTGTGCAGGAAGCCTAATTAGAGTTAATGAGGCTTGATTTCATTATGTGCTGACATTCTTCAAGAATCTACAATTTTAAACTTTCTAGTTCTGCAAGCTTGGCATATTTTGTCCCTGCTTTGCTTTGTTTTTTTAACACAGAATCCATTTTACAATTTGAGAGTAATAGGGCCATTTTTTATAGTTAATGTCATTGTCCCAAAGTTATGCAGAAAACTGAATTTATTTACAAATTTACATTTGTTCTTATAATCGATGTATTATTTTTCAACTGGTGGAAGATGTGCCATTCAGTTTTTCCCCAAACAGTAGCAGTTGCTATTCACTTACAAGGACGTAAGAGTGAATTTATCCTATTTCCTATTCACAGGGAATCTGGAGAATGAGAAATTCTAGGAAAATATTCGAGAATAACATGAAAACTCTACAAAATTCTGAAATGTAAGTTTCTGAACAGAGGTACCACTTTTCATTCCTCTTTTGAAGGTCAGTCCTAGTTTTGTTTTTCTGGCCTGGTGTGTTAGAAATAGTTTTGGCTAGAAATGACTGACATTCTCAAATCATGTGTCTCATGTAAGATACAAACATAATTATCGCTCTTACAAAAGTCTGCTTGGGCAAAACAGAGCTAGTTTAGCTATTGGTGATTTCAAAGGCATAGGGTATTTTTGTTTTGTTTTTGGTTTTCATAAGTTTAATTATGGTGTGCCTTAGTAGGATTTCTTTGAGTTAATCTTATTTGGTTGGAGATAACTTAACTTTTTGGATGTGTAGGTTTGTATCTTTCATAAAAATGAGCAGTTTTCAGTTATTAATTCCTCAAATATTTTCATTTTATTTACTTTCTTCCCTCCTTCTGGAATGCCAGTGTTAACAATACTGGATATTTTATTACTGTCCAAGAGATGCCTGAAGCTCTATTTATTTTTTAAGTTTCTTTATTCCTATTTTTATTTTATTTTTGAACTTTTACACACCTTTTTTAACTTGTTCTGATAATCTGAGGGGTTTGAAGAACCTGACATTTAAATTCCTAGTAATCTCTGAAAAACGCTGTCAGTAAATTAGGTTTTCTTCCTAATAATTGTTAATAGTCCTATGAAACAATGTTATAACTCAATAGCCACAAATTTTAAAATTCTAAATCACATTTAAGAGATAATTCATTAATCAAAACAATAATTCCAAGGTCACTGTCTTTTTCTAATGTCGTTATGTTTGGGCAGAGCATGAAATATAGCTTCTAATATTTAAAACACCACATATCTTGTTTAACTTATACTTTTGAAGAATAAATCAGATTTCACACATTTCAATTTGTGAGAAATGCTCATTCTCAAAGCAGTAGTGTCATTTCCTCTGAGGTTTGTTTCAGAACTCAGATGTCTTCCATAAAATCATTTTAAATCAGTCTTGTTTATTGGGAAAAATTAAATCAACTACCAAGAGATGGGTGATTTTGTACCTTATAGTAAGAAAAAGTAAGCTATATCTCAATAATTGACAACTACTGGCAGCTATTTTTTCCTGAATCACTTAATATATGTATATATTTTGATCCACTTAATTTGTAACAAACATTTTATTTTGAAATAATTTTAGCTTACAGAAAAGTGCCAGAAATAGTACACCTAGATCTCACTCAGTTCTGATCATCCAGGTAGTTTCCCTTCATGTTTATACCTTACATGTCCTTGTTACATTTGTCAAACTAAGAACTTAATATTGGTACTTTAGCTAAACTACAGACTTTATTTGGATTTCATTAATTTTTATAGTGCTTTTTTTTCTTTTAATTTTTATTTTAACTTTAGTTTACTTTACAATACTGTATTGGTTTTGCCAAACATTGGCATGAATTCACCACGAGTGTACATGCGTTCCCAAACATGAATCCCCTCCCACCTCCCACCCCATACCATCTCTCTGGGTCCTCTCCATGCACCAGCCCCAAGCATCCTGCATCCTGCATCGGACATAGACTGGCGATTCGTTTCTTACATGATAGTATACATGTTTCAATGCCATTCTCTCATCTCATCCCACCCTCTCCCTCTCTCTCTCCCCCAGAGTCCAAAAGTTCACTCTGTAAATCTGAGTCTCTTTTGTTGTCTCGCATACAGGGTCATCATCCCCATCTTTCTAAATTCCATATATATGCATTAGTATACTGTATTGGTGTTTTTCTTTCTGGCTTACTTCACTCTGTATAATCGGCTCCAGTTCCATCCATCTCCTTAGAACTGATTCAAATGTATTCTTTTTAGGATATCATATTGCTTTTAATTGCTATGGCTTCTGTGGTCCATGACAGTTTCTCAGTCTTTCCTCATTTTTCACAACCTTAAAAGTACCGGTCAGGTGTTTTGCAGAAATTCATTTAATCTGACTTTTTCTAATACTTTCTCATGATTAGATTGAGTTTTGAGAAAAATTAACAGAGAGGCTAGATATCTCATATCACATCCAGGGTGCATAATGTCATCATGGCATCTTTCTAATGTTGATTTTGATACTTCATTAAGGCAGTGCTTGTCAAATTTCTCCACATTAAAGTTTCTGTTTCCTTCCCTTTCTATATTCTATTGTTTAGAAGCAAGCCACTAAATACAGCATACACTTGAAGGGTTCAAGAGAGTGGATTAAGCTCTCCCTCTCAGAGAAGGGTATCTGTATATATTAACTGGAATTCTAATTTAAGGAAAATTTGTTTGTTTTCTCTCTTTCATTAATTTATTTAATCTTTTGTTTCAGTATAGACTCATGTATATTTTATGTTTTGAGTTATAACATTTTGTTACCCAAATTGCCTAGGTTTGATTATTGGAACCTCTTTTAATTTGTCTGTGACCTTTCCAAGTTTCCTTTTGTTGCACAATGGTATTTAAAATCAAGACCTAGATGCCAGTTGTGCTTATTACTAAGGTGTAATTTCTTCTAGACACTCTCAGTGTAAATTTCTGACATTATTTCTCTAAATATTTCCTCTGTCCTACTCTCTTTTTTTCTCATTATGAGAGTCCAATTATGTTCCTGTTAGAATGTTTAATATCACCCACAGGTCTCTAATGCTCTGGTCTCTTTCCTTCCGCTTCCCCTCACCCACCATTTCTCTCTTTGTAATTTCTTTCAGCTTATTTTCAAATTAATTCATTCTTTCCTTGGCAATACCTACTGATGTGCTTGTCAAAAACTCTTCATTCTGAAGAGTCCAACCCTCTGCAACCCCATGGACTGCAACATGCTAGGCTTCCTTATTCTTCACTATCTCCTGGAGCTTGCTCAAACTCATATCCATTGAATCAGTGATGCTATCCCACCATCTTGTGCTCTGTCATCCACTTCTCCCCACCTTCAGTCTTTCCCAGCATCAGGGTCTTTTCTAATGAGTCAGCTCTTCACATCTGGTGGCCAAAATACCAGAGCTTCAGCTTCAGCATCAGTCCTTCTGATGAATATTCAGGGTTGATTTGCTTTAGGCTTTACTGGTTTGATCTCCTTGCTGTCCAAGGGACTATCAAGTGTCTTCTCCAACACTGCAATCTGAAGCATCAATTTCTCAGCATTCAGCCTTCTTTGTGGTCCAACTCTCACAACTGTACAAACCACTGGGAAAAACACAGCTTTGGTTATATGGACCTTTGTTGACAAAGTAATCTCTCTGCTTTTTAATATGCTGTCTAGATTGGTCATAGCTTTTCTTGCAAGAAGCAAGCATCTTTGAATTTCATGGCTGCAGTCACCATCTACAGTGATTTGGGAGGCCCCTCAAAATAAAGTCTCTCACTGTTTCCATTGTTTCCTTATCTCTTTGCCATAAAGTGATGGGACTGGATGCCATGCTCTTAGTTTTTTGAATGTTGAGTTTTATGCCAGCTTTTTAACTCTCCTCTTTCACCTTCATCAAGAGGCTCTTTAGTTCCTCTTCATTTAGTGCCATAAGGGTGGTGTTTGCATGTCTGAGGTTGTTGATATTTCTCCCAGCAATCTTGATTCCAGCTTGTGCTTCATCCAGCCCAGCATTTCACCCAATGTACTCTGCATATAAGTTAAGTAAGCAGTTACTGTGTTTTAGTTTCAGTATTTCTGTTTGACTCTTTCTTATAATCTGTAACTTTCAATCAAATTTATCTATCTAATATTGCATGTATCTACCTATTCCATTAAAGCCTTTAACATATTCATCATAATTATAAATTGCATATTTAGAATTGTCAAGTTATTATTGTGTTGTATTTGAGAGTGAAAGTGAAAGTGAAGTCGCTCAGCTGTGTCTGACTCTTTGTGACCCCATGGACTGTAGCCTATCAAGCTCCTCCATCCATGGGATTTTCCAGGCAAGAGTGCTGGAGTGGATTGCCATTTCCTTCTCCAGGGAATCTTCCCGACCCAGGAATCAAACCCGTGTCTCCCACATTGCAGGCAAACACTTTACCATCTGAGCCACCAGGGAAGCCCTGTATTTGAGAGTAGCTCCAGTGATTGTTTATTTCTTTTAGCTACATTGTATGTTGTTTTTTGTTATGCTATGCTTGTATTTTTCTTGTTGAAACTTTTATATAATATTTATGACCATGAATAGTAAGGGAAGTGTATTTTAGATTTGGAGATGAGTACACTTCCTTCTACTAGGGCTTTTGTATGCAGTTTATGTTAATCTGGCCAGGATTTTGGATGTATTTGACTTTTGTTGTGCTGTGGTTACCAGAGATAGCGCTTGTTGCTAAGAGCAGCAGAGACTTCAAACCCTTACAGTGATACTTCGTGTTTGTTTCCTTGCTTGATTTGGGTCTTTCCTTTGTTTTAATCCTTAGAGTATTGTTTTTTTGTTTTGTTTTGTTTTGTTTTTTTGCCTCTCTTCATCTGTATTCCTTTGTCATTTCAGGGGAAGCTCGTTAGTATGATGTTGAAGGTGAGAGAGGATAAGTATTCCGTGATATTCTGATTAACTTCAGTCATAGACACACACTGTGGACATGTGTCTCAAAGGTGTGACCTTCAAAGATGTCCCTGTCCATCCTCCAGGGCTGGAGCTTCTATATTTTTCCCCTTGTTCCTCTCCCTTGACTGCAGTAGGTAGCCACCATTATCCTTAGGCTACAGCTTTGATGTCCTTCTTCCTGCAGATTAAGCTGCTTTTTATTTGTGTGTTTGTTTTTAGGAAAAGAGGAGATAAGTTTGGATGAAATTTTGGTTATGACCTCTGCTCCCCTCCCCTACATGCAATGGAATTATACCAGTGTCAACTCCCGAAGGTTAAGTCTACTTTCTCTAGTGGAGATGAAAGAAGGGAGAGGGCAGGAGAGGACAGTTTGACTATATTATGACAGTGGCTGCTCTTTTCCTGAACTATGGGGAAAACTTCCTCCAGATACTCTCCAAACATCCCCTTGAAAATCTAGTGGGTTTCCTGGAGGAAAGCACTGCACAGGAATGGGACAACATCTATGTCTGCATTTCCCAAGGGCTTCATACTCTCACAAAAACCCCTATTCTACCTTTAGCAGTTTAGTCTTTCCAGTTTAATCTTTCAACTGACTTATAGCATTTAGGGCACCTCTCCTGCCTATTTCTCTTTGCTGATGCCTTACTCTATTAGGATGCCTAACTAATGGTCTGCCTTGTAACCTCAGATCTTCTATGGGTTTACTAAAAGTCCTTCACTCGAAGTTTGTGCACATTGACTCCTAAGCTAGTATTGGACCAAAGCTCTTTCCAGCTTTCTATATCTCAGTGCTGACACTAGGTGTCCTAAAAACTTCACAGCCTAGTAAAACTGGTAAACTAGTAACTAGTAAAAATATTAATATACATATATATCATTAACATACTAATATTATTATTAAAGATAAAGTTTCACATAAATGTTCCGAGAGTTCTGGTGAAGCAGGACTGCTTGTAAATGGGCCCAATTAGGTCACAGCTTCATATGAAATTCACATACTTAATAAAGGCTGGAGATAAAAGTTTGGCAGAAATAAGTATTTATGATAATTTTGCTTATTTTCTCTCAGTACATTGTAGCTCTTTATGCTCTTTTCTTCTAGTTACACTTACCTTAATGTCTATTTTTGCATTGTCCTAAAAACATTACTTAATAAGCCAATATAAAAAATGATGGGAGGAGTGAAATAGATTGTGTGTTATCTAATCGTAATTCAATTAATAAAGGCTCATTTTTTAACTGATGTATAGTTGATTCTGGAGTTCCCAGGTAGCACTAGTGGTAAAGAACCCACCTGCCTATGCAGGAGACGTAAGAGACACAAGTTCAGTCCTTAGGTCAGGAAGGTTTCATGGAAGAGGGCATGGTAATCTGCTCCAGTATTCTTGCTTAGAGAATCCCCATAGACAGAGGAGCCTGGCAGGCTACATTCCCTAGGGTCACAGAGTCAGGCACATCTGAAGCAATTTAGCATTCACACACTCATAGTTGATTTGCAATGTTGTGTCAATTTCTGCTGTAAATCAAAGTGATTTAGTCACTCATGTACATATTAATGCATTCTTTTTCATGTCCTTTTCCATCACACTTTATCACAGGATATTGGGTATAGCTCCTTGTGTTATACAGTAGGACCTGATTGTTTATCCATTCTATGTAATAGTTTGCATCTGCTAACCCCAAACTCCCAATCCATTCCTCCCTTTAGCAGCCACAAATCTGTTTTCTATGTTTGTGAGTCTGTTTCTGTTTTGTAGATAAGTTCATTTGTGTTATATTTTAGATTTCACATATAAATGATATCATAGGGTATTTGCCTTTCTTTTTTTTACTTACTTCACTTGGTATGGGCTTCCCTGGTGACTCAGAAGGTAAAGAAACTGTCTGCAGTACAGGAGATTCAGGTTCAATCCCTGGGTTGGGAAGATCCCCTGGAGAAGAGAATGCCAACCCACTCCAATATTCTTGCCTGGAGAATTCCATGGACAGAGGAGTCAGTCAAGCTACAGTCCATGGTGTCACAAAGAGTCGGACATGAGTGAGCAACTAACATTTTCATTTTCAACACTTTCTCGCTTAGTATGATAATCTCTAGGGTCCATCCATATTGTTGCAAATGGCACTATTCCATTCTTTTTATGGATGAGTAGTATTCCCTTGTATACATGTAGTGTATATTATTTATACATTCATCTGTTGATGGACATTTAGACTGCTTCCAAGTCTAGGCTATTGTGAATAGTGCTGCTATGAACATAGAGGTGTATGTATCTTTTTGAATTAGAGTTTTTTTGTCCTCCCCCATCCCCCGGATATATGCCCAGGAGCAGGATTATTGACTCATATGGCAACTCTAGTTTTAGTTTCTTGAGGAACCACCATACTGTTTTGCATACTGGCTGTGACAGTTTACATTCCCACCAACAGTGTAGGAAGGTTCCCTTTTCTCCACATCCTCTCCAGCATTGGTTCTTTGTAGACTTTTTAGTAATGGCCATTCTGATTGATGTGAGGTGGTATGGTTTTGATTTGCATCTCTCTAATAGTTAGTGACTCATTGGAAAAGACCCTGATGCTGGGAGGGATTGGGGACAGGAGGAGAAGGGGACGACAGAGGATGAGATGGCTGGATGGCATCAGCGATTCGATGGACGTGAGTTTGGGTAAACTTCAGGAGTTGGTGATGGACAGGAAGGTCTGGCGTGCTGCGATTCGCAGGGTCACAAAGAGTCGGACACGACTGAGCAACTGAACTGAACTGAATAATTAGTGATGTAGAGCATCTTTTCATGTACCTGTTGAACATATGTATGTAAAAACTCATTCTTAAAACTAATTTATATCTGAATCAAGCATTGATGGAAACTTCAGTGAAAGATAATGGTGAATTTGAATTTTGGTTTAAATCAAAGTTTTCTCTAACATACATATACTCACACAGACATANATTTGTGTATATATCTATATATGTATACATCATATACATATACTATATTTTTTAACAACAGTATAATATAAATAGATTTTTGTAAACTATTCTCTACTGGGCTTCCCTGGTGGCTCAGTTGGTAAAGAATCCACCAGCAATGCAGGAGACCTGCATTCATTCCCTGGTTCAAAAAAATAGCCTAGAGAAGGAAATGGCAACCCATTCCAGTATTCTTGTCTGAGAAGTCCTATGGACTGAGGAGCCTGGTGGACTACAATCCATGAGGTTGCCATGAGTTGGTCATGACTTAGCAACTAAAGCACCACCATCAACTCTACAGATCGAACATCTTTCTGCATATGTGCATGTGTGTATTTATATATCCATATCACAAATTTTTAAGCAAATAATTTACATATTATTTGCATGCACCATAGCTTTTAAAGTTAAAATTGATTTTATATTCATAAACACTTGGATTGCTTTCTTCATGATGGAGGAGGTGGAGGTGGAAGGAACTAATTATAAACCACTTACTAATGAATATGCTGAAATTTGCTTGATCATTTTCTTAGAACATATTTTAAGAAATCAGATTATTAATATAATACATATGCTCTCTTCTGAAGTATTTGTTGTATATTACCAATATCTGCTCAAAATGTACTATGCCTATTAATAATCAAATTNAAAAATCAAATTACAAAGACAAAGGGGGAATAAACAGATAGCAGAAAAAGAATAAACATTTTCTAATATTAGTTAATTTCTAGTAATTTACAGATGAGTAAATGGAAACATAGGTACTAAGAGTAAATATGAATGAATCAAGGAAAGCAAGGTTCTGCAAACCATTTTTAAAGTAAAAGGCAAAATGAAAGAGAGATTATAGCAGTATTTGTTGAACCATTTTGTCTGCTGCTAGTCCACCACAGTTTTAGATTCTTTCATGAAAAACATTTTTTACTTTGACAGTTTCATTTTTGTGAGCAGCAATTTACTAAACTGTGGATCAGGAAACACTCTCTGTGAAGCCAAGAAGTGTAAGTGGCAAAGGAGCGCAGCAAGTGAAAAGACAGAGATGTAAGATATTTCAATCCACAGGAGGACAACTTTTCCAGTAAAAATCAACAAGAAACTATTGTATTGCAGCAAAATTAGTATTGATTCCAGAAAAATATGAAAGGCATAAATGTTATGATTACTACAACAGAATTTGAAAGATGGATAATAATATTATAAAAAAACAGGTGTGTCCTTATACAAAAATAGACATATAAGAAATATTTGTGAAAATATGAATATATTATTTTGAGATAGAATTATGTATAGACAAAATATATTTCTCATGCTGTCACTTCGGTCATGTCCAACTCTGTGTGACCCTATGGACTCTAGCCACCAGGCTCTTCTGTCCACAAAATTCTCCAAGCAAGAATGCTGCAGTGGGTTGTCTTTTCTTTCTCCAAGGGATCATCTCCATCCAGGGGTCGAACTGAATCTCTTATGTCTCCTGTATTGGTATGAATGTTCTTTTCCACTGGCTCCACAAGGGAAGCCTTCTATACCCACAGAACTAGTCAAGTCATTTCCTTAGATCACCATTATTGCTCATTTTGTTTTCTTTATCTAAATAGCTATGATGAAGTTTTATGAATGTTGACATAACATGATTAAACAGTAAATTCTTGATAAGTGCTGTTCGGTAATGTTTATGGGACTCTCAGAATTCAGTAGGAGAGCTAAATTTGAGTTACAAACTAAGAACTGCTTCCTCCTTCCCAATATTAGAGTAAGGAATAATTTTATTTCACTTGGAGCACAGAGAACGCTTGAGAAAAAGAGTACTGCATGACCATCTTACAGAAATATAAAGATGCTCATCTTGTACACAGAAATAATTGCAAATAACATCAGAGAAAATCAACCTTTTTCCAAGCAGAATTGATGGCGTTGCAATAAAAGTGTGATAGTTGAAAACTTTAAAAAGGAAAATTGTGACTCATTTGCATATATACTCACTGAATTATTCTGAAAAGGACTACTGTGGGTTCTGTAATACAGACAAGGTTGTTAAGTGTAGTACGATGATAAAATGAGCAAAAAGACATGGCACAATCCTGAATACAAATTATTTTCCTTACACCATTTTGGAACGCTAATGAGAAGTATTTATAAGGTTTTATTAATTTTACTGGGCTTCCCAGGTGGCTTAGTGGTGAAGAATTTGCCTGCCAATGCATGAGATATAGTTCCATCCCTAAGTTGGGAAGATACCCTAGAGAAGGAAATGGCAACCCACACCAGTATTCTTGCTTGGAAAATCCCATGGACAGAGGAGCCTAGTGGGTTACATCCATGGGGTTGCAAAAAAAGGTTAGACATGACTTAGCAACTAAACAACAACACTAATTTTACTAATTTGCTAGGTTATGATATAATTATATGATAACTATATAAATCTTTTAGTTACATTAATTAGCATGTAAGCTTTTTTTTACTATTTCTGTTTTATTTTTAAAATCCAACCACAAATATATCATTACATTATAAGTAGAAGTAGCACTGTGTTCACCCATAGGTTAGTCAACTATAGGTCTGTCAGACTTCATAGCTGCAACTTCAGTCCTTCAGTTGAAACTGCTAATTTGCCTTTCAGGGGGCTCTGAGGAGCTCTGGTCCTTTGTGTCTCAGTGCAGAAAGAATTCAACAAGAGGCAAAGTGATAGATGAGAAGTGATTTATTAGAATAGGATTCTTGTGAAGCTAAGTGAGTGGGTGATAGGACGCTGTGCCCTGAGAACTTAGTGGGCTACAGTTTTAATATCAAAGGAAAAGTGGAGAGGGAGGAAGACCACCTTCTTCCTCATTCTTGTGTAGGCATCAAGCTTCCATCATCAGTTCCTCCTTTACACTGAGTTTTGGCCTTATATGGTCAAGCCAGGATTGTCATGGCATGATGGAAATGAGCAAAAATGTGATAACATACACTAAAGATGGTAAATCATCTCATATTTCAGTATAATATGACATTTTCCTTATGTTCTTGTATTTAGTGTGCTCAGAGTGTTGCAGAAGCCAGTACTCAAGAAGTGAAGCACCACACTCAGAGAGTTGGAGAACTCAGCTTTATTATGCTGGTGTGCCCAGGGGAGTTAACACTCCAAGCTCTGAGCCCTGAACAAAGGAATTACAGCATTTTTCTAGACAGAAGGTAGTGGGCAACACTAGCTGTTAATAGGCTGGTTTAAATTAAGTGGTTTTGAGAATGCAAGAATAGCAGTCAAGATGGGGAGGGGGGGTGCATGCATGATTAAGCAAGTTTACAGGGGCTGGGTGATTGCAAAGAGCAGGACAAGTGTGAGTGAGATAAACTCCAATTCCTAGTATTGCAAGAGCCCAGTCTCTGAGATTAGGTGACTTACATGATCTAGGCTTTGCAAAGAGCAAGCCGAGTTACAGAGGCAGAAGGAGAAGGAGGTTATGTTGAATTTAACAACAAATAACACACAAGGGGATTCCCATAAGGATAACAGCTGATCTTTCAATAGAAACTCTTCAGGCCAGAAAGGAAAGGCAGGACATACTTAAAGTGATGAAAGAGAAAAACTTACAACCAGATTATTGTACCCAGCAAGGATCCCATTCAAACATGAAGGAAAAGTCAAAAGCTTTACAGACAAGCAAAAGCTGAGAGAATTCAGCACCACCAAACCAGCTCTTCAACAAATGTTAAAGGATCTTCTCTAGACAGGAAACACAGAAAAGGTTTATAAACTTGAACCCAAAACAACAAAGTAAATGGCAATGGGATCATACTTATCAATAATTACCTTAAATGTAAATGGATAAATGCCCCAACCAAAAGACAAAGACTTGCTGAATTGATATAAAAACAAGACCCCTATATATGCTGTCTACAAGAGACCCACCTCAAAACAAGAGACACATACAGACTGAAAGTGAAGGGCTGGAAAAAGATATTTCACACAAATGGAGACCAAAAGAAAGCAGGAGTAGCAATACTCATTTCAGATAAAGTAGACTTTGAAACAAATGCCATGAAAAGAGACAAAGAAGGACACTATGTAATGATCAAAGGATCAATCCAAGAAGAAGATATAACAATGATAAATATATATACACCCAACATAAGGCAATGGCACCCCACTCCAGTACTCTTGCCTGGAAAATCCCATGGATGGGGGAGCCTGCTGGGCTGCCGTCTATGGGGTTGCACAGAGTCAGACACGACTGAATTGACTTAGCAGCAGCAGCAATATGTAAGGCAAATGCTAACAAGTATGAAAGGGGACATTAACAGTAACACAATAATAGTGAGAGATTTTAATACCCCACTCACACCTATGGATAGATCAACTAAACAGAAAATTAGCAAAAAAAAAAAAAAAAAAAAACACAAACTTTAAATGACACAATAGACCAGTTAGACCTAATTGATATCTATGGGACATTTCAACCCAAAACAATGAATTTCACCTTTTTCTCAAATGTACATGGAAACTTCTCAAGAAAAGATTACATCCTGGCCATAAATCTAGCCTTGGTAAATTCAAAAAAATGAAATCACTTCAAGGATCTTTTCTGATCATAATGCAGTAAGATTAGAGGTCAACTACATGAAAAAAAACTATTAAAAATACAAACATATGGAGGCTTCTGAACAACCAACAAATCACAGAAGAAATAAAAAAAAGAAATAAAAATATGCATAGAAATGAATGAAAATGAAAACACGACCACTCCAAACCTATGGGATTCAGTAAAAGCAGTGCTAAGGGGAAGATATAGAGCAATACAAGCTTACCTCAAGAAACAAGAGAAAAATCAAATAAATAACCTAACTCTACACCTAAAGAAACTAGAGAAAGAAGAAATGAAGAACCCCAGGATTAGTATAAGGAAAGAAGTCATAAAAATTAGGGCAGAAATAAATGAAAAAGAAACAAAGGAAACCATAGCAAAAATCAAGAAAGCTAAAAGCTGGTTCTTTGCGAAGATAAATAAAACAGACAAACAATTAGTCAGAATAATTAAGAAAAAAAGGAAGAAGAATCAAATCAACAAAATCAGAAATGAAAATGGAGAAATCACGACAGACAACACAGAAATACAAAGGGTCATAAGAGACTACTATCAGCAATTATATGCCAATAAAATGGACAACTTGGAAGAAATGGACAAATTCTTAGAAAAATATAACTTTTCAAAATTGAACCAGGAAGAAATAGAAAATCTTAATAGACCCATCACAAGAACAGAAATCTAAACTATGGTCAGAAATCTTCCAACAAACAAAAGCCCAGGACCAGATGACTTCATAGGTGAATTCTACCAAAAATTTAGAGAAGAGCTAACACCTATCCTACTCAAACTCTTCCAGAAAGTTGCAGAGGAAGGTAAACTTCCAAACTCAATCTATGAGGGCACCACCACCCTAGTACCAAAACCAGACAAAGATGCCACAAAAAAAGAAAATTACAGGTCAATATCCCTGATGAACATAGATGCAAAAATTCCCAACAAAAGTCTACCAAACAGAGTCCAAAAACATATTTAAAAGACCATACATCATGACCAAGTGAGCTTTATCCCAGGGATGCAAGGATTCTTCAATATTTCCAAATCAATCACATTCACCACAATAACAAATTGAAAGATAAAAGCCATATGATTAACCGAAAGATGCAGAGAAAGCCTTTGACAAAATTCAACATCCATTTATGATAAAAACCCTGCAGAAAGCAGGCATAGAAGGAACATACCTGAACGTAATAACAGCCATATATGATAAACCCACAGCAAACAATATCCTCAATGGTGAAAAATTGAAAACATTTCCCCTAAAGTCAGGAACAAGACAAGAGTGCCCACTCTCATCACTACTATTCAACATAGTTTTGGAAGTTTTAGACACAGCAATCAGAGAAGAAAAGGAAATAAAAGGAATCCAGATTGGAAAATAAGAAGCAAAACTTGTCCTGTTTGCAGATGACATGATGCTCTACATACAAAACCCGAAAAACACCACCAGAAAATTTCTAGAGCTGCTAAACGAATATTGTAAACTGGAAGGATATAAAATTAACACACAGAAATCTCTTGCTTTCCAATACACTACCAATGAGAAAACAGAAAGAGAAATTAAGGAAGCAATTCCATTCACCACTGTGATGAAAAGAATAAAATACTTAGGAATAAATCTACCTAAAGAAACAAAAGACCTATATATAGAAAACTATAAGATACTGATGAAAGAAATCAAACAAGACACAAGTAGATGGAGAAATATACCATGTTCATGAATCAGAAGAATCAATATAGTGAAAATGAGTATACTACTCAAAGGAATCTACAGATTTAATGCAATCCCTATCAAGCTACCAACGGTATTTTTCAGAGAACTAGAACAAATAATTTCACAATGTGTATGGAAATACAAAAAAAACTCGAATAACCAAAACAATCTTGAGAAAGAATGGAACTGGAGTTCAACCTACCTGACTTCAGATTATACTACAAAGCTCCAGTCATCAAGACAGTATGATACTGGCACAAAGACAGAAATATAGATCAATGGAACAAAATAGAAAGCCCAGAGATAAATCCATACACCTATGGACACCTTATCTTTGACAAAGGAGGCAAGAATATACAATGGAGGAAAGACAATCTCTTTAACAAGTGGTGCTGCGAAAACTGGTCAACCACTTATAAAAGAATAAAACTAGAACACTTTCTAACACCATACACAGAAATAAACTCAAAATGGATTAAAGATCTAAATGTAAGACCAGAAACTATAAAACTCCTAGAGGAAAACATAGGCAAAACACTCCCTGACATAAATCACAGCAAGGCCCTCTATGACCCACCTCCCAGAGTAATGGAAACAAAAGCAAAAATAAACAAATGGGACCTAGTTAAACTTAAAAGCTCTTGCACAACGAAGGAAACTATAAACATGGTGAATAGACAGCCTTCAGAATGGAAGAAAATAATAGCAAATTAAGCTACTGACAAAGAATTAATCTCAAAAATATGCAAGCAGCTCCTGTAGCTCAATTCCAGAAAAATAATTGACCCAATCAAAAAATGGGCCAAGAACTAAATAGACTTTTCTCCAAAGAAGACATACAGATGGCTAACAAACACATGAAAAGATGCACAACATCACTCAATATCAGAGAAATGCAAATCAAAACCACAATGAGATACCATCACATGCCGGTTAGAATGGCTGCTATCCAAAAGTCTACAAACAAGAAATGTTGGAGAGGATGTGGAGAAAAGGGAAACCTCTTACACTGTTGGTGGGAATGCAAGCTAGTAAAGCCACTATGGAGAACGGTGTGGAGATTCCTTAAAAAACTAGAAATAGAACTGCAATATGACCCAGCAATCCCACTGCTGGGCATACATACCAAGGAAATGAGAATTGAAAGAGACAAGTACCCCAATGTTCATCGCAGAACTGTTTACAATAGCTAGGATGTGGAAGCAACCTAGATGCCCATTGGCACATAAATGGATAAGAAAGCTGTGGTACATATACATAATGGAATATTACTCAGCTATTTAATAAGAATTCATTTGATTCAGTTCTAATAAGGTGGATGAAACTGGAGCCTATTATACAGAGTGAAGTAAGTCAGAAAAAAAAACCACCAATACAGTATATTAACACATATGTATGGAAATTTAGAAATATGGTAATGATAACCCTATATGCAAGACAGCAAAAGAGATACAGATGTAAAAAACAGACTTTTGGACTCTGTGGGAGAAGGCAAGGGTGGGATGATTTGAGAGAATAGCATTGAAAAGTGTATTATCATATGTGAATTAGATTGCCAGTCCATGTTTGATGCATGAGACAGGATGCTCAGGGCTGGTGCACTGGGATGACCCTGAGGGATGGGATGGAGAGGGAGGTGGGAGAGGGGATCAGGATGGGGAACACATGTACACC
>SJYQ01034241.1:0-44693 GCA_006410935.1 Redunca redunca
GAGATGTGTGTGATGGAGGCGCTGCGGGGGTGGCACACGTGGGCACACAAACAGGCTCTCCCACTGGCACACGCGCGCGCGCGCACACACACACACACACACACACACACACACACACACACACACGCCAGGCTGGGGACAGCCACCCCAGGGCAGGCAGCCAGGCCCAGCTCCAGCCAGCCCCTCCCCCTTCCCCCATCCCCACCAAGACAGACCCTCTCCCTTCTGCCTGGTTCTATTCCATCCTGACTACCGGCTCGGTTGGTGCCTTGCTGGGTGTGCTGGAGGTGGGGGGGCTCCTCCCACCTCCAGACGGAACCCACCCAGGAACTACATTGCAGGAGCCCCGGGCACACCTCTGAGCTCCAGCAGGTGCCAGTCCAGGATTTGTTCACGTCTCAGAATAAAAATAAATACCTGCTTCACAGGCAGAGGGGTAGACAGAGAAAAGAAAATGGATTTTGAGGGCCTCTTGCGTGTGTTCTCATTATTCACCTGAGTTAACCTCCTCGAGCAGCCTCTACATCACTCAGATCCTACCTCAACCCTCTCCTTGCTCCCCTGGACCAGGGCAGACCCACGGCTATAAGCCACACAGGGCTCGCTCTGTGCTGGGAGCCCTCAGGACAGTCGTGGCTGGTCCCTGACTGCCCCGTCCCACTCTGCTGCGCGGGCTCCGAGCTTCGATCCCCTCTCAAAGAACCCACAGTCCACAGTCTAAGACTAAAGCTTCTTAATTAAGTCAGGAGCATCCACCCTGGCCCTGACCCAGGATAGGCTGGAGGGCAGGAATGGGAAAGTACAGATGCCCTGCGTACTCAGGACCGACGGTGAGAAACCAGGTTCATCCTCCTCATGCGTTTCTCTAAAACAAGCAGGGTTGGCCCCTGCCTCCTGAGCGCAATACAAGTTATGACTGGATGTCACCAAGGCTCATGATAACCCAGAGTCAGTGAGCCCTAGGATCTGAACACCTCCTAGACCCCAGCCCTCTCATGGAGGCTGATCTGACTCTTGCCCCATCTCCAAAGGGGACTACACAGCCACAGCCTGGCAGACCCAGACCAACACAGTGGCTGCCCCTTCCCTTCAGCTCTGACCTGATCCTCTGCTGCAAAAAGTCCCCCTGAGAATTCATCAGTTGCAAGCCCCTGGGTCCCCACGGAAAAACTCCCCAAGAGAAATTTCTTGAAGAACTTAGTGCCAAGATCTTGGCTCTGAGCTTCCTGGTAGTCGAGTCCAAAGGGGAAATGTGATGAGTCACTGAGTTCACGGCAGCATGACGGACCTTGGCCATCATGGGATGGCCTCTGCCTGAACACTTCTCTCAGGTCCTAACTCTCTTTTCTGTATTTTGTGAACCTATCGGGGTGTCCTGCCGCAGCCGCATCTCCTGTCTGGGGGAGCAAGACCAGGTGTAAATGCTTTCAGAGGTAGAGAGTAAACAGCAGGCACACGGTGAGGAATCCAGCAGATCTCACAGTTCCCTGAGCGGAGAGAATAGAAAGCTGCATGCTGGACAAGGATGGGGAGACAGGCGCCAAGCGAGGGGCCGGGAGGTAGGAACTGCAGGTCTGAGTCTCTGCCCTGATGGTGACTGTACCCACCAGCCCGACATGGACAGTCGCTGACAGCCTCAGCACCCTGCCCGTGCCCAGCCACTGTCCCTCTCTGCTGACAGCTGCAGCAGCCTTGGTGAACCCAAAGCTTCTGAAACGCAAAGCTAGCTGCATCACTCCTGGCCTTAAACCCTCAATGGCTCCCCACTGCCCTCAGAACAAAGTCCAAGCCCCTGAGCAGGGTCTTCACGGCCCTGCAGTCTGGCCTCCGCCCCCTTCCCCCACCCCTTGCTCCTACTCCACACATCTCGGGGCACCAAACACACTTCCCTGTCCCTTTCCTTTGAGTGGAGCCCATCCTCCTCACTCTCTGCCTTCAAGACCCCCTCCTCCAGGAAGCCCTGCTCTCCCCTCCCTGCACCTCGGGCTGCCCTCACCCCTCTGGGCTCTGGTTCCTCCCACACTCTGTTCACACCTCCAGTCTGGCTTGGGATCCCCCAAAACCGCCTCAGCCAAGGACTCAGGAACCTCAGTTTACTTGGGAGGTGATCCCAGGAGGCCCAGAGAGAGGGCAGAGAGGGAAAAATCAGCAAGGGGCTGTTCGTGAGCAGGTTACCCTGCAAACGCAAACGGGGTGCAATCCCAGTGGGGACCCTGACAGGCTGTGTGCATCAGACCTGGACCAGCGAGAGTGGGGCTGAGGTGTTATCCCTGGACAACCAGCTGGATGCTGGCCGGGCATCTCAGACACAGCTTGCTCCAGCCCCACCACACAGAGCCACCACAGCACTGACTCGGGGAATCTATGCAGCACAAAGAACACCTGGGATGGAAGAAGCCACCTCCCCTCCCCCCTCGGGAGAGCTGAAGGCGCATTCTCCCCACAACCAGCAAAAGAGAAGGGGAAGAGAGCTGCTCCGTGGGTGAATAACCATCCGGCTGACTTCCCTCAGGCCCCAAGTAAGACATCACTTGCGGGAGTGAGAAATTAATCCCTAATTACACAGTTACTTTATCGCGCAGCTTCAGTGCTAAAAGTCTAAAAAAAAAAACCAACAACCCCCCCCCCACTACCTCCTGCCAGCTCCCAAGCGCCTAATTAGGTAAGTAATTTTGCTTTAAAGCGAGCGCGTTCGTCCTGACATCACCCCAGGAGGAGGGTGACTGCACCCAGCTCCCGGATGGGGTGTCATCTGGGGAGAGGGGCTCGGGTGTGGCCATGCTGAAGTTCGGGCCATGCCAGGGTGGGCGGACAGGTTGGACACCTGCTGTTAGGGCCCTCCTCACAGATTCCTGCTAAGAAGCCACTCCCTTGTACTGTTCCCCTGGTTCCCAGGAGAGGCCCAGAGACCCAGGCCCAGTCTACCGCCAGACACTGGCCCCCACGACCACCATCAGCCACCATGACTAGTTCAGGATGGGCTGTGAGGAGCCGGGACTGCAGAGGAGAGATGCTCTCCCTGGCTAAGCCACCACCAGGAAACCCGGAGGCGCTAATGGCCATCTTGCCTCCGTGGTGGCCGGAAAGCTCTGCCAACACAGAGGAAGGCAGAGGCCAGAACCGGGGCGAGGCAGGATCCTGACCATATGGCTGGAACACTCCCCCCCAGCTGCACCTGAACTGCAGATCTGTGCTCTGTTCTGCCCAGGCACACAAACCAGCCCCTTCCCTTTGGGGCTTAGGTGTCATGTGAACTGGTTTCTCTCCCTGGCAACTCGCAGAGTCCCGTTGCTTCAGAGGGCTTTCTGGAGCACTCGCCGAGCGCCAGGCATTTTACAGCCCTTCCCCTGGAGGGAGTAGGGCACCCACCCCAGAAGCTGAGGCACAGACAGAGCCCAGCTGAGCAGTGGGGGCCCAGGAGCTCTGCACGACCTGCCCCCCACACTTCATCAGTCATCGGGTCGGGCAGAGCAACTCCCACAGCCAGCCAGTAAATCAGACCGGCAGCATGTGGAACAGGGCCAGCAACCATGGAGGCTGCGTTACCCGATGTTTAGAGCACAGAGCCTGGGTTCCAATCCCAGCTTGGGGTTTGCACCGGGTGACCTTGGCAAGTCACTGAATTGACCTCATGGAGTCGATGAAATGTGTTCACATGGGATTCAGCACCAGGACAGGGTTTGGCACACGAAAGACAACCATTATTACAGCACAGCTTTATTTGCTGCCTCGGGGCACGCTGGCCCACGGAGCACATGCTACCTGTTTAAACCCTTCCCTGGATCCCACTTCCTCCCAGCGGAAGCCCAGGCGATAAGGGCCTCTGGAGGCTCCCCGGCCAAGACTCCATCACCGCCCACAATTTGCCCTGCAGTCCAGGAACGCCCGGACATCTCAGTTTCCCAGAACACGCCAGCAGCCATGCCTCTGCACCTGTCAGCCTCTCTCCCTGGGACGCCCTTCCCGGCTTTCAGATCCCACCCCAGGGCACCTCGGGCTCGAGGGGGTGCAGAGCTCAGGGCATTGCTCAGAGCCCTAGTTAGGTCCCCAGCCCCCATTCCAGCACCCGGCTTGGAGGCAGCTCCCCCTGCCAGCTTGTCAAACAAATAACTTGAGGGACAAGATCAGAAAAAAAAAAAAAATCTAGGCGCTGACAAGAAGCAACATAAAATGACTGAGACTTAACATCTTTCCAGGAAATACCCCTGCCAGGAGATGATTTCTGAGTGTTACTGATAAAAATAGGGTGTTTCCTCAATCTTTACGAGGGACTCACAGGGGCTTTCTTAAAATGTAATGTAAGATGTAGCTAATGGAAAGGAAGCTGAGATGCTGGAAATGGTAACTCATCTGTCAGGAGGCAGCTCTGTGATGACTCAGGCTTGTGTCGGGTGGTGACTAGACCACCAGCTTATGCTACTATCCCAGCACTCAGCACATAGTAGGTGTTCAATGGAGGGAGGGCAGGAGGGAGAGAGGAAATCATGGAAAGAGAAAATTAGGGACTGATAATGTTAACCCTTGACTCTGGCCAGTGTTTTATGATTGGTGGTCATTATTGCCCAGATACCATCACACAATTCTTAGGAGACCAGAACAAAGTTTCTTTTTGGGGGGAGCGGATTGCACTGGGGCTTCATTGCTACATGCAGGCTTTCTCTAGTTGCGAGCGGGGCTACTCTTCATTGGGGTGCGTGGGCTTCCCACCACGGTGGCTTCTCCCGTCGTGGAGCGCGGGCTCTAGGTGGTGGGTCAGTACTTGTGACACGCAGGCTTAGTTGCTCCGCGGCATATGGGATCTTCCCAGGCCAGGGATCGAGCCCATGACCCCTGCAGTGGCCGGTGGATTCGTATCCACTGTGCCATCAGCAAAGTCCAAGAACTGAGTTTCTTAAGCCTACCTGACAAAGAAACTGATGGGCTGAAGCCAAGTCAGGCCAAGTTCAGAGTAAAGGAGGAACTGGGGGCCACAAAAGAAATGTGGGGACCTCGGCAGCAGGAGACCCTGGGCCATCTCTCCACAAGGCTCTACGCAGGGGACAACACTCAATGGTTTTATCTCTGGGTAGAGTTGCCAGGTAGATAAAGGATGCCCAGCTACATCTGAACTTCAGGTAAACAGTGTTATCATTTTTTAGTATACATCCCAAATATGCCTCCTGACTGCCTCCCACAAAATTCAGCTCCCTTACTCCAGAGTAGTCTTGGCACCACGGCCGGTGAGCACAGCTGCTGGAAACCAGATAGGGATTCTATTGGCTCCACCACAGCCTCAGGGGAAAAAAATCCCTCTTCCGGGACTCATCCCACATCCTTCTGAGAGCTGGTGAGGCCGTCCAAGTCCTCCAGGGCAGAGCGACTGGGATCTTTTGGCCTCTGAAAAGGTAAAACCCTTCAGGTTGCAAGTCAGCATGGGTTCTGGGGACAGTCGTACCTGAACACATCACACAGTCCCTACAAGCTGTGTGACCTGAGGCAGGCTGCTGATCTCTCTGAGCTTCCATTTCCCCGATTGGGAAATGAGGTTAACAACCTCAAGTTCTCAGGACAGTCAGGGAGTAAGAAAGCACAACCCAGTCAAGAATCCTTAGTTCTGGCAACCCACCTAGGCATCATCACTGATTTGTGCCTACCTGGAGCTTCCTTCTCTGCTTGTAGGGTAACAGTCCTGGGATTTGCCAAATGCACCCTCCCCACTCCTTGACCATGTGGTATGAGAGAGGTCAACCTCACACCTGGCCCAGGGGGTATACCTTGACCTAGGTCTGGCCAGTCAGAGTGCTGCCTCATTTAGGCTACAGTAATTGGCTCAGGGATAAGCACATGACCCTTTCCAGCCAATCCAACGAGGCTCTCTCCCACTCTGCTTAGAGTGGCTAAGGAAGCAGCGGTGTCTTTCTGTTGAACTGGAGGGAGGAGCTTGTGCCCTTCTTCTTGCCCACTCCCCTCCAAACCAGAGGAAAGCTGCCAGGGATGGAAGTCCTCGGTCAGAGGACTGAAAAGAGCTGTAGGATGGGAGGGCACACTGCCTAGTGACATCTTTCAGGACCCTGGATTGAGCGGGTTCTAAAGTCAGAGACCCCTGGACTTTCAGGAAAAGGGATAGTAAGCTTCTTTAAACAAGGTTCAGAGGGTTCCTGTTTGTATAAACTGAAAGAATCCTGACTGATTTATGATTGACTGGTGTCTGGCTTGTCAACCTGTAGCCTGAGAATCTCTGGTGATTTACCCCCTACCCAGTCCTCCATGTCATCTAGCATCCTGTTTCCATGGAAACGGACCAGAGTGGTGATCATCATGCTGTCTCTCCCTCCCACTGTATTCCATATGCAAATGAAGAATCATCCACACCAGGACTTTCCCTGGAACCTTCCCAGGTCCACACCCACCCAAGGGCCGATTCAGCTAAAAGAAAATGGCCCCAGATCCCCCAGCTCTGCAGTGACAGGACACAAAAATACAGAACAAATATGGAGCTTCCCCTCTGTGCTGGCCCTGGGGCCAAGTTCCAGGGACTCCAGGACAATGGCTCAGCCTTGGCCTTGCCCTGGAGCACGCAAGCCCTGGAGTAGACAGACCTGTAGAGCCCAGGATAAATCAGGGTCTAAAGTCACAGAACCAAGAGGATTCTACCTGGGCCTGCCGACATGTGCCGTGCTTCCTTGACCCAGAGGTCATGCACGTAGAGCCATGCCGGAGGCAGGCAGGCAGCAAAGGCTTCTGGAAACAGCCCAGTGGAGACCCTCTCACACCAGTAACCACAGCAAGCCTGCTAGTGGGCACCAGCCTCTGCGGAGCTTACACGGGTTGGCAATTGACTTTAGATTTCTCAGCAGATCATGTACATCCCCAGACAGCCCAGGCAGGGCTCCTGAGGCTCCAATTAGGACTTGGAGACATGGTAGGGCCACAGCTTTGGCCAAGAACAAATGAAGAAACACAGGCCGTAGGAGAAGAGGGTGGCAGACTCTGAGAGTTGCCCACCCAAAGTGCACTCTCTCTTCTTCCAATCTTGCCTGGCCCCAGGGAACAATTCTTGATTGATTTACACAAATTCAATGATGTTTTCTATTCTCCTAGCTTCCCTTGCAGCTAAGCACAGCCATGAGACCCAGTTCTGGCCAAGTGTGCTGGGACAGGGAAGGATCTAGAAAAGAAAATGTTGTTTTCCAGATCCAAGTAGATACGCACAGCTGGCATAGTCCTGTCTCCCTCCACCCTTCCTGCCTTCAGTGCAGATATGACGCCCACAGCTTCAACAGCCACCTTGTGCCCATGAAAAGAAGATCTGGAAAATCACAAGGACGTCAGCCCCCACATCACAGAGCCATCACCGGTAACCACTGACCTTGGAACATCATGTTATGTCGGGAAAAACATCCCAGTATTCGCACTGTGGTCAGATATGTCCTATTAACTTGCAGTCCAAGGCATCCCTGACAGATACACCCAGCAAGTTACAGAGAACCAGGATTCGATGCCAGCCCACGGAGCCAAGCTGCCTGGATGCAACTCCTGGCTCTGCCCCTTTCCAGGTCGTGACCTCAGGCAGGTCACTCCCTGTCGCTGTGCTCATCTGTGGAATGGAACTGACCACAGTCCCTCCCTCACAGCGCTAGTCTGAAGATTAGGCCAGATAATGCATAGCATCAGGCCTACAGTGAGCACTTCGAAAACAGTAGATGCTCTTTTTTTTTTTTTTTCACCTGGATAATGCCTAAGAGGATTCAATTCCTTTTGCTTTTTAAAGTCCCACTGATGGGCCACTTTGGACAATAGGAACTCTCAGCAAGCAACCACAGAGGGGACAAGCCTGCCTGATCTCTTTAGAAAGCTCTAGTTCAGGGATAAGGAACAATTCTTATTGACATTTTGTTGCCCGAGAGCTTGTAAGAGTCGGGTTGGAGAAGCTGCTCCCCACGCACTCTGGGGAGAAGCTGTTTCCAGGGCACGATAGATCCTGGCCCAGCCCCTCCTCCTCCTTCCTCCCTGGCCAAGGTGCAGAGTTCCTGGTGTTACCGCTATTCGTGTTAATATTGTTAACGATGACAGAAATTTTTATGAGTCCCCACTGTTTCATGGACAGAGCACATCTGCTTGTCTTGAGAATTAATTCAGATCCTGGACACGGATCAGAGACGGAGCCCTCCCCAGGCCTCTTCTCCTTCCTGTGGTTCCCAGAACCGGGAATCATGCTCACCACTTGAAGGACTCCTAATGAGGGGCTCTGTGAGGGTCAAAAGAACCCAGACCCACCTGGGCATTTGCATAAAATGCAGATGCCTAGGCCCTCCATACCTGCTGGGTCAGGATCCCCTGGATGAGGCCCCAGAATCTGTATTTTAACCTGTGCCCCAGTAACCCTGTGGCTCTCTGAATTTCAAGGAGCAGAGAGAAGGGGTACAAGGTTGCACATATGTTTAAGAGCCCATTCCTGATCAGCTCATGCTTATCACTCAGCAGCTCCATTTTCCACACCAAGGCCTTCTCCAGGATCCCATCATAGTCAAAAGCTTTTAAGGGACATCAGACTCAAGGCCACTCCTGTTCCCTGAGCTCCTCCAAGGCAGGGCCCACACCAGCCATGACCTTGGCAAGGGCACTGGCTCAGACTCATTCTAGAAAGGTCCCTACAGCCCTGGCTCACCATACCCACTCCTCCTCCCAGATACCAGTCATCAGAATTCTTGGGAAAGATTTTAACAGAGGTACCCAGACCCCTCCCCACAGCTGTCAATGGCCATTTCATGTGGTTTTATTTTTTTGGTTAAGGGAGGTGGTAGTATTACTAGTATGATGCAGTAGTGGAGATATATAGATAAAGAAAATCTCAAGTTCAAAGAGAATGTCATTGAATATTTCATGACCTCCTAATGGACTGAGGCAGAGATGCATAGCTTAAATAACACAGTAAGGTAAGTTCCACTATTACCACTGACGAGTGGGGCTTTGTCACACACTGGAAGAGCCTCTAGTGAGGTGCCAAGGGCCTTGCTGTCCTGGGCTGATCAAGCACAGGAAGAAAATGTAATGAGTGATGGAAACAAGACTCTAAGAGATCATTGTAAGATGAAATTAATGACAATAAATGCAAAGGTGGGAATTTGTGTGTTTTTTAAAAATCACCTGTGTTTAGTTCCAGGGTAGGAGAGGCCTGGCTTGGAGAGTGCACACAACCTAGGAGAGGCAGGGAGCGCAGCCCTCAGCAGGCCACAGTCCCGCATGGTCCCAGGCGAGGGCAGTACCTTTTCTCTCCCCCATGTCATCAGTGGGAAGCAGGGGTCCTTCCCCCCAGCCAGGGACCAAGACAGCCTAAAGTAGGTCCGGCAGGGGAGGCAACCTCCACTCCTTTGATAAACAACAGGAGAAGCTGGGAACATTTTATATGGGGAAGGGAAGACTCAGGGAGGAAATGAGCCTCTTTCCAACGTGTGAAGGCTGTCACGAGTCTTTTGGGGACACCCCTGCCAGAATGGCAATCCACTCCAGTACTCCTGCCTGGAGAATTCCATGGATGGAAGAACCTGGTGGGCTACAGTCCATGGGGTTGCAAAGAGTCGGACACTACTAAGCCACTAACACCGCTGGTTGGTCAGGCCCCTGCCCCCTCTCTGGCCTCATCTTTCAGCACCCACCCACCCCATGGGTCCCTGGGCTCTGACAGCTTCCTCTTCCTCAAACAGCCCCTCCAGGCCCCGTGCGTGCTGTCCCCTCCACCCAAGACACCCTCCCCAACCCCTTGCTGGTCAACCCTTACCGCTAGGCCTCTCTTCCTCAGGAAGCTGTATACAGACCCAGTCCACACCCTCATGGCCCTCTACACTATGCTGCAACGGCTTTGGTCCCAAGTAGAATTTATCTAGAACTTTATTATCTGTTTTATATTGTTTCCTAAATTGTGAGCTTTATGAAATCACAGCAGCATCTGTCTTGTTCCTTTCATGTGCCCCCTGTGTAGCACCTGGTATGCAGTAGGTGCTCAATAAATGCTGACTTTGTCAATGAGTAAGTGTCAAGATCCACCATTGGGCGGGAACTACAGGAAGACAAATTTCAAACTCCTTGAAAGAACTTTCCAGCACATTAAGCTGGACAAGAGTTTGAGCAAACTCCGGGAGACAGCAAAGGACAGGGAAGCCTGGCGTGCTGCAGTCCATGGGGTCGCAAAGAGTTGGACACGACCTAGGGACTGGACAACAAAAGCTGTCCCAGTTTGCATTTGGCTCCCTTGTGAGTTGCCTCCGGTGGCAGCACAAAGGCAGGGGCTGACTGGATATGGAGGTGAAGGCTCTGACCTCTACAGGCACCTTCCAGTGTGGAGGTTCTGTCTCCTGTCGCTTGAAAAGGGAGCCAGTAATTTGGGGATAAGGAGGAGCAGGAAGGAAGAAAACGTCCTCAGGATGGCAGGCCTGTTGCTCAGGAAACAGGACATTTATAGCTGCGGGCTTGGGTGGGACTGGGTGAGGGGAGCTGGGCTCTGAAGCCCAGGCTTGTGGCTCCCCATCCTGCCTTCTGCACCCACACCATCCCTAGGGACAAAGGACAGGAAGGACCCAGAACTCTGGGTCACCAGAGTTCCCAGCATCCCACATGGGGCTGTTCATGACTCACAAAAATGTCTCTGTTGAGCCCACCGCCAAGCCAAGACTGGCTACGTAACTCCCAGGACCCACTGCTAGGTGAAAATGTAGGACCCTTGTTCAAAAGAATTTCCAAACTTCTCTGGTGGTACAGCGGATAAGAGTCTGCCTGCCAATGCAGGGGACGCAGGTTGGATCTCTGGTTCAGGAAGATTCCACATACCTAGGGGCAACTAAGCTTCACAACTACTGAGCCCATGTGCTGCAAATACTGAAGCCCAGGCATCTACAGCTCTGCTCCGAAATAAGAGAAGCCGCTGCCATGAGAACCCCACGCACAACCAGAGAGTAGCCCCTGGTCGCCCAAACTGGAGAAAGCACGCACACAGCAACAGACTCAGCGCAGCCAAAAGTAAGAAAAAATAATGTAAGTAGAATCTTTTTATGAAAAGGATTGCAAATATTACGTGTTAACACACACATGCGGAATCTAGAAAAATGGCATAGATGAAACTGTTTGCAAAGCAGAAATAGAGACACAGACGTAAAGAACAAATGCACAAACACCAAGGTGGGGAAGGGCTGGGTGGGAAGAACCGGGAGTTTGGGGTTGACAGAGGTATACTACTACATATAAAATGGGGCTTCCACGTCTAAAATAGATAACTAATGAGAACCTCCTGTGTGGCACAGAGAACTCCACTCAGTGCTCTGTGCTGACCTAAATGGGAAGAAAACCCAAAAGAGAGAAGATATATGTATACGTACAGCTGATTCACTTTGCTGACACAGCAGAAACTAACATAATATTGTAAAGCAACTATACTCCAATAAAAAATTTTCAAAGAAAGAATTCCATTGTGGAAGACCAACAACCACTAGAAAAAGAAAAAAGAATTTCAAACTGATGAAAGCAGAGCATGGCACCAAGTATGGGGCCCCATGGGGCTGCACATGTACCCAGCACTCCCTGACCCCCCAGGAGGCTGCTGGCCTGTGCACCCCACCCCTGTCCATCTCCACCCCAAAGACCAAGAGAAGATATCAAACGGAGACCTCGCCACAATGCTGAAGCCAATCCAGATCCTTAGACCACTCAGTTTAGATCTTTATTGTCTTTTTTTTATAAATATGAGCAGACAGAGGGGAACCGCTAAGCAATAGAGGAGACTCTTCAAGGCAAAAGGGCAGGCCGGGGGCACTCATGGGAGGCAGTCAGTGGAGCCAGCAAAACAAATGACTTCCCTGAAACAAGAGTTAAGAAAAATCATCCTAAAATTTGGAATTTCGGCAAAGGAAGGGGAGCATTTCTCGTGATATCATTTGGAGCACTATTTAACAGACCCATCTAAAGATTATTTCATTATCTGGGAGAACACACCTTGGTCTGATTCACTCTTTACTGTTAATTAAAGGTCTGGCTGTTATGAAATTACATGTGAACATGGAGATATTGGTAAGTGGTTTCTGCCCAATATAAAAAGATAACCCCAAAGATTACGGTTTTATGACCCTATAACGCCATCAACCAGTTTTGATTCTAAGTACCTCATATCCCCAGGTTTTTTTTTCCATTGACTGTTTTCCTGATTCTGACAATTACCATCCTGCTGATTCCTCATTAATGAGTCGAATAAATCTGTAATATACATGTTCCTTCTAAGATTTGTGTGAGGGTAATTTTTTTTTAACTTTCTGGAAATTATACTTTGACTTCAGGATCACTAAAGCCTAATTTGTATCTACGAAGAGATATGAGTGAATACTGCATCCATAAAAACAAGCTGCTCTGAAAAATAAGAAATTCGTGAGCAACAAGCAACCCTGAGAATTAAAAAGACACAGAGGAGATGAACACTTCCATTAGGGGCAAATAAATTGAGAAAAGGACATTGTTAGTGATTCAGAAGGACAAGTCAAGGAATTCTCTCTTAGTACAGATGAAATCTGTAAGAGAGGTGAACGAAAGATGCAGAGAATAGAGAGAGGATGGAAATAACCACTTACTGGGAATTCTAGGAGAGAGCAGAGAAGAATGGCCAGTCACCAAACAAGATACGGAATAATTTTTTTCTGACCTGAAGGGTGCACAAGTCTTGAGTTCCAAAAGGCCCCACCGGAAGCGATCCCTGCCCTTGTGAAACGTCTGAATTCTGAAGGTAAGGAGAAAACCTTCAAGCTTCTGACAAAGAAAAAGCAGGTTTCTCCCAACAAAGAAGAATCAGATCTCTAGTGGCCTTGGCTGCAATATATGGTGTCGATTTGGAGGGTACCACATGCAGGGCTCTGAGGGAGAAAAACTGTGACTTTAGAGCAGTGCAGACAAAAACTGCCCTTCACCCACCGAGATCAAAGGGATATACGCTTGGACAGGCAAGACTGGAAAATGACACTATCCAAGCACCTTTTCTTTTTATTGAGTTGGTCAAAAAGTTCGTTTGGATTTTTCCTTAACATGTGATGGAAAAACCCAAATGAACTTTCTGGCCAATCCAATTAAAAAAAAAAAAACCTACTTAAGGATGTCCTCCAGCCAAACCAAGATGAGAATGAGCAGGAAGAATCTGACAAAGAGGGTAACACAGCTCCCACGTAGGGACCCAGTTTAACTTCTAATTTGGTCTAAATCATCGCTGATAATGTGGCTGTGGAACTGAATACAGCTCTGAGGAAAGGATACTGTCACGTTCTAAAGAACACCAGCGAGCAAACCACTGCCCTGCAGGACACATCCGCGGAATTCAGTGTGTACATGGTGACCCTTTCCATCTCAGCCACCTGCCTGGCCACCCTCCCTGCAACTTCTCAAGGGCATCACACACATATCTTGGCACACACATGTATGCAAATGCACATGCTCTCACGGACACTGACACGTGTACACACTCACACACACACTCGTGGGTCTCTAGCCTCTTTGTCCCTGCTTTTCACTTCTGCCATATTGACCATTACTGGGCATGGTTAACACCTGTCCATCTTCCAGCTGTTGTGCGTGCGTCACCTCCTCAGGCAAGTCGTCAAATCCCC
Organism: Redunca redunca; assembly: GCA_006410935.1. Classification (NCBI taxonomy): domain Eukaryota; kingdom Metazoa; phylum Chordata; class Mammalia; order Artiodactyla; family Bovidae; genus Redunca; species Redunca redunca. The sequence goes on from SJYQ01034241.1 coordinate 13,611, forward strand.
AAGCCCCCAGCCTGGCCCAAAGATGCTCTCAGAGAATCATAACTCTTTCTCAGAGCCCTGGTCTCCACGTGTGGCACATTCACCCGTTTAGCTGCTGAATGCCTCTCTCCAGATGGTACTCGGGAAGGATCAAGTTTATGTCTAGATTTGCTATCCTTCCTGCTCTGCACTGAAGACAGTGCTGACACTTAGTAGAAGCTCAGTCAACTGCTGACTGTGGGATGAATGTGTGGATGGGCCACCAGCCTGGCTTAACCCAGGAAAGGAAGGACAAGGCACAGAGCAGAGTCCAGGATGCTCCAAACAGGTTAAGTTGTCCCCTGACCTCTTTCTGACTACAGCTGACATCTCTGCAAAAATAACCACTGTTTGGAGTCAGACAGTAGTCTGTGCTGGATCTCTAACTTGCTAAGTGATCTAGGATGATAATAATAATAGCTCACATTTGTTGGGTGCTCACTTTAATGGGGCTTCCCTGGTCGTGCAGAGGTTAAAGTGTCTGCCTGCAATGTGGGAGACCTGGGTTCGATCCCTGGGTCGGGAAGATCCCCTGGAGAAGGAAATGGCAACCCACTCCAGTATTCTTGCCTGGAGAATCCCATGGACGGAGGAGTTTGGTGGGCTACAGTCCACGGATCGCAAAGAGTCGGACACGACTGAGCGACTTCACTTTACTTCACTTCACTTTAATGGAGCTGTCCTTTGTTATACATTATTCCCATTTCACAGATAAGGAAATTGAGGTTTAGAGAGGTTAAGTAGCTTTCTTAAGGTCACAGTTTGTTAGTGTAAAACAGACCCAGTATCAGCTGACAGCGCAAGAAGACACACAGTTCACCAGAATGAGGAGGAAGGAATGTCTGTTTGTCCAGGCCATTCAGGGAAGGGACATCATTCCTTCCATCACAGGGGCCCAGGAGGAATCCAGACAATAACACAGCTTCATCATTATTACCAAGAAGCCCCAGAGATTATTTACATGATGTCTGGCATGCATCAAAGGCTAGGACCTGTCTGATATGGTCTACCTACCCTGCCATGACAATGAAGAAATCCAGTCGGTTCCATGTGTCCCCAAGGTAGCACTTCTTGCCAAAAATGCCCAGGGCCACCATCTTGAGCACCATCTCCATGGCAAAGAAGACAAAGATGAAGTCATCAAAGACCTGCAGGGGCAGGAGGAAGACAAGAAGCAAGGGACAGCGTGAGGTCCCAGAGCAGGACACAGGGTTGGAGCCACGGTGTGAGGTGGGAACATGGGCATGGACACGAGGGCCCAGGGAGAGACCTGGAAACATCTTCTCCTGGTCCGGGAGAGAACCTCAGAGGCCCTAGTCTAAGGCATTCATTTCACAGAGGAGACCGAGGCCCAGAATGGGGAATGAGCCTGCCCAGGGTTTTCCAGCCCCCTCTATTTGTTCCCTAAAAGCAAGCATAATGACAAGGGACCCAGATGGGAGTGGGCAAAGGGGGGTCTCCCTAATAATTGCCATGCCCTGGGCTAGACCCTTGCCCTGCATTCCCTCTTCAGTTCTTTGAGTGACCCCTTGAATGCTGCCATTTTACCAGTGAGGAACCGGGATCTCAGACTGCTTCAGAAACTCGCCACAGTCCCCACAGCCGTGAAGGGAAGAAATGACACTCAGGTCTCCCTGACTCCTAAACACACATGGAAGGAGCCTTCTCGAAACAGGCCTGATACCCGCCCTGGGCACAGGTCCCCGTGATGTCTTCCTCTGCTCAGAAAGGAAGCCCCCAAATACGGCCACAATCACGGGCTCATGTCTGTTTTCTGAGGATGGGGCCTGGATGGAATCCCTCTTTCCAGAATCAATGATGGTTAAAGACAATTCAGTTCAGCAGATGGAGGCTGACCACCTTCTCTGTGTCGCTCATAGGCTGAGCGTTGGGGTCCCAGAGATGAGTGCTCGCTAAATTCACCACCTGGTAGGGAAGCCAGTCTAGTACTCACTGAGGTTAATAATGGGTTCTAACTCCACCCAGGACCCGGGGCCGGCCCAGGAGCTTGTTACCCACTTGGACCCCAGACCCACCTCAGAGATTCTAATTCTCTGCAGGTTTTGTATGGGCCAGGGGTCTGGATCTTGAACATGTACCCCCAAGGGAATCGGAGAAACTGGGCTGCTTGGGAACCTTTGAGTCCTGTGGGAACACAGGAATCAGAGGGCAGTTCCTCTCAGGAGGAATCTGAGTTTCTCAGGGAGACAGAATTAGATGTTTCCACACCTATAAAATGGGTATAAACCTAACACCCTGCACTACAGGTGTACGTGTGCCACAGGGGCCAAAGGTCAGGCCTCCACCTGGGATCTTCGTGAGATGAGAACAGGAGAGGTCCAGGAGGCGGCTCCTAACGGCATCGACATAGTGACGGAGCTCGGCCTTTATCCCGATCACTGGGAGTGAGGGGCAAGGCTTTCTTCAGCGAGTGTCAGGCCACTTGCGCTCTACTGGATCGGGGGGGTGGGGATGGGGAGACCAGGAGGAAGTTGGTGATGGGAGAAAAGGAAGGGCATGGACTAGGGCAGAGGCCTCGAGACAGAGAGGAGAGGACGGAAAGGAGAGAGGATGGAAGGGAGGCAGGTAGGACCAGCTGGCAGTGAGGCTGAGAGGATGAGAGCAGANCACCAAGTCAAGGACACAACAGCTGGGGGGCCACTCCCCCACCACCAACACAGATATCCACCCCATTGCCCCCCAGGTGCCTCCCCTGGTGGGTCAGTGCCTATATTCTCAAAGACCTTTTAAACAGCCTACCCCGACTCCTCACAGCAGACATGGCCAAATCCACCAGAGAACCTGAACTACACTAAGCCACCATCTGCCAGGATGCCCTCCCCACCGCCCGCCCGGGACCTCTTTGCCCCAGCCTGAATTCCCCCAGACCCAGAAAGGAAGAAGTCCCCAGAGACCTGACTGGGGGACCATCTCCAGACTCTCCCAGCCTCTCTGACTTCCTTCCTCTGACTGCCACTGCCTCCCTTCTCGGACCATTCCTCCCCTCCCCCACCCACACCCCCTCCATCTCTACCCAAGCCCTGGACCTGAACCCTGCAGACGTCTGTCCAGCATAGCTGAGACTGGCCAGACACCCTGTACTTCCCTCCTCTCCTGTGGCTGGGTTACAGCTCATCGCCAGACTCCAGCAGGTCTGTGCCTGGGCTCCCCCCTGCCCCTGAACGAGTCAGGGTGGGGCTCAGCCTCCTCAGGCCCGTCCAGGCAGAAAGGCTCCTGCAGCCTGCAGCTGGGCTGGGCCTCAAGGGCATGTGCTTGGACCCGGGTGAGTGGGTTTTCCAGGCCAGGCTGCTCTCCTCTCTAACACCCTGCTCCTTCCTGGCTGGTTCCTGCTCAGTCTTAGAACACAGCCCACTGATGTTCAGCCCCATTCCTCCCTCCCAAACCTAGAATCCTCAAGCCCCCAGGGGAACCAGGGGAGCCAGAACCCAGAAGGACCCAAGGGCCTGGGTCATTCACGGGTTAACTTGCTGACACGCTCATTGTCTTTATCCAAGGCTAGAACCTACATCCCAAGGGGACAGGGTAGTGACATTCATGCCCCGACAGTGACAAGCATCTAGGAGGCGCAAAATAAATGTCTGTCGTGACTGAGTAAACCTCTCTAGGTGCTGACTGCTCTGACACCCAAAGATTCTTGAGTGTCCCCAAATGAAAGCTCTTGCCCCTCAATTTCAAAGCCCTTTCTCTGAGCTCAGATGCAGCTATGCCAGTCAGCCTCTCAGCCAGACCCCACCCAGCGGTGGGGTGAGGATCTCTTGCCTAATGGAAGATTGACCCAGTTTCCTTGGCAACAGCCTCCCTCCCATCCCCGGTCCTTGCTCACCTTGGGATACTGCCTTCCCTCCCGCCTCCCTGTCAGACCCTCCTTGCCCCAACTCTGCTCCTTCCTGCCCCCTCAAACCTCTGCCACTCTCCCGCCACAGCCTGTAATTAACTTCAGTCGTTGCCAGGGCCCCCTTCTAGCCTGAGCATCGCTCCAGCAGCAGCTTCATCATTAATTAACTTTTTTGAAGTTCAAACGTTCTAATTACCAGCAAACGTCCCCCATCCTCTTTGCCTTTTCCCCTGGCCTGTCGTGCTCTCTCTCCTTCCAGCCATCTCTTCTGCTCCTTTTGCCCTTCCTGCCAGCTTCAAGTTCAAAGTGCACTTGGCAGGTGTCTTCCAGGAACCTGGCACTCCCACTTCTTCCTCACCAAGGCCCTGAGCAGTGGGGCTCAGCAGACCCATTTTACAGATTAGGAAAACTGAGGTTTAGAGAAATGAGGGGCCTCTCCCAGCTCACACAGCTGGGAAGCGCTGGAGCTGAGATTCACACCAGACCTGCTCTCCTCTGTGATGCAGGGCTTGTCTCTGCCTGTGTCTTTCCTTGCCCTCCTCTGAGGTCTCAGCTCATCTTCAGCATCTCTCACCTGAGCCCTGCCAGCCTCCCTGCTGGCCTCCAGCTCTGGTCTCTGCCACTCCAATCCGCCCTGCACACAATCCCGAGGTGTTTGTTGTGTGGCCAATACTATCCAAGCTCTATGCAAGTGTTATTGCATTTAATCCTCCAGCCCTATTACAAGCCCCAGTTACAAGTGAGGAAACAGAGTCACAAAGGGGAACACACTTTCGCCCAAGGACCCCAGCTGGAAAAAGGCAGAGCTGAGCTACAAAACCAGAGTCTGCTGTTCTTGCCCCATTTAGTCATCACTAAATTAATCTGGCTGAAGCCCAATTCTGATTAGACCTCTCCCCTATTTAAAAGCCTTCCAGAGGTGATGGGAGGGTGGCTCCCATCACCCTCCCTAGCCTGACACCCACAGCCTCCTACACTCTGACCTCAATGAACTCTTCTGTCCTTCTCTCCCTCCAGCCTTGGCATGCACTGAACTTCTTGCTGTCCCCAGTTATACCCTTTGCATGGCGTATGCACGCATACCTTTCTGCCAACGTGCATATCCTTCTACCAGCTTTACCAGGCAAACTCCTACTCATCCTTCACAGCCCAGGTCATCTGTCACCTCTTCTGGAAGCTTTCCTGAAGCACCTTTCCCCACTCACCTCGTGGTGGCTCAGCCTCCTTCCCGAAGTGCTCCCCACCCACCTGGTCTAGCTCATACTGCATTAATGAACTTGGCAGTAGTCATGACTACTGCCTGCCAGGCCCCTAGGGACATGGCCCTAACTCTTCTCATAGCCCACAGGGAGCAGATGGAGAAACGGCCCGGAGAGCTGGAGTGACCTGGCCAAGGTCACAGTCAGTGAGTTGCCTGAACGGTCTGACTTAGCGGTGCTGTGTTGCCACAGGGCCACCTCTGGTGCACGTCCCTCGAAAGGGGCAGATGGAGCGGCTTTCACCTCTAGATGGCTCAGCTTCAGGGATGGACAGTCTCAGCCCTGCCCCAAGGCACTCAGGGAAATCCCAGATGGCAGGGCTGGGCCCTTTCCAGGAGCCTGCGAGGCTCAGAAGTCAGGCCAGAGCTGGCATCACTGTCTGCGGATCCTGACACACTCCCCACTGGCTCGGGGATCAAAGGCATAAGCCCTCCTTGAAGTTAAACCAGACCACGTGGCGTGGGAAGGAGAGTGGTGGAAGGAGTGAAGGTCCTGGGCTGAGCAATTTGGTGGCCTGGCCCAGTGCCCAGAGCTGCCATCATTAGTCACAAGCACCGGGGAATTCTGAAAGCCGTCAAGCAGAGCTCCAGGACTCTGGGACAGCACAAGAGAGGACAGAGGCCCAGAGAGGGTGGTACAGGATGGCCCGACTCGCCTTTGCCTGTCGGGCCCCTTAACCTCATGACCTTTGCCACAGGCGGGACTCTTCGTGCTGGCTCCCTGCACTTGGGAACAGGGCAGGCTGGGGCCCGGGTGCCAGCTCCACGAGGGCCTCCCATGGCGAAGCTCAGGGCCCCCGCCTGGCACCCAAGTCTCCGTGGTTAGGACCCTGCCACCTTGCCCACTTGGCCACCCAGACTCTCACGCCTCTCCAGGTGACCTTTGCCACAGAACAACCCCATCCCGGCCCTCAGAGAGCCCCTGATCCCATCCCCCACTGCACAGAGGGGACACAGAGGGGCAGAGAGCATCCCAGGGACACAATGACCCTGGAGCAGAAGTGACCCTCAGAAAAGAGACTCCCCAGCCACAGGGTCCCTGAGCTTTGCACTTTTCTAATGAAATAGCATATATTAATAATATGTCATTTAAACCTTACAGTAAGCACATGAGGAAGGGAGCCCAGAGGCCCCAGAACACAGAACCCATGTGACTGTGGACAAGAACCAGGGCTTGTCATGTATGTGCAACAAGGAAGCCCCTGTCCTCGTCCGCCTCTTCTATAACAGGGTCCAGGGTTTCCCATTCTTTGGCTTTGGGGTGAAAAAAAAAGCCACCTCACCAGCAAAGGACTGAGAATCTCAGACTGGTGTTATCTGCTGATTACTTAACATGACCTTGAGTAAGGACAAGAGATGCGATCACAAACCCTTTAGACCATGGCTGCCTCCCAAGGGCTGAACCTTCACTCACAGGCTTTAAATACAATCAATCAACAACTTGGAGAGTCGCCCTTCACCTTCAGCCGAGTCCACTCAACTGGCCGGTGCTACTGTTACCCCATTTTACAGATGAGGAGACTGAGGCACCAGCACTGGCTCCAGGGCTCCAGCCACAGCCACCCAGGGTCACATGGCTGGTATGTGGCAAAGTCAGGATTTTAACATGCTTCTCCTGACTCCAAACCCCATGTTCTCAGCCACATGCTGTGGCCTCAGGGAACAGGGCCTGGACTGGCACATGCTCAGTGGAATATTTGCTTTTCCCTTCCAACTGGGAGACTTCCCTGGTGGCTTAGATGGTAAACCGTCTGCCTACAATGCGGGAGACCCGGGTTCAATCCCTGGGTCGGGAAGATCTCCTGGAGAAAGAAATGGCAATCCACTCCAGTATTCTTGCTTGGAAAACCCCATGGACAGAGGAGCCTGGTGGGTTATAGTCCATGGGGTCGCAAAGAGTCGGACACAACTGAGTGACTTCACTCACTCACTCACTCGCTCACTCCAACTGGGAAGGAAGGAGATGGTGCAGGAGAGGGTGGGAGGGGAAGCCAGTGAGGAAAGGGTGCCAGCCTCAAAGTCCCCAGCAAGAGCTGAGCCAGACCAGGACCATCTCCACCTCATGCCTGGCTGCTGTCTTAAGAAGATGGGGTGTGACCTGGTAGGACAGGGCCACCAGCAAAGCTATGATGCCAGGGGCCCCCTCGAACCTGCCACTTCCTAGAGAAGAGTGACTGGCTGGGCAATGTCCAGAGCCCAACCAGGCCCCTCAGGGCAGCCTCCTCTCCAGGAGCCAGAACCAGAGGACTGCACGGTTACCACGGCAACCACCACCCTCCCTCCTGCAGGCTCAGCTGACAGCCATGGTTTCTGCAATTCCAGGGGGCTCTGGGAGGGTGGGTAGGGGATGGGAGTGCTCGGTTTGGCTGGGGCAGCCAAGTTTGTTTTTATTTTTGTCAAATCTGAAATCGGATCCATTTCCCAGCGTGCACTTCAGTTGTCTAAATAAATCAAGTGGAGGAAGCAAGCTGGGAGCTACATCCTCCTTGACCAGGGAGGCAGGGAAGGTGAGCCTACCCCTGTACATAGCTCCCTCCTCTGTCTGTCTCCAGGGCATCCAAGGATGGGCACCCAGGCCTCAGGCCTTCATAGACCAGGGCCTGAGGTTCCAGACCCTTATTCTTGGGCCAGCTTTGTGCTCCTTCAAGACCAGGTTCACAAGCATCCATGGAGCACCTACTGGATATCTGACCTGTGCATCAGTGTACTCAGATGAGCCAGGCTGGAGGTGCCCAGAGTGCTTACCTGTTCTAGGACCTGCCATGGTATGAGGCCACGTAGTATGCATTGTACTAGAAGTGGCTACCATTTGGAATGTCAGCTGTGTTGCAGGCCCTGGGCTTTAAAGAGGATATCCATTCACTTACTCACTCCTTCATTCGACTTATCTTTATGAGCCACAACCACTCTGGAAAGCTGCTTGGCAGCACTTATTAAAACTAAACAGAGGGCTTCCCTGGGGATCCAGGGAACCTGCCTGCTAAAACAGAGGACATGGGCTCAATTCTTGGTCTAGGAAGGTTCCGCATGCCACAGGGTAACTAAGCCATGTGCCACAAACTCCTGGGCCCACGTGCCACAACTACAGAAACCTGACCACCCTAGAGCCTGGGCTCCACAACAAGAGAAGCCACCGCAATGAGGAGCCCACGCACCATCACTAGAGAGTAGCCCCCACTCCCTGCAAAGAAAAAGCCTGTGCAGCAGTGAAGACGGGTACAGCCAAAAGTTAAATAAATAAATATTTTTTTAAAAAAGAAGGGTGACTTTAAAAAGCATAAGCCCATGCTAGGATCCAGCTGCGCCACTCTTGGGTCCACAGCCCCCAGAGAAATGCCCAAATAAGTCCACAAAAAGGCACGTGTTACCCTTAACAGTCCCAACTTGAGAACAATCTAAGTGTCCATCAACAGGAGAAGGAGTCCGGCAGGAGATTTCAACTGGAGATGATCTGGGCCCCCGGGGGGACATGCAGCCATGTCTGGAGATGTTTTGGGTTGTCACAACCGGGTTTTGAAGGAGGCTCTTGACATTTGGTGGATGCAGACCAAGGATGCCACTCAACACACCACAATGACAGGGTAGCCCCACCACAAAGAACTCTCCAGCCTGAAATGCCCACAGTGCCAAGGCTGAGAAGCTGCGGCACATTCCTTTGGTGGAACACTGCTCAGTGTCTAAAGGAACACGCTACTGCAGCAGCATGGATGGAGCGGCCAGACCTAACGCTGGTAACAGGAGCCAGAAGAGCAAAGAGCAGCCAAGTTACATGAAGCGAAAACCCAGGCAAAGCGAAGCAACAGTGAAAGAGGTCAGAAGGGCAGTAACTCTAGAGGAGAGAGAGTTCATCGCGGGTGGGGTGAGGGAGCTTGCGAGGGCTGGAGATGTTCTTCTTGGACGGAGGGAGGTCACAGGAGTGTGTTTACATGGAAAACTGCCTTGAGCTGGACATTAAGGTTTGCGAGCTCTATTGCATGCAAATTTTATCACAATAAAAAGTGTAACAAAAAGTGATGCCGAGCTACAGCTATAGGGAAATATAAAATGCAACAATTAAAAAGCCACAACCCTTGCTGGGGCACCGGCTGTCAGGGACCCCCCAGAAGACCTTCACCTCAACCCTGCAAAGGAGGGGTGTCACCCCTGTTTCACAGACTTGCCCAAGGCCACAGCAAAGGACAGAACAGGGATCTGAATCTCGCAGCATTCTGTCTTCATTTAAGAATTTCTTCTGTACAAGCCCACGGCAACCTTGGAAGATGGGCACAGAAGACATCATTCTACCCACTTTACAGATACGAAAATGAATGTCCTAGGACTTCATTAGCGACCCAGTGGTTAAGACTCCCTGCTTCCACTGAAAGGGGCATGGGTTTGATCCTTGGTCAGGGAACTAAGCTCTCACATCCCACATGCCTCGTAGTGTGGCCAAAAAAAAAAAAAAAGAAAGAAAATGAAGGTTCAGAGATGGCAGGATTTTCCCAAGCTGACACAGTGGTTCAGCTGAGACAGAAAAATGCTCCACAAAGTAAACGGACCCGCTGGGCAGATAGTCCTCATCCTCTTTCCACTTACATACTTCTAGTGATAGGGAGCTCCCCACGACACACAGCCCTTCCCCAGGCTGATTGGTTCTAGTTATAAGCTATGGAAGTTCAGTGGGCTGAGATCCCTTAGAAAGAGTGTCGCTGCCCCCAAGCCCACTTCTTAGAGTCTGTGTAATTTGACAACTTATTGAATTTGGCTGAAGTCTTTGATTCCCAGATGCCCAGCAGGCCTCTGTGCCCAGTGCAGACAGCCGGAGTGGAGGAGGCAGTGGCGAGGGAACTGGGGCTGCCAGCTTGGAAGAAAACCGGCGTGGATGGTCCATGGGAAGGAAGCTCCAGCCAAGGAGACTCACCAGACGCCGCACTCAAGCCACTACTGAAGAGAAGGGCAGGGAAGGCCCCTGGGGAACCAGGGTCCCGCTGTCTGCGAGCCGACCCAGCCTCAGGAGCCCATCCACAAAGAAGGTGCGCCTGCAGGGGAGCCTCTTGGAGTCCTAGCAGGGGGTGTGGCAGCCTCCCCTGGGCCCTTACAGAACCTCAGACGTGCCCCTGACGACAGCGTGTTTCTGTCCCAGCGTCCCGCCCCCAACCAGGCCGTGCTCTCCAGGGGCAGCGCATATCTGACCTTCTCTGTGCCCAGAGGCCCACCTGGAGCAGCAGCTCAGGGCCTCTACAGCCTCGGGAAGGAGTGAGGTGCCCGTCACTTGGAGGCATCAAGGAGGCTAAAGAGAGATTTCTGTGTTGAAGGGATCTGCAGCCCCCCTCCCCACCTCGAACTCTCCCTCCTCTCCTTTCTAACATCCATCACTCACTATTCATATATTCAGCCCCTCTTCACTGAGCCCCCGCCCTGCCTCTGTCTGGCCCACAGTGACCCTGGAAAACCTGAATGAAGATGACATGGTCCCTGCCCTCCAGAAGCCACGAGCAGACACAAACCCTAATGGAGATGCGGTTGGACAGGGTGAGGGCTGGACAGAGGGTGATGACGCTCTTCCTTGGCCTCCTGGGGGCCTGTCCCCCACCACACATCTTCTCTGCCTGCCCCTGACCACACATGTGTACATGTTCACATACGCATTCCCACGGAGCCCTTCCCACACTTACACACAGCAAAGTGCGTGCGCACCAGCCTCCGTGCCCCCCTGGGGGCAGCAGCAGTGGGCACGGCCGATCCACTCTCTCCCCGATCCAGCAGCTCTTAAGCATTTCTGTACCTCCTGGGGAAGTTCATGAACCCTTTCTCAGAATACTGTTTTTAAGTGCATAATTTTTTTTAAAAAAGAAAGCTTAGTATTAGAAAGGAAGGAAACCAGTTATGTTAAAATAGTTGTCAAAATATTTTTTAGAAAAACAAATTTGTGATGGAGAACTCTGTGTGCTTCGTTATCAACACAATGAATAACCGAAGCCAGGGGCGGGTCTGAGCCTGTGTGCCTGGGAAGCTGGGGAGAATGACAATGACATTCCCGGAGCTCTACAAGGAACCGTGATGTGGCTGAAAAATATCGGTGACTGCTGCTGACGACAGTCGCAGGAACTGCCGGTAACCCCATTGTGCTCGGTTGCCTCTGTTCATAATACAAAGAAATGCTACATTTCAGTCGGAAGTCAATGAAACCAAACACGCAGCTCGTCCCGATTCAAGTGGACGAACCTCAGTTTAAGACCCTTGTTCCAGAAACTCCTGCTGGGCGCTGGGGACACCACAAGCCCCTGGACAGACCCTCATCCTGCTTGGTGGACCTCACTCTTTAAATGCTGGCCTTTCCCAGGCTCCCCAGGCCCCTGAGATTCCCTCTCCATCCACAGAACCCACACCCAGACCCACAGCCTCGATGACCCACCCTGGACTGACAGGTCCAGAGTGAGCCACAGGCTCACTCTGCTGAACTAGCCTCCCAAGCACTGCTCTGGGATGTCCCAGGGAACCTCAAAGTCATCATGTCCAAAATGGGATAGGTCATCCTCGCTGCAGACCACCAGACTCCCCTCTGAACTTCCCATCCCATGAACAATGACCCCAACTACCACCAATCCTGCAAGCTGTCCAAGCTAGAACCCATCAGAGCCCTCCTTCCCCTTACCCCTGACGTCCATCGCAGAGACCTGTCCATCTCACCCCCTAGATCTCTCCTCTCCATCCCCCCTCTGAACCCCACTGCCCCAGGCAAGCCTCGCTCTCTCACTCCTAAGTCCCTGAACAGCCTGCTACTCCCTGCAGCCCTGCCTTCTCTGACGCACCCTCCACGCAGCAGTCTGAGGGCTCCTCCAAAACCGAAAGCCTTCCATGGCTCCCCATTGCCTTCCAGAGAATTTCCAGATTCCTTGGCTCTGCATTCCATTGTGTAAGAGCTCTTGGCCAGCCTCCCCTCTGTCCACCTCCAACCTTGTTAACTTGTGCTTCGCTGCAAGCTTTGCTGCACACCGACTCTGTGCAGCATAGGGTTGAGGGTCAAGGCTAAAGAAGAGACACGCATTAATGGAACATGGAGCCTGCCCTCAGGGAGCTCAGTCTAGCAGAAGGTGAAAATAAGAAGTCAGGTACAAGAGGTCTTGTAAGTGCTACAAGGAGAGAGTGATGGTGCCCAACAGAGGGTTAGGCTGGGTATTCTGCATTTGCCAAATAAGTGAATGGTTGATAGATGGGTAGGTAGGAGGGTGAGAAGGAGGCCTCTGTGTGGTTGGAGCAATGGATGATTGAATGGGTAGATGATTGGGAAGGTGGGTAGATAAATGCACAGATGCAAGGACTGAGTGAATAGATGGGTGGGTGTGCAGATAAACAGATGAAGAAATGAAAAGATGAGAGGATAGATGGGTGGATGGATGGATGAGTGGGTTGGGGAGTGGCTGGATGAATTGATGCATGAAGCAAAGGAAGGCGGGTGGGGAGATGGGTGGGTGGAAGGAGGGGGGTGATCGAGAATGTGACTCCCAGTAAATGGCAGCTCCAGGACTCAAACTCAAGGCTAGGAGACCACAGGAAACCCTGCCAGTTGGGACTCTGCACATCCTCCTCTTCTCTCTCAGTGATCAGCTTCCCTCCATCTCAGCCCTCCTCCTCACAAGACCCTCAGCTCCATGCTTTCCACACTCTCGGAGCTTCAGGAGATCTCAGGGACCTGAGCCTCTGCACTGTCGACATCGAGAGATAGAGGACCCTTTGTTGTACGCTGCTCTGTGCGTTGCAGGATGTCTGACCTTTACCCACCGGCAACCAGTAGCAAACGCTGACACTGGGAAAGATAGAAGGCAAAAGAAGAAAGAGGTGGCAGAAGATGAGATGGTTAGATAGCATCCCTGACTCCATGGACGGGAATTTGAGCAAACTCTGTGAGATACTGGAGGACAAAGGAGCCTGACGTGCTGCAGTCCATGGATGGGGTTGGAAAGCCTCAGACACGACTTAGCGACTGAAAGACAACAACGCCCAGCAGCACACCCTCCCCGAGCTGTGACAACCAACAGTGTTTGCTGCTGCTGCTGAGTCGCCTCAGTCGTGTCCGACTCTGTGCGACCCCAGAGATGGCAGCCCACCAGGCTCCCCCATCCCTGGGATTCTCCAGGCAAGAACACTGGAGTGGGTGTCTGCAGAAATACCATGGGCAAAATCACTCCCAACTGAAGATCATGGTTGATACAGCTCAACCCTTTCCTTAGTCCTGGTTTTGTGGTGTTTTGTTTTTTTTTTTTTTTTGGAAATTGAGATGAAGACAGGAGGAGTGACCGCCTGAGGTCACAGGGCTTACACATGGGCTGGGTCTCTTCCCCTAGCCCAGCCCCCATTATTCATACAGAATCTCACAGTCAGCCAAGGCTTCTCCTGCTTTCTTATCTACATACAGGAGCCAGATAGATATGGGAGCCCAGAGAGGTCAAGTGGCTTGCTCAGCACCACACAGCAGTCAGCAGCAGTCAGGATTTGAACTTGCAGGGAGACAGGGGAAACAGGACTCCCCAGGGCAGCTGGGGAAGGAAACATGGATGGCGCCCCTATAGGAGAGCTGGAGGGAGATGAGCAGGAAGACCTTCTGGCTGATTAAAAAGCCATATCGATTTCTCTCCCAGGGAAATGAACGGGGCCATTTGTCTCCCAACAGGACCGCGAGGCAGTCTGAAGGAGGCGACAGGTCAAAGTCGGCTTCTGACATGAAGCTGCAGCCCAGGCGGGACTGACAAGTAAAAATCCAATCGTGTTCTAAATGCCCCAGGAGGGGGTTGACTCTTCATTAGCCAGCCAGCCCTCCTTCTAATCCACCCGCTCTATATCCATCACAACGAGGCTTCCCAGCTGGGCTCACCTCGGGGCTTCAGGGGCTGGCGACATAGGCCCAGGCCCCCACCCCAAGCCCCCTCAGCCACCTCCCACCTGAGTGGTCTGGACAAGCACGTCCCCTCTCTGAGCCTCGGCTGTCAAATGGGAAATCTTGAGGGGGGACCTGAGTTGCACCCAGCAGCACATGGGAGGCCCTTAGGGATCACCAGCGTCCTCGCTGGCACAGCCTTCCAGAATCTAGACCCCGAATGTCCCTCTGTGCTCAGACCCCACTCCTCTGGTCTCCCAGCCCAGCTCCCAGGCTGTAGTCAGCGACCTTGGTGACCCCAGCTTGACTCAGAGCCTCCGATCAGGCTGTTTCCTCAACTGGGATATCATGCCCCATCCCCTCCCGGCCCCAGTCCCCCACCGAAGTCACTCCTGCCCCGCTCCTCCACGGAGAGCTCCTGCGGCTTCCCAGTCACAACGGACTGACCAGCCTCCTGGTGCCCAGAGCCCACTCAGAGTCCCTCTGCCCAGTCTTTACCCCATTTTTCTTCACTGGAGTATGATCTGGGTGTGGTTCTGGCTCCCCCATCAGACTGGGGTCTCCCGGGGGCCAAGGCCGGGTGCCAGGCCTGGTGCACCGTGGCCCCACCCACCGTGGCTGAACAGCCCTCCACTTCTGTCTAGGACAGTGTCCAACACTACTGAAGCTGGGCTTCGCTAAACACTTGATGAATCCATCAGTCGACTGATCTATATCTATTATAGGTGGTTCTTGCTTGGTCTCCTGACCTTAGTCTCTCTCCCTCAAGCACCTGCCATCCTGCTCCAGGAGGAACTGTTCTAATAAATGAAATTACACGTGCCCTATCCCTGCTGGACATCCTTCAGTGGTTCTGCAGTGCCCACAAGATGGAGAGTAAGCTCCAACCTGGCCATCTCATACCCTGCTATCTCGCCCCTCCTCACACCACTCCAGCCACACTAAACTCCTTCCTGTTCCCGACACTAGTCTCCCTGCTAAAACACCATTCCTCAACTGCCCGCCTGGGAAACTCCTACTCACGCAGCAAGACCCAGCCAAACATCCCCTCCTCCAGGCAGGCTTCACCATCCCTCCTAGGCTTTGTCAGGGGCAGCTTCTGCACCTGTAGCTCTGTCTATATAGACATCTCCAGGTGACAGTACCTGAGACTGCCCTGTGGGTCAGGCTCTCCCTGGCCCAGCCAGGCTCCTCTGACTGGCCGTCAGGTCCACCCTGCTGACCAATGAGCGTGCAGCATCCACTCTGACCACCGTGAGCATCCCCAGGGCACAGCTTGGTGCTGACTTGTACTTCTGAGAAAAATAACCTTCTCTACGCCAGATGGAGGGAAACGGACAATTTCCCAGACATGTGCTGCTTCTTCCAGCAACACTTGCCATCCGTCTGGACGTTCCCTTTGGGCCAGGGCTGAAGGAGGAGGGGATACCTTCCCTGAAAGAACCCCTTCCCAGCCACGAGCAGGCCCTGGCCTGAGAGCCCTGGGCTCTGATCTGCGCTAGCTTTGTCCACTACTCATGTGCCCTCGGGCAGGTCAGGCTCCCTTCCACAGCCTCAGGCTTCCCAGCTGTAGAAGTGGCAGCTAGCAGACTTCTGGTCCCGGGACCCCAAGGGAGGAGAGTATCCAAGAGGCCGTGGTGAGCGGGAAAGCACTCTGCAAACTGGGAAGTGGTGAGACGCCTGTGCGCCGGAGACAAAGTGAGAGCCACGGGCCCCCCTCTGGGACCCCACTGGGGGAAGAGGAGACAAGGCTAGCCGCCGACAATCTCCCGAGGCCGGAGGCTAGGGAAGGACTGCGGGAGGATAGAGAGGGAAAAGCTGAGATTCAGGAACACTTCCTGCAGGTGGTGGCCAGGAAGCTGGTGCTGATGGGACTGGCAGGATCTGGCACCCTGGAGACTGGGGGAGAGGGTGTCTCAGGGGGCAGACCCAGCGTAAGCAAAGGCGGGCGGGCAGGGGTGCCAGGAAACACCAGCAGCGTGTTTGGGCTTCAGGATAGAGTGTGTGAAGGGAAACAGCAGAAAGGCGGCTGGAGGCCAACCAGGTGGATGGTGGAAGGCCCCGAATCCAGGCTAAGTGAGACTATTCTGGGGGTGAGAGAGCCGCTGAAGGTTTCTGAGGGAGGAATGAATAAGCAAACAAATGGAAGAAAGCAGCGAGGGAGGGAGGGAGCGAACAGAACTTGACTGATGACAAACCACGTCCACACCGGGAGCCCAGGACCCCTGAGGATGAAGGCCAGTGGGGAGGAGAGGGGTGCAGGGAAAGAGGCACTCATCGGAGGGCACTGTGCTCTGGGCTCCTGGTCAGGGGTTCTCTCCACCGTGCGGGAAAGAGGAAGGAGGAAGATGCCAGCTGTCAGTGGGGCAGGAGGGGTGAGATCCCAGAGGCCACCTGTTTAGACAGGAGGTGGTGGAGGAATACAGGCCCAGATTTCCCAATGGCCCCGACCCAGGGAAAGGGCTCAGGACAAGAGGGGTGGGGGTTAGATTAAGGAGGACTTCCTGACAGTCAGTCTAGAGCCTCAGAAGGCCCAAAAGGTACTTATCAGTTGGCCCCAGGCCCCGTCTGATGCAGCAGAGAGGTAGCCCACCAGAGGCAGGGGGATGGACTAAATGACCAGAGCAGGGGCAGCAGGGCGATGGGAGGGTGGTGACGCCCCATTTCTCTTCCCGTGGCGAGGGCTTTCCAGGCCTTCTCCCCGTTACTCCCCAAACTTCATGCCCTCCCTCCACCCTGTAGGAGTCGGCACCTCTCTCCCTGGGGGCAACCCAGCCCACAGGATTCTCAGACCATCATCCAGACACAGGACCCAGCTACCCACCAGCCTTGAAAACCCTTGTTCTGAGCCAGGTCACCCAGGTCACCCCAGGTGTGTCCCTGTCAGCTCCATCATTGGCTCCAGGGTGCACACAGCTGCTACTCCACACTTAACAGTTTGCCCAGTCAATGCTTACCCTGGAATTCTCACTGGAACCCCTGATATTCCCAACTGGGGATCGTTGGAAGTTCCCATTTCACAGATGAGCAAACTGAGGCTCAGCAAAGACAAAGGCCCCTTGGCCAAGAAGGTTAACATTCATGCTTGACCAAGCTACAGTCCCTGGGGTCACCTCTGTGTCTTTCCAACACCAACCCCAAGGCAGACATGCCTCCACTTGGACCCCTCTTTCCGGCCCCACCAGCACCCTCAGCCACCAGCCTCCCCAGATCCCCTCTCATGATGGTCTCCTGGCTGGCTTATCACCAAGGGAGCCAGAGTGACCCTCCCCTGCACAAAATGGCCATAGTTGACTTCTGTTTGAGCCTGGTACATGGCAGGCACTCGGTAAAGGCTTACCGACCCAACTCATGAATGGGTGAGTAAAGGACAGATGAACAAGAGCCCGTTCGCCCACCTCAGCAAATTCACTGGACCCTCATAGCGAACAGCACAAGGCTTGACACCAAGGGGCTGTGATGAGAAAATGGACCCTGTCTCTTCCTGCCCCAGGATGACCCAGGTCAGAGGGTCTGCAAGGCAGTAGGGTCTCAGCCAGGTGGGCTTCAATGCAAGTACACCCACAGACCCCCAGTCCTAGCAGCAGAGCCAGGCAGGGCACCAGAAGCAAACAGAAGTGGGACGGAGGAGCAGATGAGAGCCAGGCACAGCCATGAAAGCAC
Source organism: Redunca redunca (assembly GCA_006410935.1). NCBI lineage: Eukaryota > Metazoa > Chordata > Mammalia > Artiodactyla > Bovidae > Redunca > Redunca redunca. Next base: position 31,260 of record SJYQ01034241.1, read on the forward strand.
AGAGCGAGTGCACCCGCCCACCAGGAACACGGAGCCCCATCCCTGCACACCCCAGGACACTTTCTGACAAAGGGGGCAGGGAAACGGGCAGCACAGACAGCCCCTCCTGACTCGGGGAGACTGCCCGAGTCTCCCCATCCTGCAGACAGGCAGGCCGAGGGCGAAAGAGGGGAAGTGACTTGCCCAAGGTCACCGGCAGCTGGCGTCTCCCACCTCCCGGCCCAGGCTGGCGCCCTCCCCCTGCCCAGCAGAGAGGCAGCCTCCACAGTTGACTGGCTCCCACCACGCATGGCTGGCTCACACGGCGCTGGCTCAGCGCAGGCTGGCATGGGGCAGGCAGCAGCCAGGGGCAAGCGGGGAGGCAGAGGGCTGCTAAGTCCTCCTGGCGGGTGGCCCCTGGCAGGGCACAGTGAGGTGGCTGCCGAAGGTACACGCTGGAACCCAGGGAGACCCCTGCCCAGCCGCCCGGTACTGCAAAGCATCCTTGCTCCGGTGGAGTGTGGGGAACCTGTCTCCAGCCTCCGAAGGTGGCAGTCATGTCCTGGATAAAAGCTGAGCCTGGGGAATTCAGAGAGATTGAGGTATTTGTGCTAGCTTTACCACATCCTGGCTGTGCAACCTGGATAAAAGTTAGTCAGCCTCTCTGAGCTCACTTTCCCCGGGTGTAAATGGGGCTCTGACAGCACCTACCTCCTGGGGAGTGGTTAGAAGGGTTAAAAGGTGATAGTGCAGGCAAAGCATTCAGCACACAGTTTAAGTGTCGGCTCTTGTTATTATCACCGCCCCTCCTGCCCTGGCCCCACCTCTGGGCTGGACATGTGGCTGGGTGCTTGGCAAGAATTATCCCTAACTGTCTTTAATTGTCCCATCACAGAGATGAGAAAACTAAGGCTCAGGGAAAGGAAACCAGAGTGCATACAACCCACCACTGGCCGTTCTCCCACACGCCGCCAGTGACATGCCTAAGAGACGCTCTCAAAGTCTAACCGAGGGTGGAAAACGGGTTTCAAACTGATTAGTCATGCTGCCAAGGGTGCCCTGCTGGAGGACGCTGTGATCGATTAGCAATGTCTGCACGGATGAGGACACGGGTATCAGCATGGTAACTGGCACAAATCTACCTAAATCACAGAGATAGAATCTGACTTTCCCTGGAGACAATGACCTCTGAAGGCATTATGTTCTATCTAAAGACGTGATGCCTAGTGTCTTGTTGAATCTACCACAAGCAGTGTTTACTCGGCTGTAAGTGAGGGCCCTGATCACTTTTGGGCACAGGTAGTAAGAGTGATAACCACATGTGTGGTTTTCTAGGTTACAAAGATTTGCTTTCCCATGTGCTAGTTACTGCTTTGGTCTTCAATGTAATCCAGTAAAATGCGTAAATACCACCTCTGTTTAACAGATGAGAAACTGAGGCTCAGACAGGTTAAGAAACTGGCTTGTGGTCACACAGCAAACAACAGGCAGAACCAGCCCATGGGTCTGTCTTACTCCAGTCCCAAGTGCTTTCCGCATGCCACCTACCCATGAGTCAGACAGCACAAGGGGGGACCTCCCTGGCAGTCCCATGGTTAAGAATGTGCCTTCCAATGCAGGGGACGTGGGTTCGATCCCTGGTTGGGAAACGAAGATCCCACGTGCCATGGAGCACCTAAGCCCAGACACTGCAACTCCTGAGTCCACACACCCCAACTAAAGAATCCCTGTACCTCAGTGAAAACTCTGCATGATGCAACAAAGACCCCATGGACAGCAGCTAAGACCCACAGCAGCCACAGAATAAACACTTTTTAAAATAAATTAGTTGATTCAAAAAAAACCCAGCACAATGGACCCCCTGACATTTCAGACACAGAGTCCTCCCAGCTGAAACCCGGCTGACAGTGTGAGCTTAAGGCCCAGGCCAGGTAAGGAACGGCGTTGACCTCTGGGTGAGTGGACCTCTGCCACCCCGGGCTCGGCAGCTTACGGAGGGTCCCAGCGGCCTCCTGTCTCTCCAGTGAGTCAGGCGGTGACTCAGGGCCTGCCTCTGGGCTGGGGGAGGAGCTGAGTCTGGAAGCACCAAGTTTCAAAGGGCAGCTGGCTCCGAGCCAGGGCCCCTCAGCACCAGGGACTCTGGCTCTCGGAACAGCCTGTCCCGGGCGGACCTCCCACAGCACCCTGCTCCCACCTGGGCCTCCAGGGCCTGACAGCCTTCCCCTGCTGGCCTGACCCTGACGCCTCCATGTCCACCGCTCCTTTGGGTTCTTGATGGAGAGCAGACTCCTGCAACCTCTGCAGATGCAATGGCTTGTTTTTGGTTGTCGCAATAATGGAGGGCGGCTCCCTACCAATATTTAGGGACCAGGAAGAGCAAACATCCTGTGCTGTGCAGGACAGCTCAGACCACACAACACCATCACCCTCCAAATGCCAGCCCTGCCCGCACTGAGGAACACTGGGTTATGCAATGCTCCTTTCCTGAGCTCCCTCCAAGGAAAGAGGGGCGGGAGGGAGATTTGTGGCTAGGGAAGAATCCTGGAGCCCTTGGCATGGGATCAAAGATTCCCACTACATCCCCCCTAGATCCTAAAGCCCAGCCTGAGTGCCCTGTGATGGGGCCTCTGCTCCGTTCACTGTGGAGACACACGCCCAGCGAGCACTGCAGGAGCACCCACGCTGTGCCAGGCACTGTGCTGGGTGCTGGGGTCCCGCAGTCAAAAAGACAGGCTTGGTCTGTGTCCTGGTCACCTGACAGTGCCCTGGAGGAGACAGTGTCAGATTCTGAGTCCCACAGTAGCTAGGGACAACAAGCAAGAGGGGCGGAGGAGAAACCACAGAGGGCTGCCCCGAGGAAGTGACACGTAAGTGGGGATTTGAAGGATGCAACAAAGGATTTGGCCCAGTGAAGAGGGAAGGGAAGGCATTTCAAAGGAGAGAGTGTGAGAAGGCCCTGAGGCCTGGAAGAGCAGGGGAAGCAGAAGGAGGGGAGCAGGGCAGGGCCTGGGGGCTGGGAAGGACTCTGCTCGTGCCTCCAAGACCGTGCAGAGGAGAGGCAGCAAGTGGAGGCAGGAAGCTCTCTAAGGAGGTGAGGTGGGTGGACGCAGGGTCACCTGCCAGTGGTCCAGGCCCACGGTTCCCCATCAGGCTCTCATCACCCCTGTGGTCAGCAACCCCCAAATGACTCGATCACCGGGAGCTGGGCCATGGGCCAGGGTCTGACTTAACTCTGCTTCTTCCTGCAGACCTAAAGTTCACACCCGAGGGCTTCCTGAGCCAGCTGGACACTGCATTGACTGCCCACGGTCATCAGCAACTTCCAGAACATTCACATCAGCAGGACACCAGGTCCTCATCTGTCCAAGCTCTGTGGTCCGAGATCTCCCAGGCCCAGCGCCTGAGCTTGCTAACCGACACCACAGCCTCTCAGCCTCAGTCCAGGCCGCAGGCCTCCTGGCCAGAGGGACCGGCGGGGCCCCCGGCAGAATCCAGATAAACCCAGGCCCCACAAAGGATATGGGTTACACACCATCTTGATGCACCAGTTCCGGGGACTGGTGGTCTGTCGCAGGCAGAAGAAGGCAACAGGGGCCAGGTCCGGGTGAGGGACTTCTGGGTCAACTCCGTCCAGGGGCTCTTCTGGGCCAGGAGGGGAGGGAGGGGGGCTCTGAGGCCCCGGCTGCTCCGTGACTCCGGGTTCAGCCACCGGGGCTGTGGCGGGGGAAGGGGGCGGTGGGGAGTTCTCAGCCATGTTGGCGCTGGGCAGGGAGCCCTGCAGAAGAAAAAGAGGCAGCACTTGGCAGGGGGTTGGGGGCGAGCCTGGCACCCGCCTCCCTCAACAAAGGGACACGGTTCAGACAGCCCAGCCTCAAGCCCCGTAGGCGCCTCGCCCACACTCTGGCTGTGAGGGTCAGAAGAGTTGAGGGCCCAGAGGCACCCAAGTTGGAATCCACTTCCAGGCTGGTGGTATTGGGGCAGGTCTGGTCAACCTTGGTGAACCTCATTTGGAGGAGATGAAATGTAGAGAGAATAAAACCACCTCAGAACACAGTTGTGATACTGTTGTAAAGTTTTGTGGTTTTTTTTTTCCAATGAGACCAGAGTTGTATGTTTATTGCATCATCAAAGAAAAGTTGCAGGAGAAAGACAAGAGTTATTGGGAAGACAGACATTGCCAGGATGATGTGTGCTACAAAGCAGAGGTGCCGTGGGACCTCTAGGTACCCGAGAAAGCCAAGGTGGAATCAGGGCAGACTTCCCTGAGGAAGTGACCCTTGAGCTGAGACCTACAGGTGAGCCCAGGGACACCCCACCCACTGCTCCATAAAGCTGAGAACCCAGAGGGAGCTCACACACCAGCCTCTTTACAGCTGGAGAAACTGAGACACAGCGAAGGGAGAGGACAGACACAGTCAGAGACAGAGTTCCATCAGGGCTGGCTTCCTCGGTGTCTCAGAAGGACCCTCCGCTCGGTTTAATGTTCCGCAGTCACAAACTTGAAACCCTTAATACTTTTCCATCAAGGGGCCGACATTCCCAGTTTGTGCTGGGACCTGCAACTCACTTAACTGGTCCTGACTTCCACTCAGAGGTACTTTGACAGCCTGGCTTCATCTGATGCTCAGTACAACCCCAGAAGCCTTACTAGGCCCATTTAGCAGATGGAGAAACTGCGGTGGGAGGGGCATGCCCAGGTTACCCCTGGGCACAGGCTAAACTAGGGCATGTCTAGAGGCCAGAAGCCCAGCACCAGCCTCCAGATTCAGTGACAACTGACTGTGGCCTTGCTCAGCCCCCTCCACAGCCAGTCAAGGGCAGGGCCTTCCCCTGCTCATATCACCCAAGAGGTTAACAATCCCTGAATCCTCCTCCAGGGGAGTCTCCTGGGCCCTGACACCCTGGCAGTGCCAGGCTGGGCAGTGGGAGTCAGGGATGAGTGGTACCCACCCAGCTGCCACCGGTGGCTGCTAAGCTGTCAGCTGGGCCACCCAGAGGTGATACATTTGGACATTTCTCTGGCTCTTGGGGGCAACAGGCGGGAGGTAGCACCTCCTACCTATTCGCCCGGCTGGTCAGTGAGGCCAAGTTTTCTCCTGAGCTCAGAGCTTTGCTCTTGGTTCCAAAAAAACAGCCATGGGCCTTACATAAGCTCCAGGCACCTCGGCCCGCCACGTGTCAACCACTGGGCAGAAAAACATCCTCCCCGGGGTGGCTGCAGGTCTGCTCATGGCCGTGCCAGCCCGAGTCCACTGCTCCCCGCACTGGCCCCGCGCTCCTGCCAAACACTGCCTCGTCCCATCCTGGGCGCAGGCTGCCTCCTCTCCCAGACCTCTGCTTATGCAGCTCCCTCTCCCGAGAACACCCTCTCCCCATCTCCCATCCTCCCTTCTCCCAGGCCCTGACAATTCATTCATTTGCCCAACACTGATTTCCTGAGCACCTACTATGTGCAGGCAGCGTGCTCAGGGGGCTACATTGGTGAAGAAGCCAGACTCGGCACCAGCCTTCATTCAGCTTTCAGTCCAGCAAGAGAGAGAGAGGAACACGGGTCAATTCATTTTTCTCTCTAGGCTTCCAAAGTTCTTATCATCACCCACCATGCCACATAATTTATGTATTTACGTATTTATGATTTAGTGTCTGTCTCCCGACTTGAAAGGGGGCTGCAAGAGACCGGGGACTGTGGTCTGCGTCGTTCATCCCAGCGCCTGGACAGTGCCTAGAACATAACAGGTGCTCAGCAAACAGTTGGTGACTAAATAAGTAAAGAGTGCTGGGAAGTAAATAAACGGGGAGAAAGGTAGGCTGGGAAGAACCCATCTCGCCCTCTAAAGACAGACCTTTACAATAAAAACAAGAATTGGAGGCACCAGCCATGGATGCTCGGAGGGAAGAGGCCTCCAGGTACCAGGAACAGCTGGTGCATCTAAGGGACGGAAATGAGGCCAGTGGGGCGGAGCTGGCACGGGGAGGAGGGATGAAATTGAAGATTTGGCAGGGCCCGTTGTGAGCCCATGGAAGGAGCTTGGGTTTTAGTCCAAGTGCAACAGGAAGCCACGGAAGGGTTTATGCAGGGAGTGGTGTGCTTGGGGCTGTGTTTTAACCCCACGCCTCTGTGGGCTAAAGGGAGAGTAGGTAGAGAGGCAGGGAAGGACCAGAAGGAGCCTGGGAGGATGGGCTGGGCTGGCCTGGGATGCTGGAGGAGGTGAAAAGAAAGGGATGGCTTTGAGGTATATTTTACAGGCAGGAGAGCCTGGCCTGGCATTGGCCCCAGTGCCACCTCGCCCAGCTCCACCAAAGCCCTGCTGGGAACAGCTGCCGTGGCCTCTGGGACCGCACAGAACCGCCTCCTCTCCTCACCCTCAACTCATTCCACTCGGTACTAACTTGCTCTTTGCCTTACCTAGCCCTGTGTAAAGCTGTCACACTGTGTCGTCCCTTGCTTTCACGCCTCTCCTCCCACACTGCAGGGCTCTTAGAGACCATGACTGCCAAGGCCACCAACCCACTCCCCACTGCCCCATCCAGCCTCCACCCTCTGACCTGCTCCCCCGTGACCCTCCAGGCCATCTCCTGCTGGCCTGCTTGCTCCCTTGTGGCTGCCCAGGCCATAGCTCTCCGGCTTCACTCTCCCTTCCCAACCCCCTCTGCTCTGTGCCTGTAGCCCAGCTCCTGTCCCCAGCTGCTCATTGTCTGTGTCTGAAGGTTCCTGGGGAGTTGGCAGCTGGGCCCCCCGGGCTTTGTCCTGTCTGCAGATGGAGCCTCAGAGAAAGCAGACCACTCACCTTAGGTGGTAGGCAGCGTTGATGAATTCAAACTCAGGTCCATCTGGCCCCAGAGTCTGGGCTGCCTCCACGTTCAGAGCCTCCTCCCTCTAAGTGCTCCCAGGGTGGCCCCACAGGCAGTGGTGTGTGACTAGACTGGCCTCCACGACCAGGGGCAGGATCAGGACCCCACTGTATCTACAGCATACCCCCACCTACTCCTGGCTCCACTGGCCTCTTGGAGTCTGTTTTCTCTCTGTGAAGCTCAGCCTTCCTCCTGCCTCCCTCTGCAGGCTCCTGTGAAGAGGCAAAGTGACACAGATGGAAAGATGCTATAGGACCCATGAAGGTGGTTGCCCAAGCAGGTATGGGGCCAGTGGTGTCATCCCCAATGGCTGTCACCTTAACCATCTCTATGCTATCACCACCATCTCCACCATCACCACCACCATCATCATCTCCACCATCACCATCACCACCATCAGCATCACCACCACCACCACCACCATCACCACCATCATCATCTCCACCATCACCATCACCACCATCAGCATCACCACCACCACCACCATCATCATCACCACCACCACCATCATCATCACCACCACCATCATCATCTCCACCATCACCATCACCACCACCACCATCACCACCACCATCATCTCCACCATCACCATCACTACCATAACCATCACCACCACCATCATCATCTCCACCATCACCACCACCATCATCTCCACCATCACCATCACCACCATCAGCATCACCACCACCACCACTACCATCATCATCATCACCACCACCATCATCATCTCCATCATCACCACCATCATCTCCACCATCACCATCACCACCATCAGCATCACCACCACCACCACTACCATCATCATCATCATCACCACCATCATCACCTCCATCATCACCACCATCATCTCCACCATCACCATCACCACCATCAGCATCACCACCACCACCACCACCATCACCACCATCATCATCTCCACCATCACCATCACCACCATCAGCATCACCACCACCACCACCATCATCATCACCACCACCACCATCATCATCACCACCACCATCATCATCTCCACCATCACCATCACCACCACCACCATCACCACCACCATCATCTCCACCATCACCATCACTACCATAACCATCACCACCACCACCATCATCACCTCCACCTCCACCACCACCATATCATCATCACCATCATCACCATCATCTCCACCACCACCACCATCAACACCACCACCACCACCATCATCACCATCATCATCATCTCCACCACGACCATCATCACCATCTCCACCATCACCACCATTACCATCATCACCATCACCATCATCTCCACCATCACCACCACCATCAACACCACCACCACCACCATCATCATCTCCACCATCACCATCATCTCCACCACCACCACCATCATCATCACCACCATCATCACCATCTCCACCACCACCACCATCACCATCTCCACCATCACCACCACCACCATCATCATCTCCACCACCACCACCATCATCACCGTCATCTCCATCAACACCACCACCACCACCATCATCACCATCATCACCATCTCCACCATCACCACCATCATCAGCATCTCCACCACCATCATCAGCATCTCCACCACCATCATCAGCATCTCCACCATCACCACCATTACCATCATCACCACCAACATCATCTCCACCATCACAGCATCACAGAGGCTCTGACTGAGTCTGACCCTATACCATGCAATGGGCAAAGGGCTTCCTATGCACTGTCCATGTTGATTTCCACCACAGCCCTATGATATACACACCATGCTTATTCCTGCTTCATAGAGAATGTGACTGGGGTCCAAGGAAGTCCAGCAGTGCCTGAGGTCATTCAACCAGTATAGGGCAGAGTCAGGTTCCAGGCCTGGTCTGCCACCCCTGAGCTCAATCCCACTGAACCATCACAGGTACCACCTTGGGACAAAGAAAGGTATCCTGGAGCCAGTCTTTCCCTCCCAGCTGAGTCACCAGGCAGTGAAGATACAGCTGCTGGTCCAGCGAAGACCCACTATGGGTAAAGGCCCCTCAAGTCTTCCCAAGTCTCTGGTTTAATCTGCCTGCCAGGGTCTTTCCGCAGGCACTCCAGAGCTTTTAGAGAATGGTATGGGGAAGCCTTGTTTCTACAAAGCCCAGAGTCCTGGTGGAGAAGAACCCAAGGCCTGGCCGAGACACCCAAGCCATGTGTGTGTGCGTGTTTATGTGTGTGTTCACAGGTACACACAGGCCAGCAACTTGTTTATCCCTTTGTCAACAACCACACATCAGCTAATGTCACAGCTCCAAGAACAACAGATTCATTCTGGGAATCCTAGAATCCAGGAATCTCAGAATCAGAATATCTTAGAATCACCCAGAACGAACCTTAGAGACCCAAGATATTAACTATGATAACCTTACACTCTATAACGTGCGCTTCAGGGCACCAGAGCTGGAAGCCAAGACTTGTATCAGTCCCAGTTCTGACACCAACTCACCTTAGCATGACAACCTGGCAGGGACCTCGGATGCCCTGTCTATAAAATGAGGCTATTGGCTGCTCTGTGGTGGGGCCACCGGGAGGATGAATGGGGTAACACACACACCAGCACCTGACCACACCACCAGCCCCTGGGCTGGTGCACGAAGAACCTGTGATGGCTTCCCAAGCGTGTTAGCGCATCAGCCGCAGAATTCCAGAACCCTGGAACTCAAGTGTCCCAGAAACGCAGTGGCTCCAGATTTCTACACAAGGAATTTCTGAAAGGACTGAGACCCCAAAAGTGACCTAGTCATCACCACACACATTCACCAGCACAAGGCAACACAATCACAATCACACACAGAGACATACCTACAATCACACACTCACACCACACCCAGTCAAACAGACAGACGTCTTACACATTGTCAGTCACAAACACACGCGCGCACACACAGACATACACTCACCATGATACACACATACACAGACACATTCACTCATACAAACATGCATGCACACACTTCATACCCTCATTATCACACACGCACAGACACACACACAAACACCACACCCTCCAATGCAGAGCCTGAGAAAAAGTCTCTATGAGGCTGCGGGAAACCTGCCTACCAGAATCTTCCAGCTGGCGTCTCAGAGCCCCCCGCACCCTCTGTCTGCTCCCTCTTCCAGATGACAGCCCAGCAGATGTGTGACAACCGCCCGCCCACCCCCAAACCTCATCTGCCCCAGGCCTCTTGTCACTAGCTCCCTGATCCATTTCTTGGGTGACAATTTCCAGATCATCTGTTCCTTGGGACCTCTCCCCTGTCATGCTAGAGTCTGCCGCCTTCCCCCCTGCAAGGGCTAGACCAGGTTTGCACCACGTCACCTGGAGCAGAGCAGACAGGTCCGCTCCTGACTCTGCGGAGATGGAGACGGAACTCTCTTGATGCAGTCTGGGAGCCTAGCAGCCAGACTGAAGCAACAGTGAGGCGTGTAGTCCACCGGTCTCCTCTGATCTTCTTCAGAGGAACGGCAGCTAAGTCAAGGCTCCTCTACCCTAAAGAGGAATGGCTGAAATCTGGCCTCTAAGTGCGGGACCGGACACAAAACTTGCTCTGGTCTGGCCAGCTGAGCCTGCCCACATACTGCAGTCACCTTGGTTCTGTCGCCAGAATCAACAGCTTGCCCTCCATCCTTGCTGCATTCGATGAATTGGATGAGCAGCCCCTCCAAGACAGGTAACAAGACTCACAGCCAACACTGTTTGTTGAGCGCATGCTATGTGCCAGGCACTTCTTTACAAACCAATGAAGCACTCTTGCTCTCTCCAATTAGAGGCGAAGAACCGAGGTACAGAGAGATGTGGGAATTTTCCCAAGGTCAAGAGCTACTTAGTCAAAGAGCTAAGATTTGGATAGAGGGGGTTCAAATCCAGTTCCCCAGTTAAAGGGTTGTCCAGGCCAGGCTGTAGACGGAAGGCTGAAGTCATGCTCCCGCCCCCAGGACCTGTCCATGTGTCTGTCACTAGGCATCATCATTTGTTCGTCAGCCCTCAGCCTCAAGACAAGTCCCAGCAAGTGGGGCTGTGTTTGAATCTCCATCCGTGTGTTTGAACATCTCCCATCTGGTGACTCTGCTGATCATTTTTCAGTTCCTCTGCAGTAAGTAGGGCCTCGGGTCTTACTTCAGCGAACCAGTCAGGGTGACGGTGGCCCCTGGCGGAGGAAGAGCATTCTAGCAGAAAGAACCCTGGGTCCAGAGTCCCAGCTCCACCTGCTCTGCGTCGTAGTCACAGCAAGCTTCATTTCTCTTGTATAAAATGCAACACAGGGTCCTTTCTCTATCTCTCGAAAGGGGCAGCGAATGGGGAAGGAGATTCAGAAAGCACCTTAAGGAAAAAAGGCAGCTTCCCTGTACCAGAACCCGTGCTAGGCACTGCAGAGACATTTCTAAGCCTCACAAAAATCCATTAAGGTGGATGCTATTTTCCCAGTTTTACAAGAAGCCAATGCTCCCGTGATGCTAAGCGCCTTGCCCCTCAGGGGCCAGGCCTGTGACCCTGCATGGGCTCATGTTTCTCCCGGCTAGGACAAGAGCTGAGGGATCCAGAGAGGAAGCCTGAGTCCCTGGACCAGTGGCGAGTGAAGGGCAGCCCTGACTGCTCATCAGGGCCGGTGGTCAGGGGTAAGAAGGAAAACCCTGACACTCTTCTCAGCGAGACTGCCCAGGCCAGAGTGCAGGAGAGGGGGAACTGGCAGAGTGAGGACCTCTGAAATGAAGGGAGAAGGTCGGCAAGGCAGGACGAGGCCTGTGCTGACCTTGGCCCCAAAAGACTGTGGCCTCCACCCTGGAGAAACCACTTCCCTCTCATCTTCTCCTGCTCAAGGAGCCCCGGAAGCTCCCAGCACTAGCTCCCAGGGTACCCAAACACCTCATGCTTCCAAAGGCTTCCATGATCTGCACCCTTCCCCACAGGTGCCAAACACAGCCTGGTTCTCCTTTCTGAGCGTGAACGAGGAAAGCAAACCCTATGACCACGTGCCCACACCTGGGCACCTGGCAGAAGGGATGCCCCAGACCCCTCCTAGGGGCACAGATGCTCCAAGCCTTCGTCTGCTCTCCTCTGTTCACTGCTACCTCTCTCCAGCGCCCAGATCAGGGCTGGGCACATAGTAGGTGCTTATCAAACACAAAAAAGAGAAGGGAATCAAGGACATCGGATTTGTTTTCTTCGCTCCATAGACTGGCAGCCATGAGGGGGAGAGACTCAGCCCACATCTTCCTGGATATGAGGATCCACAGACCCACGAACGTGCGGACACACAGACCCATGAACCCACATATCCACCGGCTCGCAGACACTTTACACCCACAGTCCCACGGACCTAAAGGCTCGCAGACCCACACACTCACACATTCACAGAGATCCACGGATGATGGAGCACGGGCCCACAGACCACACGCTCCCAGCTCCCTGGGCGGTCTCTGGGCCTCCAGCAGAGCCGCACGCCAGACTCCTGCAGGCAAGGATTGAGGGCACTAGCCAAGAGCACCTCCTGGGAACTTGCGGGAAGGAAAGGCTCTGCAGAAAAGAACCAGAGGGCAGGGAGAGGTCAGAAAGGAGCAAGGGGAAAGGCGGACCAAAGGAAGCAGGGAGCCAGAAGAGGAGAGGGGATGGGGAAGAAGGGAGAAGAGCCCTGCACCCCTGCCACCCCACCCAACCGGCAGCTTCTCTTTCCAGACAGTTTTGAGCACATTGACTGGGCATCCGGTGAACAAGGCGGCCCAGGAGGAGACGGGCACGAACCAAGGAGCCTCACCAGACCCTATCTCCTTACCTTGTGTGCCTTCAGAAGCTGCCAGGGGCAGGAGCCCCTCGAGCGTGGGGGAGGGACAGAACGGGGCCCAGAAGCAGACTTTCCCGGGGAGCCCCACTTGGGGCACAGGGTGAGGGGACAGAGATGGCAGTGGAGGGGAACATGGGGAGGTGAGTCGGAGGCAACGCCCCCCCCTCCAGCTGCGGTTTCCGGGATGTGGATCTGGATCCAGGACCCCCGGGAGGCTGCGGTCAAACGCCAGTCCCTGAAACTGCTCCCAGCTTGGCTGTGGGGCCCGCAAGGGGCAGGCTTGTCTGAAGCCAGCACCAGGGAGAGGGAGGGGAGGGAGGGGATTCTGGCAGCTACCTCCACCCCCACCTCCCCACCCAAGGTCAAGGAGAGTCAGGGCACAGAGAACTGCTGGGTGGTGCCCCCTGGTGGGCCTAGAAGATGCCCTCTTGGAAGCACCTGGAAGGAGGTGGAGGGAAAGGGGGCAGAGGACCTCCATCAAAGCAACTGGGAGAGACCTTCAGCCAGGCTGGCTGCCCCTCCCCCAAGCTGCCCCCCATGGAGCTCCAGAGGCAGCCTTGGGCAGCTCTGAGCAGCCAGGCAGGGAGCCCATAGGTCCTGGAGTGGTACCCAGGCCCCCCGGGGGTCGGGGTGTTGGGGGGCAGGGCAAGTTTGGCGCCAGCCAGCTTAGCACTCCCTCGGGATGGGGCTCTTCCCTTTTCCTCCCCCAGACTGCAGCCCCAGAATCATCCCAGCTCAGTGCCACCTCCCTGTCACCCCCTGGGTCCTCCCCGTCTGGGCGCAGCACGGATTGTGGAGGAGGGAAGGGGACAGAGAGG
>SJYQ01034241.1:51630-66002 GCA_006410935.1 Redunca redunca
CCCCATCCCTCTCCCCCCAGCATCTCCCCCTCTCCCTAACTCAGGAGGGCTGCTCCCTGTCTTCATCCTGTGTGTAAGTCTCCACCACACACACGCTCTGGCTGCCTTTTCCCCTCTGCCCTGCCTGCTGTTTGGAGACAGAATAATAGAGCAAGCCACTCTTCCCTTTATCCTCAGCTGGACAAAGGCTGGCATCCCTGCAGTCAGGCCTCTGGAAAGCCACCTTCAATGCTGCCCTCCAGGAGAGACGGCTGGGGGCTATCCGGGTAGGAGCAGGGTCCTGAGCTTGGAGAGGCTGTTCCAGGTTGGCCTCGGGCCTCCTGGCCCTGCAACCTCGGGACCCCTGCTGACTCAGGATGGGCCTTCCAGGGATCATCTCCTCAGCCACCCAGGATGGCTGAAATTTCTCCTTTCTTTTAAGGTTCTGATCTTTGTTAAAACTGGAACCCACCCCACACCCTTCCACCCCCACCTACTCCTACCCCCCAACCCAACCCTTGGCCCTGGGAAGAATCAAGGAGCCCACTGCCCCAGCTCTGGGGCCAGGTCTGAACCCATGCCTACTCTGAGTAATCCCCATCCTACCCTCTGTCCAGCCTTGGTCTTGGGGGTTGTGGGGAGGAGATGAAAAACCGTGATCAAATGTCTCCACCTAGAGAGTGGCTTTGCACCTTCAAGCCCCGCTCAGCCTCCTCTTCCCATCACACCAGCTGAGTCAGAGGTCCCTCACTCCTTACCCCCTTCCCCATCATGATGGCCTAGCACTCCGTCCTGCCCTGCCAGACCAAGACCCCTGCAAAGAAGGGTAGAGCTTGGCATAGAGCACGAATAAATGGCTGAGTGGATGGATGAATGATTATCACACAGGAGAGCGTGACAGGGCTGCTTTGTCTGTTCATCAGCTCCTCTCTGAGCCCCAGTTATGTGCCAGGCACATTTCTAGGCCCTGGGGGCACAGCAATGAACAAAATGAAGTCTTTGCCCCCTCTTGGATCTTGTATTGTAGTGAGCAAGTCAGAAAATATTCCCTGTAGCTCAAATGGTAAAGAATCTGCTTGCAACACAGGAGACCCAGGTTTGATCCCTGGGTCAGGAAGATCCTCTGGAGAAGGGAATGCAGCCCACTTCAGTGTTCTTGCCTGGAGAATCCCATGGACAGAGAGAGGAGCCTGGCGGGCTACAGTCCATGGGGTCGCAAAGAGTCAGACACGACTGAGCAACTAACACACACTACTATTACCAAAAATGTGAAATATGTGTGTGCTTAGTTGCCCAGTCGCATCTGACTCTGAGACCCTGTGGACTGCCATGCCCTCCTCCAGGGGAATCTTCGAAACCCAGGAATCAAACCCAGGACTCCCACATTACAGGTGGATTCTCTACCATCTGAGCCACCAGGGAAGCCCAAGAATACTGGAATGGTAGCCCATCCCTTCTCCAGGGGATCGTCCCGACCCAGGAATTGAACCAGAGTCTCCTGCATTGCAGGCGGACTCTTCACCAGCTGAGTCACCAGGGAGGCATAGGACACCAGATACGATCAGCCTACACGTTGTGTGTTGTGCTG
This sequence comes from Redunca redunca, assembly GCA_006410935.1. Lineage (NCBI taxonomy): Eukaryota > Metazoa > Chordata > Mammalia > Artiodactyla > Bovidae > Redunca > Redunca redunca. The sequence continues at coordinate 53,198 of SJYQ01034241.1, forward strand.
AGTTGATCTGTAGTTTCTGACTCTTTGCGACCCCATGGACTATAGTCTGCCAGGCTCCTCCATCCACTGAATTTTCCAGGCAAAGAAAAATAAAGCAAGATGGACAGTGAGGACCGAGGGGTCATTTAAAGTGAGGTAGTGATCTGACTCAGATCCTAAAAGACTCCCTAGAGACTTCCCTGGTGGTCCAGTGATTAAGAATCCAGCTTGTGATGCAGGGGACACGGGTTCAATCCCTGGTCAGGGAACTAAGGTCTCACATACTGTGAGACCCACTAAGCCCACACACCACAACTAGAGGATCTCCAACAGAAGATCTCTCATGATGCAAAGATCCCAATCCCTGCAACTAAGACCTGAAGCAGCCAAATAAATTAATATTTTTAACAAGGGTCACCCTGGCTGCCGCATGGCGACCAGCCTGGGAGGGGGCGCTGCTCACCCGTCTCAATGCGCTCTAGGGCGGGAGGACTGATGCTTTCTCAGCAGGTTCCTTGATCCCTGATGCAAATGGCCCCTGACATCGGGGCCCACCTGCCCAGCTGAAGGCCCAGGCTCCTACTTCTCCCTCTGGGTGAGCAGAGCCTGGGGCTTAAGCTGCCCCACTTTATCTCTGCCCCTCCCATCCACCTCTCATCTTCCATTCTCTTCCACCATTCCTAGGACACACACATCTCCTTTCATAAAATGCTTCTGGGGATCTCTCCATCAAAGGCAGAGACACAGACCATGGTGGGGGTGTTAGAGGGCTCACAGGGGGATGGAGGACGCAGATACACACCTTTGGCGGAGATCTGGGAGGCTTCCTGCAGACAGTGGCTTTCACGATGCATCTTGAAGGTGAGAGTAGCCATCCACGGATTAAGATGGGGGATACTTCTAGTGGGAGGACCCAGCCTCCAATTCTTTGAACATCAAATTATAAACACACAGTTGGGGAAGCAACATGAGCCAACCCATTGAAGGAGAAAAGCTCACACATGATGGAGGGGCCTCAGGTGTGCTGGTGACCAGAGTGTCCTCACCAACTCCACACCCATGAATTCCCTTGCTCCCCACCTCCAGCCTCATAAGCTGAGCAGGGATCATGTTCCTCTGGCAGATGCAGAAGCAAGGACCAGAGAGGCCAATAGACTGACTCAAGGTCACACAGCAGAAAGTGACAGAGCAAAACAGCCCCAGCCTGGGTCCACTCTCTAGATAGTCTAGAGTCTGTGACCACCCTGCTCCCAGTCTTTAGGGGGTCTGGTGATCTCCATGCACCCCAAGCCTCTGTGTAAAACTGGGGAGGGGTTCTCCACTGCTTTCCCTTCCAGGGCACAGAGCTGCACCCCTCAAAGGAGAAGAAACACACAGAGACACACAATCCCCTCACTCTTGTGTGTACACAGACCCACAAACACCACAGACAGCCCCACATATACACCCAGACAGAATTTTTATTGAATACATCCTCACAGCAAGACACAAATTCACACAGATACATTCACACTCCCTCTCAAGTACACACAGCCACTTGAGCGTTACTGTTATTAGGTTCACACAAACACAAGAGCAAAAAATACCCTTTCTCAGATGCACTTGTGAAGGCAGAAAGACAGAGTTAAGTGTTAGAGAGACAGAGGGAAAGGGATGAGAAAGAGGAGGAAGGTGGAAAAATCGAGGGAGGGGAGAGAGAGTGAGGGAATGGGCAGATCAGGGAAAGGCGGAGGGGGAGTTCAGAGCAACCAAGAGGAGAGAGGTTTAGGGAGAAAGAGGGGAAAGATGGGGAGGAAAAGATAAGGAGGCAGTAAGGGATGGAGCGTGAAGAAGGGAAAGAGAGGGAGAGGGAGCTTGTGATTGGAGCCTAACTTTAGCTGCAGAAGCACAGATGACTCACACTCGGGGGGAGCGTTGGGTCGGCTCCAGGTTTCTGTTTATATACCTCGATGAGCTAAATATACAGGCTAAGGGGTTCTTCTGTTCTGGTCCAGCAGCTCCTCTGCGTTCTTCCTCCCGCCCTCGCCTCCCCTCCCCAGCGCACACACACACACACACACACACACACACTCAGAGTCCCTGCCTCTCCCTCCCCCAAGCCCACAGAACCCTGCCTGTGGCCTCCTGCGGCCAACAGCACGCATCCTGCCCTTGCCTACAGCTCTCCCCACAAGTATATTGACTGCCAGGAGTTGACCATGAGATTTGGCTCCAAGCTCAGAAATAACATGGTCCAAACTGCCCCCTTCTGATGCTAGGAGGTCAGGCGGGAGGGGTTGACACTTGCCCAAGGTCACACAGCACGCAAGTAACAGCCTCACCAGAGCCTCTTGTGACAGCCAGGCCAGGATCTCCCACATGAGACAGGGGTGTGGGCCTGAGGAGGTGAGCTGAGTGCCTGTGGACAGGCAACCTGGTGCCCGGAGAAGGGAGCATGGAACCTGGGGGGAGACAGAGCTCGAGCGAAGTCCTGCAGAAGGAGGAAGAAATGGAACTGGGGGCAGGGGTGGTGACTGAGGGTCTTGAAAAAATAAAAGAGAATTCCACTGGGAAAAGGATCTCTGGACCCACAGGGAGCTTCTCTGACATCATCACCCCCAACCCAGCCACCTGCACCCCAACTTCCTGAGTTGGCACTCAAGGCCATGCAACCAGTCTTTTTTTTTTTCTTTAAATCATTTTATGTATTTATTTTTGGCTGTGCTGGGTCTTCGTTGCTGTTAGGGCTTTTCTCCAGTTGTGGAGAGTGGCAGCTACTCTCTAGTTGTGGGGTGCGAGCCTCTCACTGTGGTGGCCTCTCTTGTTGTGGAACACGAGCTCTAGGGTGCAGGGTCCTCCGTAGCTGCAGCACACAGGCTCGGTAGTTGCTCCTCCCAGACTCTAGAGCACAGGCTCAGTAGCTGTGGCGCACGAGGTTAGTTGCCCCGGAGCATGTGGGATCATCCCAGGTCAGGGGTCGGACAAGTGTCTTCTGCATTGGCAGGTGGATTCTTCACCACTGAGCCACCAGGAAAGCCCTCAACTCGCTCAGGCTTTGCAGAATCACTTCCTATAGATCGGAGGCTGTGTCGCTGTCCGTGGTGCTGAACCTCTCAATGGCCTCTCCCCAGCCTGGACAGTGTCCATTCCCATCCACACCTCTCCTAGCAGTTCAGCAGGGTTGGGGGAGGAGAGTGGAAGGAAGGAAGTGGGAGATGGAGACAGAGGACAGGGATTGTAAGAGAGATGACTCCAGCCAAATATTTTCAAGGAGAGCAATTTCTCCTTTGATATCGTTTTCAAAGAACCACAGTGACCAAGCATACCACAACGAAGATGGCTGACAAGTCGAGAAACCAGAGCAGAGAGAGATGTCTGCTGATGTGGGCGAGTGTTGACATGCACAAACGAACCCAGGCCGGAGGGCGGAAACCGGGCGGGCTGAGAGTATCGTCCTCAGCAGACTTGAACCAAAACGCTTTCAGTGTTCCTGTGTTTTTCTTACCCATCTTGATGAAAAGGTTGTGAGTTTTCACACTGCCATGGAACAAACAGAGCTTTGACTTCCGTTTCCCAGGGTATGTGGCTGTTCATGTACTCCTGACAGCTCCATCACATTTCTGACAGTTTCGAAATTTTTTGTTTTCCTCTGGGAATGTAGCAGAGTGCTAGCCCTCCCTTTCTCCATCACACGCCAGGCTCTGGAGCCTTGTTTCCTGGCACACACCTGCCCCCCGGTGCTCCAGTTACACTCGCCTCCTCCCTCTGCTGTCTCCTGCCTCTGAGGTCTTTACACATGCTGTGACCCTCCCCCCGCCAAACCTGGAGAGCCTTCCCTCCCCCCTTTCTCCTTCTAGGCCCAGCTTCTCTGTCTCCTCTGGACATGGCAGGGCAGGAAATACCACACTCAGTATCCCCGGTAGCCAGCAGAGAACCTGTCATATCCATTTCCTGGGTTTCCCTTCCTTTTAGATGAGTGAGCTGAGCCAAAGAAATGCTTAACTAAATACCCTAAGATTGAGGAGGAGGGGTGCAAATTGACTCCTCTAGAAGGAGAGTGTTGGCGTTCAAAGTTCTTAGATGGAAATTTACTGCCTACAGCAACCTGAAAAGCAGTTTAACAGAATCCTCCCTCCCTGCTTTGTGTCATTTTGCAGATGAGAAAACTGCGGCTGAGAGAGGAAGGGCCTTGGTGCAGGGCTGCCCAGGGAGACAGTGGGCAGCCCGAAGCTGCCTGAGACTATGGGGAGGTCCTTCTGAGTGGGAGCAGGTGGGAAGGGAGCTGGCTGTGTCTCCCAGGTCTCTGGGCCCCAGCCTGGCCACACACACTCCCCCAGGAGAGAATCTAACAGCCTCTGCAGGAAAAATGGCCCTGCCCCCTACCCACCATCACCCCACCTGCCAGAGAATCCCAGCCTTCGAATAATGAAGGATTCCTAATTTAATTACATCTTTAATTCATTCAGGTCTCTGAGGAGCTTTGAGTTGGAGTCTGAGGGGATGCTCAATAGTTCCCGGTGGGGGCGGGGGGAGGGGAATTTCCTTCTCTGTTTCAGGGAGGGGNAGGGGAATTTCCTTCTCTGTTTCAGGGAGGGGAGAAAGACAGGCCATATTCCCCTTTTCCTCTGGGACTGTGTGTGCCCCCCACTTTCCCTGCAAGGAATCCCTCCATCAGACTTGGACTTTAGGATAAGCAGGGTGCTAGTAGAGGGTAGGGAGGCAGCTGGTGGAGGAAGCAAGGAGTACTGGGGAAACTCCCATATTTTAAAAGACACAGTGGACTTCCCTGGTGGTCCAATTGTTAAGAATCTGCCTGCCAGTGCAGGGGTCACAGGTTCAATCCCTGGTCCAGGAGGATTCGACAGGCCACAGGGCAACTAAGCTCACACACCAAAACTAGAGAGTAGCCCCACTCTCGCCGCAACTAAAGAAAACCCTCGAGCAGCAAAGACCCAGTGCAGCCAGAAAGAAAGAAAGAGTAAGCTCAGGGCTTCCCTAGTGGCTCAGTGGTAAGGAATCCACCTGCCAATGCAGGAGACATGGGTTGGATTCCTGATCCAGGAAGATCCCACATGTCACAACGCAACTAAAACCATGTGCCACAACTATTGAGCTTGTACTCCAGAGCCTGGGAGCCCTAAAGCCTGTGCTCCAAACAAGAGGTGCCACCGCAGTGAGAAGCCCTCACCCCACAGCTAGAAAGTAGCCCCGGCTTGCCGCAACTAGAGAAAAGCCGTGCAGCGGTGAAGACCCAGCCAGCCAAAAATAAATACATAAAAAAATTTTAAATCTGCTTTTAAGAAAACGAATAAATAAGCTCACTATTTTAAAGAAATAAACACCACAGAGCTCACACACGTAGCAGGAAGTTGGTTGTGGACTGCCTGCTTTGTGCTGGGGCATCTTAATCACTGTGATCATTTCTTGAGGGTCTTCTCTTGTCAGGTACTGCATCCGATTTAACATTTACCTCCCAATATTACCATCTGTGTTTTGCAAAAGAGGAAACCAAGGCTCCGAGGAAAGGAGATGACTTGCCCAAGACCATCACGTAGGTAAGAAACATAACCAGACCTCAGAGGTGTTCTTTCTGGCTAGAAGCCCCAGCTCACATGTCCTACCTCCACAGGGATCTCCAACACCCACTCACACATTTCAGACAAGGAATCCCAGGGGATATCTAATCCAAGGATGTTGACACTCCAGGAATGAACCTCTTGGAAATGTTTGGGAAATCTTGTGCCCATGTGCAAATTTCATCAACTTATAATAATAGCAAACATTTATACAGTCTCTATTGTGAGTTAGGCGCTGTTCTAAGCACTTTTACATATTACCTCATTTAATCTTCACACCAGCCCTGTGAGGTAGGTGCTCGGATTATCACCCCCATTTTACAGATGAGGAGACTGAGGCACTGAGAGACAAGTAACCTGGCTAAAGTTCACATACCTGGAAAGTAGTGGGTTCTTACAAAATAAGGCTTATAATCCTGACTCTAAAGGTCAGGAAACAGGCTCAGAAGGAGGCATCTCCCAGAGATGCACAGAAACGACCTGACTTAAGCTCACGCCCAGGTCTGACCTCCTGGTCTCAGGCTCTCCACTGCATCAAGTAGGTAGGAACCTCCATTTCCTCATTCATCAAACGGATTAGGTGTGAGGCCCAGAGGTTAACTGGGAAAGCACTCTACAAATGGATAGGCACCAAAAGACTTAACAGCTAGGTTTCTAAGGCACTTAGAATGTGTTCATTCAATACTTATGACAACCTACAGGGTTGACATTATTGTTAAGCGCTTATGATGGAGCCACCAAGGCACAGAGGGTTTAAGTAACTTGCCTAAGGTCACACAGCCGATAGATGGCGGAGCTAAGATTTGAACCCAGCCATCTGACTCTGGAGTCATGCTCTTAACCATCATGTTCTGCTCCTTCCACCTGGGAACATGAGGGAAAGGGAAGGGAAGGGAGCCAGCGACCAGGCCTGGGAGGACACAGGAGGAGGTCATCTGGCAGAGAAAAGAGGAAGGCAGAGGCAGGAGAAGGGACGATTCTGGGACCAGACTTGGGTGGAGACACAGCCTAGCGCCCCACCCCCAGGACCAAGGGGTCTTGTGAGCCTGTCGGTGTAGAAGCCTAAGCCATGGGTCCCCGGGCACAAAAGGTCTGTATGGCGGGAGAGGGTGTGTTGCCAACCTGGGGCCAGCAAATGAGGCAACAGCCACCCTAAAGGCCACAGCTGGACAGGCAAAAGCTGCCCACTCCCCAGGCAGGCCTCCCAGCAACTCCCACCCCAAGCAGGCATCTTCAGGCACAAGCCTCGGGACAGACGAGAAGTCATCTCTAGGGCCTGGTGACCCTGGGGGCATGGTCCTGGGGGTGGAGAGAAGGCAGAGTCTGAGGTGATTTGGAAACTTGAATGGACAGGACGGGTGACTCCTCTCAGGTAGGATAAAGGACAAGGGGAGACTGGCACCCCAGTTTCTGGCTGGAGTGAGACAGAGGAGAGAAGCAGGTTTGGGGGAGGAAAGCAAGCTCCCTTAGGGACAGGTTGAGGCTGAGAGGCCCGTGCAACACACAAGAGCAAAGGACATGCCGGGAGCCCATGGAGACAGGAGTCTGGGCCCTAAAGAGAGGTCGGAGTTCACAGAGAAGCCACACAGCCTGAGACGGCTTGGCCAAGGACCAGTGGACTCACCAGCCTCCTTTGATCCGTTTCTCAGGAGAGGAGTTAAGGGGAACTACCAGGACCCTCTGGGGACAAAGTATTGATGCTTTTGAACTGCGGTGCTGGAGAAGACTCTTGAAAGTCCCTTGGCAAGGAGACCAAATCAGTCAATCCTAAAGGAAATCAACTCTGACTATTCATTGGGAGGACTGGTGCTGAAGCTGAAGCTCCAATACTTTGGCCAACTGATGTGAAGAGTCGACTCATTGGAAAAGACCCTGATGCTGGGAAAGACTGAGGGCAGGAGGAGAAGGGGACGACGGAGGATGAGGTGGTTGGATGGTATCCCTGACTCAATGGACATGAGTTTGAGCAAATCCTAAGAGACGGTGCAGGACAGGGAGGCCTGATGCGCTGCAGTCCACGGGGTCGCAAAGAGTCGGACACAACTGAGCGGCTGAACAAGAACAACTGGGGACATGTCCTGCCAGTGTCCACCGAGTCAGAACCCCCCAAGGGCCGATCACCCAGGACGCCCTCCCAGACTGAAGCTGCAAGTGACACTGTCCTCAGGCTGGGCTTTGCCTCCCTTCCCAATTCCAGACCCAGGGCCTCCAGCACAGACGCTGCAAACACTGCAGGCACCAGGGGGCTGGCTCAGGTCTGAAAGCCACCCTGCCAGGAGACAGGCTGCCTGCTGAGGAGTGAGCTCCCCATGACAGGTTACAGCCACACGGTGAGCGCACGCCCCCTCCTCCTGACCAAGCCTTCCCCCAGCCCGTTCCCCCCAACCCAGTCTCCCTGTCCTTGAGTCTGTGGACACCATCTGCACCCCGCCTGCCCCTCTACCGTCTGGCATCCACACTCACTCTGCTCCCCTCCCTCACTTCTGCCCCAAAGCTCACTCATAAGGAAACCTCAGACAGTCCCTGGCACACAGTAGATGCTCAGTACATATTTTTTGCCTAACAAATGGCTTGACACTCATTCATTCATTCAACAAACATCTGCCAGGCACCATTTGAGGGTCTGTAGCTGCTGGCAAGAAGATATAAAGAGTTTCCCAAACAAGCAAAACCTCACAAGAAATGTTAGAGGGATTCCTTTAAAAGGAAAAAGGAAAAGGCCACAAGTAGGAATACAAAAATTATGAAAGAAAAAAATCTCATGATAAAGGCAAATAAATAGTAAAGGCAGTAGAACAATCACTTATACAGCTAATATGAAGGTCAAAGGGCAAAGGCGGGAAAGCTACAGTGAGTTAGTGAGTGTGAGTGAGTGTGAAGTCGCTCAGTCCTGTCCAACTCTTTGTGATCCCACAGACTGTAGTCCACCAGGCTCCTCTGTCCATGGAATCTTTCAGGCAAGAGTACTGGAATGCATTGCCATTTCCTTCTCCAGGGGATCTTCCTGACCCAGGGATCGAACCTGGGTCTCCCGCATTGCAGGCAGACAGTTTGCCATCTGAGCCACCAGGGAAGTGCCACAATGAGTTAAAGCATACACAAAATAAAAGATGTAGAATATTACATCAAAAACACACCTCACTCTGTAGTAGGGGGTAGTACAAATGTAGCACTTTTAGAATGCACTCAAACTTAAGCAACCATCAACTTAGACCGCTATGTACATAGGTGGTTATATAAAACCTCATGGTAAACACAAACCAAAAATCCATGACACAAAGATAAACAGAAAGGAAGATGAACATAACACTAAAGAAAGTCATCGCATCGTAAGGAAAGAGAGCAAGAAGGGAGGAGCAGAGGACAAGAAAAACAACCACAGACAATCAACAAAATGGCAATAAGTGCATCCCTACTACATTTAATAATTAATTTAAACGTAAATGGACTGAAGGTTTCAATCAAAAGACTCAGAAGGAAAAAAGGCTATATAGAAGCCCTGTGGGCCTCACATCACGTTTAAGACGGACAACAAATAAGAATAAGAAGTGGAATAAAACATCTGGTGGTCAGACAGTGGTTAGTGCTGTGGAGTGAACACGGGCAGAGGCGGGGGAGGCAGGAGGTGTGTGATGGTCATTTGAAAATCGCAGGGTGGGTTACCTGTGCACCCATTACTGCCCCACCCCACCTCAAGGCTTTACACTCTTCTGAATCCTCACAACTCTAGAAGGCGGTGTCTTTTTTTTTTTTTTTTCATTTTGCAGATGAGGAAACCAGCTGGTTCTTGTGCTGTGGTGGAAGGGGTGAGGGATGCCTTAGAAAAATCCCAAGCTGAAAAACCCTTCCAGGCATGGGCAGTCCCACTGGGTTCCCCACCTCCACCCCCAAAGGCCTCATGCTTGGTTAAAAGCTCTGCTCTCAGCTCACCATCTCAATTATTTTTGAACAAGGGGCACCACACTTATTTTGCACAGGGATCCACAAATAGCTAGTCCTGCCCTCAGGGAACAAGACTCTGACAGATGCTCCCTTCCCCCCTTCCTCTGGCTTGCCAGTCAAAGGGCACTGTCACGGTCTTCCCCACCAGACTCCTTGACAGTGGTGGGGTCAGAGCAGTTCTGCTCTGTGTCTGCAAAGCCCAGCACGGGGCTAGCAAAAGCAGACCTTTGAGGGTTGTTGGCTGGGTCGGACCACTGGGGTTGGGATAGAATAAACTGACCCTTCCTGGGGGTCCTTGGTGGAGTCATTGTTGCTCCATTGCTAAGTCGTGTCCAACTCTTTTCGACCCCGTGGACTGCAGCACAATAGGTTTCCCTGTCCTTCACCATCTCCCAGAGTTTGCTCAAACTCATGTCCATCAAGTCGGTGATGCCATCCAACCATCTCATTCTCTGTCTCCCCCTTCTCCTGCCTTCAGTCTTTCCCAGCATCAGGGTCTTTTCCAATGAGTCACCTCTTCGCATCAGGTGGCCAAAATATTGGAGCTTCAGCTTCTGCATCAGTCTTTCTGATGAATATTCAGGGTTGATGGTTTGATCTCCATGCAGTCCCAGGGACTCTCAAGAGTCTTCTCCAGCGCTGCAATTTGAAAGTATCCATTCTGTGCTCAGCCTCCTTGGAGGAATTTTTGGCCCAAATTTCTAACTCTGTGTTCTCCTGGGAGATCCTGGGATTCCCCTCTGACCACATCCTGACTCCAGGCCCCAGGGTCCTGACTGGGAGGCAGGCTCTCAAGATACACCGAGTTCAGGGCTCTGGGGTCCAGAGAAGGCCCCATCACCGGCCCCGCCCCCATCACCTGTGCCCCCAGCTCCACCTGCATGCGGTGAAGAGCTTCAGACATTCCACACCTTCTCTTTTCACAGGTTGGCTGGAGCCGCTCCTGGGCTGCCAGCAAGGACATGCAGGAGTGGGATGACCCTGCCTCAGCCCCTGACCCTGGTTCCTCACTAAGTTCCCCTGTCAGCCATCTCAGGACCCTGGGGTTTCCTCCTCTGAGCTTGAGGAAGCCCCAGAGACGGGGTCTGGGCCTCAGCACACCCACAGGCCTCAAGCCCTAGCTCCGTCTCAGTCCTCTACGTGCTTGAAGGCTGAGACTTGGGGGACGGGAGTCTCACCACTGAGCAGACACAGGACCCTGAAGCCATGGCAAAGCCTGCTCCTTCTCATTCTGCCTCTGTGCATAGATTATGTAGGTCATCCTAGAGCCCCGGCCGGACCTCTTGGGGGCTCCTGGGGACTCTCAGGAGGGGAACTGGGAGGTGTATTAGTCAGGATGTGATAGGCTATGCTGTGGTAACAAATTGATCCTGAATCTCAGAGTTACAAAAAACTGTAACAACAACAGCTTATTTCTTATGAGTGTCACAGTTCTACTGGACTGTCTTCTGCCACCCATAGTATATTGTCCCAAAGTCGTGGCAGCAAGGAACATGAGCTGGAAGGACTTCCCTGGGGGTCCAGTGGTTAAGACTCCGAGCTTCCAATGCAAGGGGTGCAGGTTCAACCCCTGATTAGGGAACTGAGATCCCACATGCCATACAGTGCAGCCAAGAAAAGGAAAAAAGAAAGAAAATGAGCTGGAGATTGCAAGGGGTGCTTTCAAGAGCCAGGCCAGGCCCAGAGTTGTGCCATTTCCTCCACCAACACGCCATCAGCCAGAACTCATTTTCTGACCCCCACCCAGCAATCAAGGTTGGGGAGCCACTGTAAACTCCAGCACTGAGCCGTCAGGATGGGTAAGGGAGTTGATGCACACTTCCTGGCCCCTCCTGAGAACTGACCCCCACCTTGATCAATATTTGGCCCCTCTGAGACGAGACCCTCGAGCCCCACCCTTGTTCTTGGAGGGATGTGGGATCTTAACCGCTTAGTATTAAGAGCACAAACTCAATCATCAGACACATTTTACAGCCACTGTTCCCTGCCCCCCACTCCCTGTCTTCCCCTTCCAGCACTTAAAATAAGGCCACAGTCACCCACAGATTCAGAGGCTTAAAGGTCTGCACAGAACAGCCCATGCTCATTCTTTCTCTCTCTGTCGTCATGATTTATTTATCAAAATCATGTATACTGTCAGCTATTTCTAAAGAGGGTTTCTCAGGAAGCAAAATAAAAAGGTTAGAAATCATTTAGGGAACAGAGTGAACTAGATAGATTAGAAAGCTGAAATGGACACTTAGTACAGCTGAATAATATGGTAACATAATAATGTAATCAGTTACATTTATTACTGTATTACAGTAATAATGCCATCCAATCTGAGCTTCCTAGTAACAGAGGCAAAAAGGGATACAGCTTCTTTCATGTAATCATCCCTTCTGGCTTCTTTCACCAGCTCTCTTTTCCCTTCCCAAAGTTCCTTCTCTTTATCCTCCCTGTTTTCAGATTCTCTGGGGGTAGAAAGATCCCTCCACCATTTTTTAGGCATCCACATCTCCCTTGCAAGGAAGGAACAGCATAAAGTCAAAGGGCTGCAGTATTAGTGTAAGAGGGGCTCCAACTGAAGACCTGAGCGTACACAGGACTTGAAGGTCACTCATGCCATTATTATCTCTTGGTTCAGAGATGCAGCAGAAGCTAGAATTCCAGGGCAAGAGACACCTTGGTTCGTCGTGGGGAGGGGTCCAGACCTCGGCTTCATCGGGTGCCCTGGAACTGCATCCAGAGAGCAGACCCTGCTCTCTGATGTCCTGTACATTTAATCACGGAATCCCCAGGGCGATCCTGCAAAAGAGGCCTATAGTGTTATCCCCAGTTCACAGATGGAGAAACTGAGACCAAGGAGGGAAATGACTTCATCAAGGTTACCCAGCTCCCTTCCCCTAAAGACCCAGCCTTGGGGCGGGAGACCCCCAAGTGGTGCATGAGAGAGAAGAAGAGCGGTTCCAAGCAAACTGAAAGTTCAGGAGATGGAAACCGGCTCCCCTCTCCCCCACCCCTCAGATTCCAGTTTCCATGACAACAGGTCCTCCTTTCTGGGTGTTTGTGGAAATTTGCATTTTAATGGAGATGTAATTAGAATTAAAAAGCTAAGGCTGGAAGGGATGAGACCCTTCCTGGCCACTTGGAACCTGAACCATCCTTCTACTCCCCACCCTTCGTCCCCCCACCCCGCCCCCCCAGGCCTATCCTGACACTTTGCAGCCAGGCTCCTGGTGTCTGTCCCCACTGCCCAGATGGGCAGCCTGAAGCCTGGAGCAGAGAAGGGACTTATTCAAAATCTCACAGTGAGGACAGGTCCCCAGAGTCTGCACTGCCTAAGGAAC
>SJYQ01034294.1:0-11835 GCA_006410935.1 Redunca redunca
ATGGGAACTCTTAGTTGCAGCCTGTGGGATCTTGGTTCCCTGAGCAGGGATCGAACCCCATCCCCTGCATTGGAGGTGCACAGTCTTAGCCACTGGACCACCAGGGAAGTCCCTGTCCTCAAAATCTTATAATAACCTATAATGGAAAAGAATCTAAAGTACATACATATTTAGCTGAATCACTCTGCTGTACACCTGAAACTAACACAACATGGTAAAACAGCTGTATTTCAATAAAAAAAAGTTTAAAAGCCAAGAGAAAGAAACAAACAAAAATCCAGTTATTATGACCAAACTACTAACAGCAGTTACTGGTGGGAGATAGGCTTATGGTGGGGAATGGAAGAGGGTGAGTTTCTGTATTACATCTTTCTGAATTGCTTCAGTTACTTTATAGCAATGAAAATATTTGAAAAAGGAAACCCAGGAACACTGTACAGGTATATTGGTTGCCTAATGAGCATGAGGACGCCCCCAGGCTCTCCCTCAGTCCTGTTCAGTGTCATATGCCCATCACAGGCAAGCACCCACTGCCTTCGCCCCACCAGTGGCCTACCCCCTTGCTGCATGTTCCCACCCGCCCCTACCCTCTTTGCAACAAACCCTTGGCTTGCCAGGCCTGAGAGACAGTGCTCTTCTACTGAAACCCACCCACAGCATATTCTCCTTCATCAGCTGAGGGACCAGCCTCAGTGGATTGTCCCATTTGATAGATGACTTCACGAAAAAGTATTAGGTTGGTGCAAACGTAATTTCAGTTTCAGACTGTGAATTTTAAATCATTATAACTAGGCTCACACACACCTTTATTAATCAAAACAGGAACTATTACAACTTTTGCCAATGAGAAATAAGTTTATTCCTGTAATGCAAAAATCTATGCTTTGGGATTCGATGAACTTTTGGAAAACATTTTCTGCATCCTACAGGTTGGGGAAGCTTTTTTCCTGCAGAAAGGTGTTGAGATGCTTGAAGAAGTGGTAGTTGGTTGGCAGGAGGTCAGGTGAATATAGTGGATGAAGCAAAACTTTGTAGCCCAATTGTTTAAACTTTTGAAGTGTTGGTTGTGTACATGCAGCCAGGCGTGGTCATAGAGAAGAACTGGGCCCTTTCTGTTGACCAATGCCGGCTGCAGACATTGCAGTTTTTGGTATATCTGATTAATTTTCTGAGCATACGTCTCAAATATAATGGTTTCACTGGGGTTCAGAATGCGGTAGTGGATCAGACTGGCAGCGGACCACCAAACAGTGACCTTGACCTTTTCTTGGTGCAGCTTTGGCTTTGGGAAGTGCTTTGGAGTGTCATCTTGGTCCAGCCACTGAGCTGGTAGTTGCCGGTGGTTGAATACAGTCCACTTTTCATCAGACTTCATAATCCCATCAAGAAATGTTTCATTGTTGTGCAGAATAAGAGAAGATGATACTTCAGAACAATGATTTTTTTGATTTGTGGTCAGCTCACAAGTACCCACTTACTGAATTTTTTCACCTTTCCAATTTGCTTCAAATTCCAAATGATGGTAAAATGGTCAATATTGAGTCATTTGGCAACTTCTCATGTTATGAGGATCAACTTCGATGATGCTGTCAGTTGGTTGTCAATTTCAGATGGCCGGCCACTGTGCTCCTCATCTTCAAGGCTCTTATCTCCTTTGCAAAACTTCTTGACCCACCACTGCACTGTACGTTCATCAGCAGTTCCTGGGCCAGATGCGTTGTTGATGTTGCGAGTTGTCTCTGCTGCGTTACAACCCATTTTGCCCTAAAATAAGATTGTTCAAATTTGCTTTTTGTCTAACGTCATTTCCACAGTCTAAAATAAACAAACAGCAGGTTTATCAGGGCTTCCCTGATAGCTCAGTTGGTAAAGAATCTGCCTGCAACACAGGAGACCCCGGTTCGATTCCTGGATGAGGAAGATCCACTGGAGAAGGAATAGGCTACCCTCTCCAGTATTCTGGCCTGGAGAATTCCATGCACTGTATAGTCTGTGGGGTGGCAAAGAGTCAGACACCACTGAGCAACTTTCACACATTTATTGAGAATATATTCTAATATCAAACAGCAAAGTTCAACAGTGCAAAAATTAGTTACTTTTGCACCAGCCTAATAGTAATGACTGGGCTAATGCCCACATTTCTTGCACGATGGAACAGGTTTTAAGGGTTAATGCCTGCTCCACCATTTTTTTCTAATGGTCCCACTTCTCAGAGTATGTTCCAAACAGAGTGGAGTGGATATTGCTGGTTCCTCACCCAGGTCCCTCCACAATGCCAGAGCCCTGTCCTCACACCTGGAGGAGTTTCTGACCTCTGACCTCTTGCCCAGAGCTGACTTGCTGGATAAGTAATGCACCCTTCACCACCACCCAGAACAGCCCTGCAGCCCGTGACTAACTGGAGTTCCTATGCCTCGACGGGGATCAGGGGTTGGACTCGGTGATGCAGGGCATGCTCCAGAGCGCCCCGTGGGATCAGGCGGACCCAAGTCTGGCAGAGACCCCGTCTTTGCTCAGCCTCTTCCCTGCCCCATCCTGTGCCCCTTTGCTCCTGTTCTCAGGTCTGCCGTCAGGGAATCATGGTCACCAGAATCCCACCTCAGACTCTGCTTTGAGGAGACCTGATCTGAGCCAAAGGGATCCCCAAGGACAGTCTTCACGTATACTACATGGTGAGCCATCTGGGTCGCCCGTTGACATTTTTGCCCCGAGACACCCAGAGTTGGTGAGGTCACTTGTATGGAGTAGATTTTAAGGACAGAAGGGGCTAGGTTTAAGACCTCCCACGCGACTGCTTTCTTGCTCTGTGGTCCTGCAGGCCTCCCTTCACCGCTCCAGGTTTCACTAAGGCAGATTTCTTCACCTACCTGTGCTAGACATCCATCTGTGGCTTGAATACTCAGCATACGTTCCCCTTGGTTTAGTAAGATCTCTGATTTTTGTTTGAGGATCTGTCCTGTTTTCATTCTCCAGAAGTGGAGCCCATTCTCAGTCCCCCGCCTGACAATAATGATTGGTTAAAGGACAGGCACACATCCTGAGCCAGTCGAATCAGAGCTGCGAGACCAATAGAAAGCAAACCATATGACCCTCTTTTAGCACCTAGATCAAGCTTGACCTAAAGCCAGAGATACTCTTGGAGTTTTATTATGTATGAATTGCTGGTCATGTTGCCTGTTTCACCCCACAGGAAAACAGAAACAGATAAGATCTGCAGATGTTCTCAAATCACTACCTTGATGCTAGGGCTGGAGTTTGTTGGTGATGTCTTTCAGGTGAGCATGGTCCTCTGTAGCAATCGGCCCCTGGGCATGTTCAGCCTGTCTCAGACACACCCAGGCTGGCCCACCATGAGGACACAGGCAGGCCTAGTTGGGCTGCAGGGGGGAGCTGCGTGGGAGGGCGCTGGGCCCACAGGCGTGCCTTGCCATCTCCATACCAGCATCCCCCCACACTGTGACTGCTTCTCAAAGAGGCGTTTCTCCCCAGGACACGCTGTGGACATTTGTGGTGCCACCTGGGAGGGAATGGGAGGGGCCAGGGTGGGAGTCTCATCGTAGAGGCGTCCAGGTGGGGGGTGTAGCTAGATCTCCTTGTGTGGGTTAGTAATAAAGGCTGTGGACTTGAGGTGGGCTTGGGGTGCTTGTGCCCACCCCTCCCCAAAGAAGCTCATGGCCCCCACAGGATCACCATCATCGTGGCAGTCATAGCTCTAAGCACCTGGCGCTTCATTTGGTGGTGGCAGGTTCTTTAGGACTTTGGTCCACCTCAAGTTCTCAGTAGTGTCCAGCGCACAGGCACTGGGGGCTGGGCAGAATACGAGTAGCTATGTGAGCTTGGCTTAACTTCCATGCCTTGATTTCCCAATCCGTCAAGTACAGATAATAACAGCACTGACTTTATGAGTTGTGAGGATTAAATGAATTAATACCTCTGGGGCTTTAGGACAGGACCTGGCTTGTAGTGTGGGCTTGTGGGTCATGTGGGAGAAGCATTTTTAATGAGCCTGTTTTTGAACTGACTGGCAAGGCCAGGCCCTGGACCAGGTCTTCTGATTCCAGATCTGCCTGTGACTCAGCCTGGAACATGAGGGTGATATTCACACACTCGAGTGACGTTCAGGCGGGTGCATCCACGCCCTCGGAACACAGAAGCCTCCAGCCGAGTCTTGGTCAGGTGCCCTGTCTGAGTCAGTGGTACATGGGGGGCACATTAATTACACTCACAGCGAGGCCGTGTCCGCATTCACACACCCAACCTTGGCAGCTGCAAACAGCTAGGGACACCGAACAGAGCTCCTTGTTGTGTGTCTACCGGGTTCATAGACTGTTCTACCTTCTTAACATACCAGCTTCTGGCTGCTTTGACGTGAAAGGGATTTGGTTAACAGCTGACCTGGCTTTCATGGTGACAAAACTGTGGGGTCTTCCCCGTCTGGTTGGTGTGAGTGAGTGAGGGTCTTGGGTGTGCAACTCCTAGATCGAGAGTCCTTGAGTCTTGTGGATACACCCTAGGTTTACCTAACAAGCCCCACGACCTACTGGACACTAAATGAGATCCATTTGCACGGGTCCGCTGCCCCAGTTGGCCAGTTGAGGGACTCTTGTCTCTGAAGATGTTGGGGAGGGCTGAGGTAAAACACTAGTCACCCTGAATAACTCCCCACTCAGCTCTGGATAAGAACGAGTTCCGGGCAGAAGGGCCACTTCCTCGGGTGTGAAGGGTGTGAAGGCAGCCTTGTGACTAGACTATTGTAATGGTCTTCTAACTGATCTCACGCGTTTTGTTATGCTCCCATTTTTTCTTTTTTGGTCGGCTCCCTGCCTGGCATGCGAAATCTTAGTTCCCCAAGCAGGAATCAAACCGTTGCCTCCTGAAGTGGAAGCTTGGAGTCCTCACCCCTGGCCTGCCAGGGCAGTCTCATGTTATGCTCCCTTCTGATCCATCCCCAGGTGGCCGTGGCATTGACTTGCTTAAAGTTCCCGCGTGCTTCCCACAGCCTGGAGCAGTGCAGTTCAACAGAGCGTGCTGTGACGATGGCTGTGTTTTGTGTCTGCACTGTCCAGTGTAGTAACCCCTAACTGCATATGGCAATGAGCACTTGAAATGTGGGGAGTGTGTCTGAGGAAATAAATTCTTAATTGCATTTTATTTCAACCAATTGAAACTGAAATTGCCACACATGGTTAGTGGCTACATATTAGATGGCGCGTCAGCCTGGAGAATGAAATCCAAAGCCTCAGGCATGTCCCAGTGCTATCTGAGCAGCCTTCATTTTTTTGCCAAAATTCATTCAAACTGGGGATTCCAGCAATAGCGAATGACTTACAACTCCCTAAACCTTGTGCCCACTTCACACCTCCTAGCCTTGGCATCTGCTGTTCTCCCTGCCTGGAATGTTCTCATCTCCTGCCCAAACATGCCTTTAAACTGCTTGCCAGTCGCACAACCCTCCTTCAAGATATCACTCCCATGTGACTCCTACTATCAAGCTTTATCAGCCACCCTGCCTTCCCCACGCAGAACTAAGCACCCCTTCCTTTATGGATCTGGCAAAGACATGTTCTGAGGCCCTTCCAGCATGTACACTGTTGTCTTTCCTGATTGTGAGTAGACAGTCGTATTCACCTCCGGGTCTCCAGTGCCTGGTACAGGCTTTGGCTTAGATCAATCAGTCATTAGATCGTGGCTGAGGATATAAAATTATTGTAGTAGACATAGGTCATAGTTCAGGCCATCTTGCATCCAACTTTCTGTTCTAATGTACCCCAATCACTTCTGGGGACTTGTCTTGAGAGTTGGAAATCAAATCAGATGATTGTTTTTTCAATTGAAGTATGGATGATTTACAATAATATTGTGTTAGTTTCAGGTGTACAGCAAAGTGATTCAGTTAGTTATATCTGCTACTGCTGCCAAGTTGCTTCAGTCGTGTCCGACTCTGTGCAACCCCACGGACGGCAGCCCACCAGGCTCCGCTGTCCCTGGGACTCTCCAGGCAAGAACACTGGAGTGGGTTGCCATCTCCTTCTCCAATGCATGAAAGTGAAAAGTGAAAGTGAAGTCACTCAGTCGTGTCCGACTCCCAGTGACCCCATGGACTGCAGCCCACCAGGCTCCTCCATCCATGGGATTTTCCAGGCGAGAGTACTGGAGTGGGGTGCCACTGCCTTCTCTGTAGTTATATATATATGTGTGTGTGTGTGTGTATATATATATAATAATTTTTTCAGATTATTTTCCATTATATATTATTATAAGATATTGAACATTGTTCTTTGTATTATACAGTGAATCCTTGTTGCTTGTCTGTTTTCTAGTAGCGGTATGGATCTGTTAATCCCAAACTCCTAATTTATCCCCTCCTCACTGCCTTTCCCCTTTGGTAACCATAAATTTGTTTCTATGTCTGTGAGTCTACTTTGTTTTGTAAATGGTTTCATTTGAATTATTTTTTAGATTCCACATGTAAGAAGTGATATCATATATTTGATGTTCTCTGACTTATTTTATTTAGTATGATCATCTCTGACCGTCCCTGTTGCTACAAGTGGCAAAATTTTGTTCTTTTTATGGCTAATATTCCATTGTACATACGAACCACATCTTCTTTGTCCATTCATCTGTCTTTGGACACAGACTGCTTCCATAACTCGGCTATTGTAAATAGTGTGACATTGAGGTGTATGTGTCTCTTTGATTTGGGATTTTCATCTTTTCTGAATATAGGCCCAGGGGTGGATTGTTGGGTCATACGGAAAGTCTAGTTTTTTAAGAAACCTCCACACTGTTGTCCATAGTGGCTGCACCAATTTACATTTCAAAGGGGAAGGTCTTTTCACTGCCCAGGTCAATCTTTCTAGGGACTAAGGAGAGCATGAGAAATAGTGAGGCCAGGGCAGGTAGAGGTTACACTCATCATAGCAGGGGTGCATGGGTCACACCCTTTCTGTTGTCCAGCCTGCCGGAGCTCCAAGATTGATTCTCCAGCCTCCTGCCAAACGTGTGAGCCCCTGATGGCCTCCCAAAAGTTTGCTGGGAGAATTGGCTGGCTCTTGGTCACTGGCTACCAAGAGACCCTCAGAAAAGGTCTCATGTAAAGAGACCCTTTACATGACTGATGCAGTCATGTAAAGAAGCTTCCAGATCTGCAGAGCCCTGCAGGAAGAGAAGGTGTGTCCTTCTGTGATAGACTCAATGGGTGACAGGACTGAGCTGTCAAAATGCACATAGCTGAGGCTAAAGCCAGAGCAGACCACCCCACCCGAGTGCAGCTAAGGAGGACCTGCCCAGCAGTAGACGGAGTGTAACTGACCGTGCTAGGAGCTTGGCACATGCCAGGGGGGCAGAGCACCGTCCACTCCAACCAGAGGGACGGGGGTGTCTGGGCAGTGATAGGCTGGGTCACCCCATGGAGTGAGGGAGAAGAGACTCCAAGTGATGCTGAATGGTTCTGTTGATGGGGATTGGGAAAGTGAGGGCCACCAGGGATTTTTGGGGTATTACTGGCAAGTCTTGTTAGTGGGAATTCTTTTCTCTTTAAGTAAATATCCCTTCAGTTACACTGTGAACTGAGAGCTTCACTCATCCATTCCATAAAGTTTATGAAGGACCTCTTCCTCTCCACAGCGGACCACGCGAGCACCTTCTCCCACCTTAGGGCCTTTGCTCAAGCTGTATCTTCTGCCTGGATTTATCTTTCTGCCTTCTCTGAACAGCTGCCCATCATTCACACCTAGTTTAAACGTCACTTCCTATGGAAATCCCCCATGACACCAGCTGAGGGCTCAGGAACCCTGGTGCCTCACGTGACACCACTGATCACACTGACCGTCGGGTAGTTATTGGTGGGGCCATTTGAAGAACAGTCTTTCTTCTCGCTCAGTGGCAGACTCCTGGAGGGCAAGAAGGCCATGTCCTGTTCACAGATGCGGCCTGAGCACTGCATGGCGCTGTGTCCAGCACTCAAGGAATATTTGCTGAATGAGAGGGGAGGTGAAGAGGAAGGAAGGAGGGGAGGGAAGAAAGGAAGAAAGGCCCTCTGCGTGCCCACAATATGGTATTTGTCCCTCATTTGTGCCCTTAAAAAGGAAATAACACATAGCCTCTCCAGAGCATGCACTTGGGGCCAAGCAGGGTAAAGACTGTGTCCTCCATATAACCTCATACCTGATCCTTTGTAGGGGGAACTCTCAAAAACAGCTCAGACTCCCTGCTGTTGTGTCCAAATGCTCAGGTCCCCTCAGAATTCCAATGTTGAACTCATAATGCCCAATGTGATGATATTTGTAAGTGGCACCTTAGCGAGGTGATGAGGCAATGAGGGTGGAGCCCTCATGAGAGAGGGATCAGAGCCCTTAATCAGAGAGGATCAGGGAGCTCCTAGCCCCTTCCTCTGTGTGATGATGCCATGACAAGTCTGCCACCCGGAAGACAGCCCTCCCCTGACCTCGCTGGCACCCTGATCTTGGTTATGGAGAGATGTCAAAATAGCCGCAGCCCCGTGATGCATCACACCTTCACGTTTAGTCTGTTTGTGTCGGGGATGATTTCACACAAAGTCTGGAACTGGACACTATGTTTTGGCGTCAGAACTGCTGTGCCAGAGGTGTTCAAGCTCACTTCCTAGTGCAAGTACAGCTAACATTGGCCATACCTTCTAAGCATTCTTCATGAGGTCACTCATTTGATCCTTACATCAACCACCCTTTGAGGCAGGTGTTAGTATTCCAGAATACCGGTGCCAACCTGAGGCCTGGACCGTACTTGGATGGCAAGAAGGCAGCCCATCCAGGACTCAGAGTCAGTGTGTGCCGCTTCCCCTTTTGGCTGTTCAGGGGTGAGCAAGGGACACACAGACGGGATCTAAAGTCACTTAACCAGACTCTGGTGGTGGCAGTTTAGTTGCTAAGCTGTGTCTGCGGCATCCAACTGTATAGCACAGGGCACTGTGTTCAACATCCTATAATAAGGGTGTAGCACAGGGAACTATATTCAGTACCTTCTAACTGAAAAGAATCTGCATCACTTAGCTGCACACTGGAAAATAACAACGTGTACATCAACTATTATTTAAAAAAAAAGAAAGAAAAAGGAAAAAGCACAGAAACTTTTTGATTTTGGCCTCATGGATGAGAATGATGTGCCCAGGCCTCAGCATTTCAGCCTGCATCCTGCAAAACTTCCCTGACATGGAACTCGGAGACACTGACCTCAGCACCTTCTCTGAGTGGAGCTCTCCCATGGTCCTCTAGGGCTATTATAATATATATTGAATTTTAAAACAGTCCCAATCTTCAGCCCATCAGGAACGAAACTGCAGTCTTTTTTCCCCCCATCTTTTGACACTTTTTACAGAGAGAAAATGTGTGACTTTTCTTGATGAGCAGACAGCCAAAGGTGTTTAGGAAAGGTCTGTCATTTTTTTCTGGTGGCAAGACACCCTCAACTAAATTCATTAGCAGCTCTTCTGTTTGGGGTTTTAAAATATTCTCTGACCTATATAAATTCCTTGTTATGTCCTCTACTAATACAAGAACATTAAGTGATGTTTGCTATGGCAAACAAAGAAGCAAGCAAAGAAGCAAATTGTAATCAAAAAAGGACTTGGAGTCTCTTTCACTGCCAGAGACCTCAAAATCCACGCTCTACCCATGCCTCTACTCCTCCTAAGAAAGTTAGTTTTGTTTTTGTCTGTGCGGATCTAGTTCCCCAGCCAGGGATTGAACCCGTGCCCCCTGCACTGGGAGTGTGGAGTCTTTACCACTGGCCCACCAGGAAAGTCCCGAGAAAGGTTTTTCGTGTTTATAATTTTGTGAATAATAGATACTGCTTTTTAGACACGAGTCAGGTTTTTAGTTCTACGCGTGTATGTTGCTTAATTGTGTTCCTGTATTTTCCAAGCTTCTAGAAACTATTAGAGGAACACCAGGACAGTTGTGTGTCTGTGTCCTATGAGCAGCTAAGTGTGACGAGTCATATGGGTAAACACTGAGCTGATGGCCACCAGCTCCCGGAAATCAGTTCCCTTCTCAGTTTTCTTTTCCCAAATACATGTGACGCAGTATCCCCATTGGTTCATTTGTGTGGCAGATATTTATTGAGCTCTTATTCTGAGCTGGATACCAGTGCGAGATTCCAGAGCTGCAGTGGTGAACAAAATACATGACTTGCCCTCACGGAACTGAAATACTGCTGGATTTGAAAGCACTGCAGAAGCAGAAAGCAATATACATATCTGCTTATGTTCTTTCTTCCTCTGTCTCTAAAACCAGTGCTCTTGCAGACTGCCCTGTGTATTGGCATTTACTCTCTGACACCTCGGCAGCAAGGGAACAGTAACCTCCTTGAAGGCAAGACACGGCTTATAGTTTTCACGTTCACAGTGCTTAGGATGATGGGGTTGTTGGCTCTGAGCCCCACATGTGCTTGCAGGCCCAAGAGTCCCCAGTTTCTTTCCTTTTCTAAACGGCCTTTCAGCTGGAGCTGGTTATTGTAGGCACTGAAAATTCAATGACAGTGATAATGAGATTGATTTTTCCTACCAGAACTAACAGTGAGTGAATCTGTTGAAAGATTCCTTTGTGAAAGTAAGTTATTTGAACATTCAGTCCTGCGTGTATAGACGTTTGGGCATAGTACATTCCATGTTCAGTAAACCTCAGTTGGTTTAGTGTAGTGAGTTTTTCTTTTTTTCTTTAAATTTTATTTTTATTTATTTATTTATTTATTTTATTTTATTTTTTTACATGTTTCAATGCCATTCTCCCATCTCATCCCACCCTCTCCCTCTCTCTCTCTACTTGCTTCATGACCACCATTGGTCCCTGAAATCCGAATTAGGCCCTTTTGGTTGGTTTCACGTGAAGTTAGATATTATTCACCAAATGGTAAACGAAACAAGGCTGTTTTCACTGTGCACTGTGTGCATCTGGGTACTTTCTGGTCTTTTTTGGGCCCTGAGTTCACCTAAGTGCTCCATTACCTTGAGTGACGGAGAGTTAGCCATTTAGGAAGTACGGGGAGTGTCATGAATAACCCATATTGCGGATTATCACAGATTGAGATCTACTAAGTAACCAGGTCCAGGCACAGGGAGCGGCCGTGAGTACTGATCAGGGCCCAAGGCTTAGTCATGTTCCTGATGAGTCAGGTCCCTGTGTGCTGTATGGGGGAGTGGAAGCAGCGGAAAGAAGGGCTCAGCTCTTGCCAGCAGTTTTTGTCCCTTTTACCACCGTCCCACACCTCCATGTCTTCTGTATTCAAAGAGGCCAGAACAAAGGACTGGAAGAGGAGGAAGAGTAACACCTTCACTGGTCATTTCAGAGGTGGTGGCTCGAGAGAAAGAGAAGTGAAAGAGGAACGTGTGGTGAGTGCCTGCAAAACCCATTCCATTTTCGTCCAATTTTCCCGTCACTTTCGAGAGCTAGGTAATTCCTCCCTTTTCAGCATTAAATTTAAGTTAAACCTTGAGGAGAAAAAGTGTTTCTTGAACACCTTAACAGCTCAAATGGTTTAAATTTAGAGTCTTAGTTGCTGAGCGTTTGACTCTTGAAAGCCGTTCGTTCGATTACTTGTATATTCATGAAGCAAGTGTTTGTGGAGGGGTTACCATGTGCAAGGTG
Source organism: Redunca redunca (assembly GCA_006410935.1). NCBI lineage: Eukaryota > Metazoa > Chordata > Mammalia > Artiodactyla > Bovidae > Redunca > Redunca redunca. The sequence continues at coordinate 11,625 of SJYQ01034294.1, forward strand.
CTGGGGAAACAAAGGTGAAAAACAGTCTCTACCTTGGCAGAGCTTGTTAGCTACAGTGAAGGTAAGCAAAACCTGTAAAAGTGTGTTGGAAGAACCATGGCAGATGAGCTGTGACTTGGTGTGGAAACACAAAGGAGGTCACCCACATGTACACAGTGCTACATTCACATGGAACTCTACTCAGTGTTATGTGCCAGCCTGGGGGAGCAGC
>SJYQ01034294.1:11990-25542 GCA_006410935.1 Redunca redunca
ACACTGAAGTAAGCAACAAGGCTGAGAAACAGATGTCTGGGTGGCTTTACATCACTGTGGTTTGTACTCTGGGGAGTATCAGAGAAACAAAAGGACTTTCCTGATGATGGGCCAGGTGGACTCCCTGAGTGTGAACCTCTTGCCAAAGACTTAGCTCAGAGTGGTGAGCGAGGCTCAGAGAACACTGTGGTCATTTCTAGTTAGGAGTGGATTGCCATGCACGCCACAGGATATCCCCATGACGCTGGGGCCCAGACTCAAGAAACACAGAAGCTATTTCCTGGTTTCCTTTTCTTGACTCAGCAAATTAAAAGCTGAGTCAACTAAAACAGAACTGAAGGAAAGAGTTCCTGGCTCTGAAAGCAGAGTGCTGAGGATTTCGTGAATGGCGGCGGTGGTGGCGAGAAACACCACCCTGTTGTCTGTGTTATAAAATTACTTATAATCCCTTCTGCCCACGACAGATTTGGGTGATGTCTTCTGGAAAGATACAGAAGTGTCACGGCAGAGCACATGATAAATTTGTTGTGAGAATGGGGTTTGGGGAACATTGGAAATGGCACATTGGACACTGGTAGAGGGAGGCTCCGCTCATAATGAGGAAGACTTCCAGAATCAGCCGTGACATTCAGAAGTAGCCTTGGGTTAGGAGTGAGAAGGTGTATGTTCTCAGCAATGGTTCTGATTCTGAAACGTTGTAGTCCTAGCCTAGAAACTTCAACCCTTGGTGCGTCAGACTCCACAGGTATAAAACATAGCAGATTGGATTGTGTTCATACAGTCCCCAAATATTTATTGAGCACCTCCTCACATGCATGCACTGTGTGTTAATATCAGCCTACTCTAGAGAGAGTAATGGGAATTGATTCTTGGTCCTTGACTGAGAGTGGGAGGGAGAGAGGACGGCTCACAGACTGATGGAAAAGAATGAAAGAGTTATTAGACATCAGTGACAAAAGCAAAGTTGGGAACACGTGAGGAGAGAGGGGAAACAGCCCTGGGAACCCCACAGGTGGGTGAGAACACAGGTATTGGGAGGACTAGCATCTCTTAAGTACCCCCGGAAACACTGTGCTTTCAAGTACAGACACATGACATTGCTTTATATTCCAGATTTGGATTGTAGCATTTGTTTTAGCTTGTATGAAAATAACATCATGAAGGAAAGAACCAGAATTTAGGGACTTTGACAGGATTTTCTTTTTTTAAATTGCTTTCTCATTTCTGTTGCTGTTGGCATCTAGAATTCAGGAAAATCCAATTAAAGTAATCAGTTCAAAAAAAACACTTTATACAAAATGTTCAACCATATCTAAGTGGAGGAGAAATTACAATGAACCCCTTTGGGGAATCACCTGATTCTGTTTCCTCTCTACTCTCCGCTCAGCTCCACCACACACAATATTTGTTTGGCTGTTGCTGGAATATTTTTAAAGCAAACTCCAGGCATTATTACATTTCATCCATAAATATTTCAGTAGGTATTCTATCAGAGAAGAACTTTTTAAAAATATATAACCACAATGCCATTATCATGGGAAGTAACATTCATAATGTACCATATTTTCCTAATTAACTCGTATTTTTACAGTTGTTTCACTGAGCTGTAAAAATCCCCATTTTCTTTTAAGGCCATTCCCTTGAGGAGGGGGAGAAATGAGTCATTTGTCTACTGGAATAGCCTACATTCTGAACTTGGTCGGTGGTTTCCTCCTGGTGTCATTTACCTTGTGCTTCTGTTTCCTGTAAACTGGATTAGAGTTGGTATTTTTGTTGTTGTTGTTTTTTCTAGAAAACTTCACAGAAGATGCTGTGTACTTTCTGGCATATTACATCACAAGCCTGATTGTCCCATTTTTAGAGATGTGAAAATTGATGAATTTGGGCTCAGGTATTATCAGCATGGACCATCCAAAATTCCCTGTCACCCTTTTATCTAATTTTATTCATTCATTCATTCATTCGGCTGCTCAGCACGTGGCATCTTTTGGTTTTGGCACGCACTATCTTTAGTTGTGGCATGTGGGAAAGAGTTCCCTAACCAGGGATCAAACCCAGGCCCCCTGCACTGGGAGCAAAAAGTCTTAGCCTTTGGGCCATCAGGGGAAGTCCCCACTTAAGTTACTGATGGTTGTTGCCTGGATTCTATTTCAACACGTATCCCAAAGCTGTGGTTTTCTAATTCTGTCCTTCTTTCTGTCTCTGTCAGCTGGAATTCTTCTCTTGTCACCTCTTCAGGCCTCCCAGGTGGTGCTAGTGGTGAGGATCCTGCCTGTCAATGCAGGAGACCTAAGAGATATGGATTTGATCCCTGGGACTGGAAGATCCCCTAGAGGAGGAAATGGCAACCCACTCCAGTATTCTTGCCTGGGAAATACCATAGACAGAGGAGCCTGGCGGGCTACAGTCCACAGGGTTGCAAACAGTCGGACACCACTGAGCAACTGAACAACAGCATGTCTTTGGTTTCTCTGAAATTCAGTTCAAACAAGGAAGGCAAGATACAGGCTTGGTTATTTCCCTTTCTTCATTTTTAATGTATTTTAATCCACTGTAATCACTGTTCTCTGCTGCTCACATTGTCCCCTCCTTGGCCAGTGAAAGCGCTTTCAAGTTGGCCTCTGTGTGTTTTGACTTGACCCCGGTGGGAATGGATACCTACTTGCTTTGAGAGCAAGTATCCAAAGCTACTTTCCCAGGTAGTAACTTGGGACATCTTCTCGGCCTATTTATGACAAGTAATGATTTATAAGAGTTGTGTCAGTTAGAAATGCTTTCCCTGCTGTAAGCAAGCATAAAGAACAGAATTTTCAATTTTTTTCACAGTACAAAAAATCTGGAGCAGGCAGCTGTTAGCATTTGTTCAGCAGCTCATGAGGTCCAGAGCCAGCATCGCTGATTCTCTTGGCCTCCCCTTCGTGGTTGCAAGATGGCAGCTCCTGTTCCGGGCATCACGCCCACTGTCAGGGCAGGAAGAAAGGGGAAGGCCAGAGCCAGCCGCAGCTGTCCTTTTGTATCAGAAAAGCAATAGCTTTCCCCATACCACCCCCACCTCCAGCTGAATTCCACCCAGATCTTACTGGCCAGACTGGATCATATTGCCATCTCTCCTCGCAAGGGAGGCTGGGAAGTGAGCAAGTCACTTTGCTGGTCTCTGCAGTCAAGGCTGTCAAGGGATTGGGTTTGGAAGTGAATCTAGTGCTTCTATTTCCGGAAGAATGGTTTTAAGTCCTAAACCAACTTTCCCTATTCTGCTTTTACTTTTTTAATTTTTATATGAAGTCTAACTCTCCTTGATTTGGAAGTGGGGTGGGACAGCTAAAAAGAATTGTGAGCTGGAAATGAGGAAAGCTTTATTTGCAAGACCACCGTAAGGAAATAAGTGTTAGCCGTTTTGATGTCCATGATGGTTCGGCTTGGCTCCGTTCAGTTATCAGATGCTAACTCCAGGGCTGGGGTTCCTGCTGCCAAGTATCGTGCCTGCTCCCATGTGTAAGGAGACAGATCAGTTTCACCTTCATGAAGAGATACTGCATTTGAACTGTAGTGATTCCATATGATGCCTAGGATATTTTGTGGCCATAGTTTCACCAAAGGCCACCCAACCTTCACACTCTTTTGGCAAAAGAGACATCACTTTGCCAACAAAGGTCCATATAGTCAAAAGTATGGTTTTTCCAGTAGTCACGTACGGATGTGAGAATTGGACCATAAAGAAGGCTCAGCGCTGAAGAACTGATGCTTTCAAATTGTGGTGCTGGAGAAGACTCTTGAGAGTCCCTTGGACAGGAAGATCAAGCCAGTCAATCCTAAAGGAAATCAACCCTGACTATTCGCTGGAAGGGCTGATGCCGAAGCTCTAATTCTCTGACACCTGATGTGAAGAGCGCTCATTGGAAAGGACCCTGATGCTGGGAAGGATTGAGGGCAAAGGAGAAGAGGGCAGCAGAAGATGAGATGTTGGATAGCATCACTGACTCAATGGAGATGAATTTGAGAAAACTCGAGGAGATAGTGGAGGACGGAGGACCTGGCATGTTGCAGTCCATGGGGTCACAAAGAGTCGGACATGACTTAGCAACTGAACGACAAAGTGCTAACCTTCAGCTAGCACTCTGTCATGAGGTGGGAACACTGGGCTTACTCTCGCTGACTGATACAGATCTGCTCCCTGGAGCCTCGGAGTCCTGCTGCCCTGGGCATCCTGCCTTCTCTCTGAGCAGCTCACCTGCCCTGCCGAAGGCCTCCTTACACTGGAGAGTGGGGCCCGAAGACCCTTCTCTGGCTAACACTACGGTCGTTCATTCTGTGTCCAAACATTTGGTGGTCATGTGAGTCTGATTTTAAAAATATTTTTCATTTCTCCCTGGGAAAGAGTACTTGGTATACTCACTGGTCATTTCCCCTGACTGTCCATGGTTGAAGGGCAGATGAGTAGTTAATGAGAACCAGCTCAAGGAGGAGCGGTGGATTAATTCCCTCACCGATAGTCTTGGTGTCCTCAAGGCTAATTAATAAGTCTCTTGTTAGATTTCATTTATTTATTTTGGCCATGCCACATGGCTTGTGGGATCTTAGTTCCCTGACCAGGGATGGATCCTGGGCCTTTGGCAGGAAAGGTGTGGAGTCCTAACCACTGGACTGCCCAGGAATTCCTTGTATGAATCTATTTAGACAAAGCTGAAAAGGAGGAAACACTGTGTTTCAAGAGTGGATATTCTTTGGGAAAACACTGATGGGGAAGGGGCATAAGAGGGCTTCGGAGGTGCTGGTCTTGTTCTTTTCTATGATCTGGGTGTTGAAACTGTTGGTCACTTAACCAGCATTCATCCTTTTCTCTTACTGGGGCCCTGACATCCTTGTTGGGGCTGTGGTGACATGTGACAAAACAAGATGAAAACATTTCCTGACCTGCTTTGGGAACTAGGACTGTTCACATGACATACTTTTGGCCAATGCAGTGTAAGTGAAGGTTGATGGGACTTCCAGGAAATCTCTCTTAGGTGGACAGGCTCTGTGGGTCCATGCGTTTGACCCTTCCAAAGTGCACTGCGGTTATGGCGCCCTCGGCCTTATGTCCATTCAGTGGTGCCAGATAGCCATTCATGTGCTCTTCTGTCAGATTCCCCTGCATGTTGCCTGTTTGGGGGTTTGATTCACTCCTTCAACAGATAATTACTGAACACATACTACAGGCTGGGCATGTGCTGATCAAGATGGCTACCGATTCAGATGTCCCAGGGCCAGGCATGCAATCAGAGATGTAAGCCTAGGGTGAAGGGTGAGGGCTGACAGACTGGAGGACCCAGACCCGGGCCAGCAAGGAGGATGGGGAGAGTCACTGCTCTGCTCTTGCCGATCGTTTGACATGTGAGAAATTCAAATCTCAAATTGCAGAGTCTTCCCATTTTTTCAAGAGAAACCAGAAATCTTGATTTATTTTGATTTTTTTCAAAATTAACTCTGCCATGAGGCAGGGGAAAACTGGATGAAGTTGGTGTATTAGTTTTCTATTGGTATGTAACAAATTACCAGAAACTTCGCAGCTTAGAACTCAAGACTTGTGTCCGTCAGAAGTCCAGGTAGACCTGACTGGGTTCTTGCCTTTGTGTCTCACAGGCTCAAATGAAAGTGTCAGCTGGACAAGGCTCTTATCTACAGGCTCTGGGAATGTATCCACTTCCAAGTTCACTGAAGCCAAAGACATGACAATGTACTACATGAGTGTAAACGCAGAAATCAAATCCAGTAACAAAAAATGACCCAGTGAGATTTATCTTGGAAATTTGTTCAGGCACTCAGTTGTGTCTGACTCTGCAATTTCATGGACTGCAGCACGCCAGGCTTCCCTGATCTTTACCATCTGTCAGAGCTTGCTCAAACTCATGTCCATTGAGTCGGTGATGCCATCCAATCATCTCATCTTCTATTGTTCCCTTCTCCTCCTGCCTTCAATCTTTCCCAGCATCAGGGTCTTCTCTGAGTCAGCTCTTTGCATCAGGTGACCAAAGTATTGGAGTTTTAGCTGCAGCAAAAGTCCTTCCAATGAATATTCAGGACTGATTTCCTTTAGGATTGACTGGTTTGAACTCCTTGCCGTCCAGGGGACTCTCAAAAAAAGTCTTCTGAAATACCACAGTTCAAAAGCATCAATTCTTGGTGCTCAGCTTTCTTCACAGTCCAACTCTCACATCCATACATGACCACTGGAAAAACCATAGCTTTGACTAGATGGACCTTTGCTGGCAAAGTAATGTCTCTGCTTTTTAATATGCTGTCTAGGTTGGTCATAGCTTTTCTTCCAAGGGGCAAACATCTTTTAACCAGGTAGAGTTAGCATTAAGGCAATATGTCATATTAATATAATAAAGGACAGAACATACTTGGTCATGTTAATATATGCATAAAAAGCAGTTGTCAAAATTCAACACTTATTCATGATAAAACCCTCAAACTTCAAATATAAGGGAATTTCTTCAGGCAGGTAAAAAAGAGTCTAAGAAAAAACCTACAGCAAACATCAGACTTAGTAGCGATAAGACTAGAGGTGTCTTCCATAGGTGTAAGAAGAAAGCAAGGATGTCTATTCTCAATACTTCTGTTTAATAGCATACTGGATGTTCTAGCCCATCAAGAAGATAAGGAAAATAGATGAAAGGTATCCAGGTTGCAGATGAAGAAATATTACATAAAACTGTGTTTGTTTGCATATGATTTGATCCTGTATCTGAAAAATCCTTGTGAATCTTAAAAACCAATTAAAACTAATAAATGAGAATGTCAGAGGATAAAAAAAACCAGTATTTCTACATACTGATAATGAACAATATAAGAATGAAATGAAGAACAATGCCATTTATAGTATAGCACACTTAAAGGAATAAAATACTTAACCGAAATATAACAAAAGATGTGTGAGAGCTAAAGATTGTAAAACACTGCTCACTAAAAAGATCTAAATGGGATATATACCATTTTCATGAATTGAAAGAGTCACTACTGTTAAAATGGCAGCTCTCCCCAAACTGAATTATATATACAATTCAAATCAAAGTCCAAAACCAGTTTTTTGGTGGTGGAAATCGACAAGCTGACTGTAAGATTTATATGTAAATGTCATACACCAGAATAGCAAAACAATTTTGAAAATCAACAACACAGTTGGGGTACTGTTTTACTCATGTTCAAAACTTGTTATAAAATAATAGTTGTCAAGACTGTGTTACAATGGTGTAATGATAGATATATATCAGTGGAAATCAAGAGAAAGTCTAGAAAATCCTTATGTTTGTGGTAAATTGATTTTCAACAAAAGTGCCAAGGGAATTCAACTAGGAAAAAATATTCTTTTTAACAAATGGTTTGGGGACAATTGGCTATCCATATGCAGAAAGATAAATTGAAAAATTTATATCATGTGTAAAAATTAATTCAAAATCAATTACAGATTAAATGTTAAATTGAAAATTATAAAACCTGAAAAAAAAAAATCCACAGGAAAAAATCTTTGTGACTTTGATTCAGGCAAAAATTTCTTAGATATGATACCAAAACCACAATTTGTAAAAGAAAAATTTTCTAAATTGTAATTTTTAAAATAAATCTTGGCAGTTCTAAAGATATTTAAAAGAAGAAAATACATGCCACAGCCTGGGAGAAAATATTTGCAAATCATATATCTTATTAAGGACCTGTATCTGAAATAGATAAAAAATTCTTATAACTCAATAAGGCAAGTGACCCAGTTAAAAATTGGCAACAGTTTTGAATAGATACTTCACCAAAGAAGATATTTGTGTGGCTAAAAATAATGTTAAAAGATGATCAACGTCACTAGTCATTAGGGAAATGCAAATCAAAATCACAGGCGATCCCACTATACATTTATTAGAATAAAGATCATCTGAAAATCTAATGATGCCAAGTGTTGGTACAGATGAGGAGAAATAAGAACCCTCATACATTGCTTCTGGGAATGTAAAATGTGGTACAATCACTTCAGAAAACAATTTGTTAGTTCCTTATAATGTTAAATGTAACAGTTATAACATGACCCAACAATTTCATCTTGCAGTACCCTAGAAAAATGACAGCATATCCCCATTAGGAGTTTATGTAAATACTCACAACAACATTATCCATAATAGCAAAAGATCTGAAAATAAATGAAATGTTCATCACCTGTTAAATGGATAAAGAAGATCGAGTGTATATAATAGAATTCTATTCAGCAGTAAAAAAAGGCATTAACTGTTTATATAGCTACAACATAGATAAACGTTATGCTCGGTGACAGAAGCCAGACACAAAAGACTGAGATTTCATTTAAGTGACTTTGTAGAAAAGGCAAATCTGTAAGGATGGAAAACAAATCATTGGTGGCCAAGAGATGGAAACTGGATTGTGACTGACTTCACGCGGACAGAGAAAGCTTTTGGGGAGTGATGGAAATATTGGGGTGAGAGAGTCAGTTCCTAGATAGGTTGATAAGAAGTCCAGGGTCCCCAAGGAGGAGAAAGGGGTCCGGAGCCCTAGAGAAGAAGAAAGAGGTCTGGGGCATCAAGGGAAAAATGACAAACTTTTTTTTTTTCTACATTGCTTTGTCTTAGTCAATATAACAATGTATCTTGCTCAAAGACATGTTTCTTCTTAGCAAGAACCTTCTGACTAATCTTGTTATCTTGAGGTATATTGTGGGAGTCTGTCTGGTAAGACCTTTCTATTGTTAGTTCTAATCTTGTTAATTTAAGGTGTATGTTGTGGGAGTGGGTCTGGTAAAAGTATATAAGGCCTTGCTAAGACTAGTGAGTGGGGGCACTCTCTGTCCCCCTACTGATGTCTATGTCAGAAGCTTTCTTTGTCCCCTTTTATACTTTAATAAAACTCTGCTACATATAAGCTCTTGAGTGATCAGTTCTGGTCCCTGGTCCGGAAGCTATATCTTCTTCGGAGATCACGAATTTGACATTGTTCACTGTAAGCTATCAGGGGCAGATCAAGTGATAGTTTCATAACTTTTTAAATTTACTAAAAACCACTGAATTACCTGGAGGAGGAATTGGCAACCCACTCCAGTATTCTTGCCTGGAGAATCCCATGGACAGAGGAGCCTGCTGGGCTACCATCTATGGGATTGCAAAGACTTGGATAACTACTGAGCAACTGTAATACTCAAGATTCTCCAAGTCAGGTTTCAATAGTATGTGAACCGAGAACTTCCAGATGTTTGTTCAAGCTGGATTTAGAAAAGGCAGAGGAATCAGAGATCAGATTGCCAACATCCATTGGATCATCGAAAAAGCAAGAGAATTCCAGAAAAACATCTACTGCTTCATTGACTATGCCAGAGACTTTGTGTGGATCACAGAAAACTGTGGAAAATTCAAGAGATGGGAATACCAGACCACGTGACCTGCCTCCTGAGAAATCTGTATGCAGGTCAAGAAGTAACAGTTAGAACTGGACATGGAAAAACAGACTGGTTCCAAATCAGGAAAGGAGTACATCAAGGCTGTGTATTGTCACCCTGCTTATTTAACTTATATGCAGAGAAACACTGGGCTGGCTAAAGCACAAGCTGGAATCAAGATTTCTGGGAGAAATATCAATAATCTCAGATATGCAGATGGTACCACCCATGGCAGAAAGCAAAGAAAAACTCTTGATGAAAATGAAGGAAGAGAATGAAAAAGTTGTCTTAAACCTTAACATTCAGAAAAATGAAGATCATGGTATCCAGGCTCATCACTTTATGGCAAATAGATGGGGAAATAATGGAAACAGTGACAGATTTTATTTCCTTGGGCTCCAAAATCACTGCAGATGGTGATTGCAGCCATGAAATTAAAAGATGCATGCTCCTTGGAAGAAAAGTTATGACCAACCTAGACAGCATATTAAAAAGCAGAAACATTACTTTGCCAACAAAGGTCCATCTAGTCAAAGCTATGGTTTTTCCAGTAGTCATGTATGGATGTGAGAGTTGGACCATAAAGAGAGTTGAGTGCTGAAGAATTGATACTTTTGAACTGTGGTGTTGGAGAAGACTCTTGAGAGTCCCTTGTACTGCAAGGAGATCCAACCAGTCCATTCTAAAGGAAATCAGTCCTGAATATTCATTGGAAGGACTAATGCTGAAGCTGAAACTCCAATACTTTGGCCACGTGATGCAAAGAACTGACTCATTGGAAAAGACCCTGATGCTGGGAAAGATTGAAGGTGGTAGGAGAAGGGGATGACAGAGGATGAGATGGTTGGATGGCATCACCGACGCCATGAGACATGAAATTGAGGAGGCTCCAGGAGTTGGTGATGGACAGGGAAGCCTGGTGTGCTGCAGTCCATGGGGTCACAAGGAGTTGGACACAACTGAGCAACTGAACTGAGCAACTGAGCACGCAAACACACACATTGAATAACCATGTATTAACGGTGAAGTTTATGGTATGCAGATCATACTTGAGTAAAACTATTTAAAAAAATTAAATCTTCCAGTTGTAAAATGTTTTTGGGAATTCCTCAGTGGTCCAGTAGTTAAGACTTTGTGGTTTCACTGCTAATGGCCTGGGTTCAATTCTTGGTTGGGGAACCAAGATCCCACAAGCCACAAGATATAGCCCCCCACACAAAAAAACCAAAAACAATGTTCTGGAAAAAAAAATATGCCCCAAGTTTAAGCCCTTGGGCTGCCTACTTGCTACATTAGTGCTAAGCTGCATGAATAGAAATTTGAATAAAATAAAATCCTTGTCCTCCAGGAGTTTAAGGTCCAAAGGGAGAAAATGGAACCGTTAACAGTTATGAAACCTATAATAAATATTCATGTGCAAGGAGGTATGGGTTCAGAGAAGGCCTGGCTCTGACTGGGCAGGATTGGGGGTGCCACAGATGAGCCTGGACACTTGAGGTTTTTGAAAGGTAAGTAGGAATTCAGGAGATTGCCAGGTATAGGGAGTGGAGAAAACGGGTGGGTGACATTTCCAGGCAGAAGGAACAGAATAGGCAAAGGCTTGGAGGTATGAAAAAGAAATTCCCTTTTGAAAACTGGGAAGGTCGCAGATACAGTTTACTTGGAGATAAAGAGCAGGAAAGGAAGGCAGGGGCCAGAACATGAAGGGTTTGGCAGGCAGTGTTAAAAGTCTTTGGACAAAAGATTAAGCATTAAGAATTTATTTGTTGGAGGAATATGGGCATCCTTCCTGTGGCCTGAATTAAACTGTATCTTGGCAACATCATATTGCACTAATTAAAAAAAAATCCACTAATATACTACTTACCATGTGCCAGCACTATTTTAATACCTCCCTGGTGGCTCAGACAGTAAAAGAATCTGCCTGCAATGCAGGAGACCTGGGTTTGATCCCTGGGTTGGGAAGATCCTCCAGTATTCTTGCCTGGAGAATTCCATGGAGAGAGGAAGCTGGCAGGCTACAGTCTATGGTATCTCAAAGAGTTGGACATGACTTGGCAACTAATATACATAAACCCCTTCAGTTCAGTTCAGTTGCTTAGTTGTATCCAGCTCTTTGCGACCCCATGAATTGCAGCACGCCAGGCCTCCCTGCCCATCACCATCTCCTGGAGTTCACTCAAACTCACATCCATCGAGTCAGCGATGCCATCCAGCTTTCTCATCCTCTGTCATCCCCTTCTCCTCCTGCCCCCAATCCCTCCCAGCATCAGAGTCTTTTCCAATGAGTCAACTCTTTGCATGAGGTGGCCAAAGTACTGGAGTTTCAGCTTTAGCATNGAAATCCCAGGGCTGATCTCCTTCAGAATGGACTGGTTGGATCTCCTTGCAGTCCAAGGGACTCTCAAGAGTCTTCTCCAACATCACAGTTCAAAAGCATCAATTCTTCAGCACTCAGCTTTCTTCACAGTTCAACTCTCGCATCCATACATTACTACTGGAAAAACCATAGCCTTGACTAGACGGACCTTTGTTGGCAAAGTAATGTCTCTGCTTTTGAGTATGCTATCTAGGTTGGTCATAACTTTTCTTCCCATCTATAGTGGTTCTCAGACTCTCACCTGTGTCAGATTCACTTGGAAGTCTTCTTAAAACAGAGAAACCACCAAGTTTCTAATTTAGGTCTGGAGTAGAGCTGGAGAATTTGCATTTCAGTCTAGTTCCTGGGAGAAGCTGTTGCTGCTGGTCCAGGAGGCACACTTGGAGAACAGCTGCCTTATACACACCTTATAAGAAAGGTACCATTATCATCACCATCTTTCCCATTTTACAGAGGAAACAGATGGAAAGTTAAGCAGTCTGCCCACAAGGCATATAAGTCTTAGAGGTGGGGCAGGTGGTCAATGCCAGGCAGTCTGCCATGTTTCCCAGTTCACAGGTTGCAAAGAAGCAGAGTTAAGGGCTGGCATTTTCAGTCCTTCCTTGAAACTGTTAAGAATATATTACACATGCACACACACACACACACACACACACAAACACACGCAGATGCACACATATGCACAGGCCTTAACATCTGAGTTAAAAGAATTAGGGATGCTAACGGATGCCAAGTGGGTAGTGAGGGAAACTCTTTGAGAAACTCTTCAGGCCATCCCAGTGAAGTATTAATTTTGGTCCTACTGGAATGAAGCCAGGATTCAGACATGTACAAGTATCAATGTACAAAACGACTAATTAAATACGCAAAGGAAATCATAAAATTAAATGTCACAACTCAATACTGAACCATACGTGAATCCTCAGTCTCTGTTTTCAGTATATTTGAAATGTTTCTATATTGTGAAAATTAACAATATCTAGAAATCATATAACCTTGTTATATGTGCTGTGTTAGGGAGGTAGTCCCAAGATGAAAATGGCAGTTCTTTCATGAATCGGCTTGCTTTTCACATCTTAACCTAATTTGTAGCATCTCCCTGGTTGCCTTCCAATAAACAGCAACTTCCCTAAATCAGTGGCATTATGTTATTTCGGAGATCTGAATCACAGAGTGTAATCCAAGCCCGCATGCTCCATCTTGTCATTTGTGTGGAGTGCTGTATATCTAATTAAAGCATCTTACAGGTCCATAAAAAGACCTAACATTAAAAAAGCAGTCTGGGTTAGAGAAAGCCCCAGGGCAGACTGAAGAAGGGGGTTCTCATTAACAATGAACACATTTGCTTAAATTCAAAGTTAAGCAATCATATATTAATTTATACTTGAATATTTTAAAATATTGCCTAAGCATAATCAGCTCGTGTTACCACATTGATGGTGTGGAACTGAAAATGGGTCATGTTCTTGCCAGCAGCACTCCAGCTTCCCAAGAAACACCGGAGATGAATAAATGATTCACCACATGGCCAGGACTGCAGCCCTTTCTCTGGAAGAGAATTCAAGCCCACTTTATTTAAACAAAGGTATTATTCTATTCCTTTTTTATTTATTGTTTTTCTATTCTTGTGTCCCATTTTTCTGTATAGAATTTATTCAAAACCTGAGTTACATATTTTCCAAGGGCTTATCTATTAGGACGTTGTATTGTGATGACTGTTCTATTTCAGGGGCTACACACCTGGTGGTGGAGGTCTTCAACCA
>SJYQ01034295.1:14630-67113 GCA_006410935.1 Redunca redunca
TTTTTTTTTTTTTCGTTTACAGCCATATCATGAATCTCTCTTCAAGGTAATTAATACCTACAATTTTAATGACTAGGTGGTAGTCCACTAATGGATGATTTAATCAACACTCTATGATTAGATATATATATGTATATATATGAATCCTTCAATGTTATAACTAATGATGCCACACACTTATCTGCACACTTGTCACATAGTCTCTTTAGGACAAAGCCCTGGCAGTGTAATTGCTGAGTTACAATGTTCAGTTCAGTTGCTCAGTTGTGTCCAACTCTTTGCGACCCCATGAATCGCAGCACGCCAGGCCTCCCTGTCCATCACCAACTCCCAGAGTTCACTCAGACTCACGTCCATCGAGTCAGTAATGCCATCCGGCCATCTCATCCTCGGTTGTCCCCTTCTCCTCCTGCCCCCAATCCCTCCCACCATCAAAGTCTTTTCCAATGAGTCAACTCTTCGCATGAGGTGGCCAAAGTACTGGAGTTTCAGCTTTAGCATCATTCCTTCCAAAGAAATCCCAGGGCTGATCTCCTTCAGAATGGACTGGTTGGATCTCTTTGCAGTCCAAGGGACTCTCAAGAGTCTTCTCCAACACCACAGTTCAAAAGCATCAATTCTTCAGCGCTCAGCCTTCTTCACAGTCCAACTCTCACATCCATACATGACCACTGGAAAAACCATAGCCTGGACTAGATGGACCTTAGTCGGCAAAGTAATGTCTCTGCTTTTGAATATGCTATCTAGGTTGGTCATAACTTTTCTTCCAAGGAGTAAGCGTCTTTTAATTTCTTAGCGCATACCAATAATGAAAGAATAAAATTCCATCAACCGATGAGTCCCTATTAACGTTTTGGTATGAAGTGAAAGAAAAGTGTTAGTTGCCTAGCTCAGTCGAGTCTGGCTATTTGTGACCCCATGGACTGTAGCCTGCCAGGCTCCTCTGCCCATGGGATTTCCCAGGCAAGAATACTGGAACTGGTTGTCATTTCCTTTTCCAGTGTTATGTACATTTTATCACAACTAAAAAAAATAAGATTAATACATGTATACAGATTTTTTTTTAATATCTTGAACATTTGGACAAAGAACAACATAATCTAAGGACTGGTCAAGCAGATTTGGAAAAGAATACCATAGAATTCCTAGCAATGAAACTAAAATGATTGAGATTTGAAAGTTAATTTTATAAAATAAACAACAGATTTGATACACTTGAATAGAAAAATCATGAAATAGAAGACAGAAGTAAAACAAGAACAAAAACAAAAAGCATTCACCATGTAGTCCAGAGATTAAAAGAGGCAGGACAAGTGAGGGCAGGCAGGGATAGATTAGGAGTCTGGAGTTAACATATACACACTACTATGTATAAAATAGGTAAACAGCAAGGACCTACTGTATATGGCACAGGAAACTCTACTCAGTATTATGTAATAACCTATAAGGGAAAAGAATCTGAAAAAGATTATATAACTGAATCACTGCTGTGCCCTTGAAACTGACATGATATTGTAAATCAACTATATTTCAATAGAATTTGGGGAGTCATGGAGCAGGGCATGAGGACTCTTAGTTCCTTGACCAGGGATCAAACCAGGGATCTACTGTCCCCTGCATTAGAATCTTGACCACCTGAACCACCAAGGAATTCCCAATACAATGTTTTTAATAAAGTAAAAAATATATAATGGGAAAAAATAAAGGAGATGGAATAGTTGGAAGAAAGGATTTGAGGTGGGAGGGATCAAGAGGGAAAGTCTAATATATGTCTATGTGAAATCACATAAGGAAATGATAGAAAACATGGGAAAGAGACCCTATCTTAATCCTCCAGAATTCTTGGAAGACAGCACACTTCAGATATACTGCTATCTTCAAATTCCAACTTGGATAAATAAAATCAGATCCATGCCTAAACATGTCATAATGAAGATGCAGAACATCAGAGATAAGGAGAAGATCTTGTAACTAGCCAGCAGGAAGAGACAGGGGTGATAGCTCACTTTCCAGCAGCAGCATCGGAACGCATTTTACTGAAATACAGCCTCACAGGTCTTTTCCCTTACCAGAGCTAGAGTGATCCTGCTACTATATCAGACCAGGTCACTCCTCGGCTTAAAATCCTGCAATGACTCCCAGTTCATTTAAAAGTCTTTGCTGCTGTTCAGTTGCTAAGTGAAGTGAGTGAAGAAGAAGTGAAGTCACTCAGTTGTGTCCTACTCTTTGCAACCCCATGGACTGTAGCCTAACAGGATCCTCTGTCCATGGGATTTTCCAGGCAAGAATACTAGAGTGGGTTGCCATTTCCTTCTCCAGGGGATCTTCCCGACCCAGGGTTCGAACCTGGGTTTTCTGCATTGTAGGCAGCCGCTTTACCGTCTGAGCCACCAGGGAAGTCCAAGTCATGTCCAACTCTTTGTGACCTCATGGACGGCAACATGCCAGGCTTCCCTGTCTTTCACTATCTCCCAGAGTTTGCTCAAACTCATGTCCATTGAGTCAGTAATGCCATCCACCCTCTGTCACCCCTTCTCCTCCTGTCCTCAATCTTTCTCAGAATCAGTCTTTTCCAATGAGTCAGGACTTCACATCAGGTGGCCAAAGTATTGGAGCTTCAGCTTCAGCATCAGTCCTTCCAGTGAATATTCTGGACTGATTTCATTTAGGATTGACTGGTTTGATCTCCTTGCTGTCCAAGGGATGCTCTAGAGTCTTCTCCAACAGCACAGTTCGAAAGCTTCAATTCTTCGGTGCTCAGCTTTCTTTATGGTCCAGCTCTCACATCCATACACGACTACTGGAAAAACCATAGCTTTGACTAGATGGACCTTTGTCAGCAAAGTGATGTCTTTGCTTTTTAATACACTGTCTAGGTTGGTGATAGATTTTTTTTCCAAGGAGCGAGTGTCTTTTAATTTTATGGCTGCAGTCAATATCTGCAGTGATTTTGAAGCCCAAGAAAATAAAGTCTGGCACTGTTTCCATTTTCCCCCCATCTATTTGTCATGAAGTGATGGGACTGGATGCCATGGTCTTCATTTTTTGAATGTTGAGTTTTAAGCCAACTTTTTTACTTTCTTCTTTCACCTTCATCAAGAGGTTCTTTAGTTCCTCTTCACTTTCTGCTATTAGGGTGGTGACATCTGCATATCTGAGGTTATTGATATATTTCTCCTGGCAATCTTGATTCTAGCTTGTGAGTCATCCAGCCTGGCATTTCCTATAATGTTCTCTGTATATAAGTTAAATAAGCAGGGTGACAATATACAGCCTTGATGTACTCTTTTCCCAATTTTGAACCAGTCTGTTATTCCAAGTCTGGTTGTAACTGTTGCTTCTTGAACTGCATAGAGATTTCTCAGGAGACAGGTAAAGTGGTCTGGTATTTCCATCTCGTGAAGAATTTTCCTAAGTTTGTTGTGACCAATACAGTCAAAGGATTTAGCTTGGTCAATGAAGCAGAAGTAGATTTTTTCTGGAATTCTCTTGCTTTTTCTATGATCCAATGGAAGTTGGCAAGTTCAGCTTTGGTTCCTCAGCCTTTCCTAAATCCAGCTTTTACATCTAGAAGTTCTTGTTTCACGTACTATTGATGGCTAGCTTGAAGAATTTTGAGCATTACCTTGCTAGCAGGTGAAATGAGCACAGTTGTACGGTAGTTTGAACAATTTTTGGCATTGCCCTTTCCAAGATGGCCGACAAGTCACCTTCAACTAAACCTTGATCCTCAGTATACGCTCATTGTAACACAGTTAAAGTGTTATCGCTCAGTCGTATCTGACCCTTAATGATCCCATGGACTGCAGCCCACCAGGCTCCTCTGTCCCTAGAATTCTCTAGGCAAGAATACTGAAGTGGGTTGCCATTTGCTTCTCCAGGAGATCTTCCTGACTCCGGGACTGAACCCAGGTCTCCTGCATTGCAGGCAGATTTTTTACTCTCTGAACTACCAAGGCACATATTGTAACATATCAGCAAGCTAAATGACACCCAGAGGCTCCATTACAGTTCTAAAATTGTGGTTTAGTCGCTAAGTTATGTCCAACTCTTGGACCGTAACCCACCCAGCTCTTCTGTCCAAGGCCATCAAAGATCAAAAGGTGAGCAGTGATCCACTTCTTGGAAATCTCTGCCTCTTCTCCAAAATAATTGGAATAAACTTCCTACTCATTAGCCTGTGAAATTACCCAACCCATAAAAGCTAGCCACATCACATTTTGAGGCCACACTCACCCTCTGAGATGGCCCACGCTCTGTGGAGTGTGTTTCTCTCTGAGTAAATCCACTTCTTTCCTGTCACTTTGTCTCTCACTGAATTTTTTCTGAGATGAGATATCAAGAATCTGAGTTTCATTAGGTCCTAAAACCAGGTGTTGTGATCTCCGTTGGAAGACTGTGGGTTTTGTCTGGGTTCAAGTCTCAGTCTGAGGTGAACGGTTTGCCAGGGTAGGAGACTCAGTTTCGATCCCTGGGTCAGGAAGATCCCCTGGAGAAGAAAACAGCAACCCACTTCAGTGTTCTTGCCTGGGAAATCCCATGGACAGAGGAGCAGTGGGCTACACTCCGTGGGGTCACAGAGTCAGACCCGACTGAGCACCACTATCCATATCTTTTATCTTCTCGGCCTATCTTCTGATATAAAAATTTTCCCTCCAAAGGGTTAGCTGGTCTCTCAGCATCATTTTCTCAATAAGCTACGCTTCTTTTTATCTGGAATCTCACTAAGTTGTTTATGAGAGATGGATTCAGTTTTAGATTTTGTTGCATTTGTGCCTGTGAGACACATTGGTGGAAAAAAACCAAGATTATTTTAGATAAAGAGCTCAGAATTTGCCCTGTGAGAGAGATCTGGGTTAGATTAGGTCAGGGAACCATCTAAGACCCTGTGAGGTTCTGAGATCGCCTAGAGAGGATGTGGAGTGAGAAGAGGATGTGGAGGGACCCCAAAGCACCCCCACTTGCCCTTGTTCCCATGGTGTCTCCATCCCGGGATGCAGCCTTCTCGGCGGCAGGGGCTGTGCCTTGCTCCTGTCTGCATCCTCTCCAGCAGTTAGCGCAGTGTCTCTCAGGAGACTAGTATACCTAATAAACGTTTCAGGAATAAACAGCAACCTCCCGGTAAGCAGAGGAGGTGAGAGTTTAGTGAGTCAGGAAGGAGGACAAATAACAATAGCCTCTGGCACTTAGAGAAGATTTCTCAGATGACAGCGGATCCTTGAGTTCACTGAATTTCACTCGGCAGCAAGGCACTGAGCGGCTGGAGCAGGTGGCGGGGCAGGAACGAGGCAGGGACATACTCCCGTCCACCAGGCAACAAATACCTGTTAGGTGCTGGGCGCCATGAAGAGAGGATCAGGGCATGGTGACCCAGAACTTGGGTTGAGAAAAGCCTGGAGGAACACCCAGTGAAAATCCCTGCTTCAGAGGAGGGCTTGAACTGCAAGGCAGCTGCCACGGACACATGGTGAGCACGGTGAACCCGGACAGCCACAGTGGCCTCAGGAAGGAGGTAGGACTTTCTTCCAAGTGCAATGAAGAGCTGCAGAAAGGTTTCAGGCAGCCAGGACAGGATCAGATGGATATTTTAAAGAGATTGCCTTTGTGTGAGTGTGCTTAGTCTCTCAGTCATGCCCGACTCTTTGCAATCCCATGGACTGTAGCCCACCAGGTTCCTCTGTCCATGGGGATTCTCTAGGCAAGAATACTGGAGTGGGTTGCCATGCCCTCCTCCAGGGGATCTTCTCAACCCAGAGATTGAAGCCAGATCTCCTGCATTGCAGGCGAATTCTTTACCAGCTGAGCTACCAGGAAAGCCCGAGATTACCTTTATCAAGACCAATACCATTTTTACCCCTCCTATGCTTTATTGTGCACGAGATATAGACCTGTTACTTGCCCCATGTTAAAGACACACACACAACCCCCCACCCCTCCGACCCCCCCCAAAAAATAGGCTTAGAGAAATAGATGTTTTTTGTTCAAGGTCACAGGACACAGAGGTAGGAAGTAATGGCATAACCAAAAGTGGGTCCTGCTTGCTTGCCACTCAAGGCCACTTAAAAGCCATTAAAGAGGCCAGGTTGGTGGAAAGGAAAGTTGCTTTATTTTGGATGGGTAATTGCGCACCTGTCCAAAGGCCAGCTCTAGCCACCCCATCCCCCTGCCCCCCGGCAATCAGTAAGCAATAGCTTTTATAGGCTGAGTGACTTGCAGAAACCTTAAAATTGGTCATCTTGATTGTTTTAAGTAGTTAATCTTCAGTTCCAGGGTTGGTTTGTTTCCATTTCTTTGAGGCCAGTTCTCAGAACTGTGGCAGCTTATGTCATGGCTAGAGTCTGGTCATCATGTAGCTAACTTTTCCACCTGGTGGGGGCTTCAGCATCTATAAGACAGCTCACAGGATATGGCTCAGAATATTATCTATACCCCTGGAGAAGGAATTAAAGGTTCTTGGCTATGCTTAATGACTAAACTATTATAGGTTGGTCTCCTTTGACTCTTTTTCTTTGTTTCTGCATTTGCTCACTTCTCGGATTAAACTTGTTCTTTGGTTAAAGTTTTTCCACAGACAAGGCAGGCAGAAGACATGGGAGGACAAGAACCATAGGGTCTTGCTCCATTTCAACGGGACTGGACTCTCTGCAGAACCTAAAGCCTTCCTGCCATCCCAGCCTATCCTCTGCATTGGGATCTTCCCGCTGGGGCCGAGGTTGGGGGCAGGAAGCCAGAGCCCCGGATTCAGAGCAGTGAGAGGCAGGGTTCTGGCTCCCCCCCACCCCACCCCTGTATTCTTACCCGGAGAATCTCACGAACAGAGGAGCCCGGTGGGCTACAGGCCATAAGCTCGGACACAACTGAAGCGACTTAGCACGCACTGCGGCCTGTTAGAATGCTTTGAGAGGCTTTCAAAAACCTATTTACTCAGGCCACACCCCGGATCTGTTAAGTCAGACACTCAGTCGAGGGGTGAGGGGAAGGCATTAGTATTTTGCTTCTTAATTTTTCTTGATGTGCGGTATGCTTCACAATGGGTTTCCCTGGTGGCTCAGATGGTAAAAGAATCCACCTGCACTGAGCAGACCTGGGTGTGATCCCTGGGTTGGGAAGATCCTCCAGAGGAGGGCAGGCAACCCACTCCAGTATTCTTGCCTGGAGAAGCCCCATGGACAGAGGAGCCTGGTGGGCTACAGGCCATGGGGTTGCAAAGAGTCGGACACGACTTGAGCAACTAAGCATACACACAGCACATACTTAACAGTGCAGGGTACAAATCTTAAGTACAACTCCGTGTATTTTTCCGTGTGCGTGTGAATCCATGTTAACTGCCATCCAGATCAGTAGAGAGAATGGGACCACTGCCCCAGAAGTCTCCTTTCCTGGTCAACGAACCACGCCCACCCCCAGGTGCAGGCGGTTCTGACTGACGACACCACAGGACGTTTTGGTTTGTGTCTGGCTCCTTGCCCCCTCCATCGTCAGGTCTGTGAGAATCCCCATCGTAGTCATCTGAACACGACTTGTTCATCCATTTACCAGTTGACAGACATCAAAGTGGTTTCCAGTGTTTATAAATAAAGCTGCTAAGAATAATATTTTTAGACATGTTTCCTGGTCCCTGGGCAGCAGCAGTTTTAGAGCCGCTGACTCTGAGGAAGCTGTAAAATCCTGAGGGTGCTGCAAGAGATGGAAGTCAGGGGCTAGGTCCCCTGGGGGCCCCCTGGAGTTCCCCCAGACTGGAAAATAATAAACCATGGCTTATAGAGATTTTCTAGTTTCTGTTCTTTTCCTTTTGAGATTCCAGAGCCTTGAATAAGATCTCCTGGGTCAGAGAGGAGAGAGGAAGTCCTGGGGAGCAGTCCCCTCCGTGGTTAGTATACTCAATCACTTCAGTAGCATCCAACTCTTGCGACCCCATGGACTGTAGCCCACCAGGCTCCTCTGTCCATGGGATTTCCCAGGCAAGAATTTTGGAGTGGGTTGCCATTTTCTTCTCCAGGAGATCTTCCCGACCCGGGGATCGAACCCAGGTCTCCTGCATTGCAGGAAGATTCTTTACCATCTGAACCACCAGGGAAGCATGGTGGCCTCAGCTCTGAAAACTGGGTGGAGGGCACCCTCTCAGGGTCCAAGCACCAGGACAGTGAGGCCCTGGCTGTGACAACAGTACACCAGACATCCTCAGCAGACACCGTCTAGAATAGCTTCCTAATCCTGTACATGGCACCTCCCACTCCAGAAGAGACCTCCTCAAAAGAGCCATCTGTGCTGCGAGTTTTCATTTATAGCTCCCACGGCATGTGTGAATTTGTGATCTGTGACTAGATGGCTGCTGACACATTTCTGGACACACACACACGTCACCCACATCTGTTGCCATGAGGCTGAGAGTGTGATTTTTCCTCTAAGTGGAACCCAACCCTCCCCTCCACCCAGGCAAACCTCTCCGGCAGTGTCTTCCACCTCTTTGCCTGTCTTTGTTGGGGCAGCTCCTCTGACCTCACTTGCCCGAAGCTGCCATGATTATATTTCCTGCATTATTTTATAATGACCAATGTGCAGGTAAAAACAGCACACGGGGTTCAGAGAATGCCACCTGTTGACAGCCTGCTGGTTCTGTGGCCTGGGGAGGTCATCCATGCTGCTGTCAAGGTCTGGTTTATCCATTGTCACCTGGAAACCTCTGAGCATTTCTTCTGCTCCCTTGTTTTCTTTTTCACAGTCTTTGAGTATCCATTTTACAGCTGGAAAAGCAGAGGCAAGGGTAGGTTTGGAATCTCAGCTCCAGAAGGGCAGGGATTTCTGCCTGAGATGCTCGCGGCTAGAGCCCCAGCAGCCTGGGACTGTGCATGGCATGCAGGAGAGGCTTGGTAAAGATTTCTGAAGGAAACGAATGAAGCGTGTGATGCATTTTGCTTTGGAAATGCTTGTCTCAGTATCCTCTTCCTGGACTTCCCTGGTGGTCCAGTGGTTAAGACTCTGTGCTTCCAATGCAGGGGGCACAAGTTCAATCCCTGGTCGGGGAAGTTCTGCATGCTGCGCCATACGGCCAACCCCCCCCCCCCCAAAGTAAAATCAATATCCTCTTCCTGCTGGACCTCCTTCCTCAGCACAGTCCATCAGGACCAGCAGGGCAGCCACACTTTCCTCCCCATGGCCCATCAGAGCCTCTTTACCTCTGCAACTGAGAGCACAGACTCCAGAGCTACACCGCCTGGTGCGGCCTCTGCCACTTTGTAGCGGTGGGGCCTTGGGCGAATCTCTTAGGATCTCCGTGCCTTGGTTTCATCCTCTCTTTGCTGGAAATAACAGTGGTACTAACATGGTGGAGTTGTGGGGAAGACTAAAAGAGTTTGTATAAATGATGCATTTGGAGTTGTGCCTTTTGCACATGGCAGATACTCAAGAGAAGTTACTTATCAGTATTACTTTATTTTTTTTAGCTTTAAAAAAAACTTAACTGAAGGCTATTTGGTTTACAGCATTGTGTTGGTTTCTGCCAAACACTAACAAGTATTGTTTTAAATAGAAAGTAAACTTTCCCTTTTGCTTTAATGAGGTATGATTGACAACAAACATTGTATATATTTGAGGTTTGTGGCCTGATGGTTTGGTATCTTTTTTGAAAGGTCTTTACAAATCTTTTGCCCGTTTAAACTTTAAGTTGTGTTAAATATATATACCATAAAATTTACCATCTTTAAAAAAAAANTACACCGCCTGGTGCGGCCTCTGCCACTTTGTAGCGGTGGGGCCTTGGGCGAATCTCTTAGGATCTCCGTGCCTTGGTTTCATCCTCTCTTTGCTGGAAATAACAGTGGTACTAACATGGTGGAGTTGTGGGGAAGACTAAAAGAGTTTGTATAAATGATGCATTTGGAGTTGTGCCTTTTGCACATGGCAGATACTCAAGAGAAGTTACTTATCAGTATTACTTTATTTTTTTTAGCTTTAAAAAAAACTTAACTGAAGGCTATTTGGTTTACAGCATTGTGTTGGTTTCTGCCAAACACTAACAAGTATTGTTTTAAATAGAAAGTAAACTTTCCCTTTTGCTTTAATGAGGTATGATTGACAACAAACATTGTATATATTTGAGGTTTGTGGCCTGATGGTTTGGTATCTTTTTTGAAAGGTCTTTACAAATCTTTTGCCCGTTTAAACTTTAAGTTGTGTTAAATATATATACCATAAAATTTACCATCTTTAAAAAAAAAAATTTTAAAAGATATTCATTTTTTATTAATGATTTATTTGGCTGTGCCATGTCTTCATTGTGGTACGTGGCATCTTTGGGTGCAGCACCCGAACTCACAGTTATGGCATGTGGAACCTAGTTCCCTGACCAGGAATCAAACCTGGGAGCACAGAGTCCTAGCCACTGGACCACCAGGGAAGTGTCTAGTTTCTCTGTGCTGTGTAACATGTTATCACAAATGTAGTGGGCAGAAACAACACACGTGANGAATTATCGCTGCGCTTCCATAGGTCCAGAGCCTGGGCACCCCTGAGCAGATCCTCCACTCAGAGACTCACTCACAGCTGCAATTAACGTGTTGTCAGGCTGCAATTTTGTCTGGAGCCTCGACTAGGGAAGAATCTACTTCTAAGTTCATTCTGGCTGTTGGCAGAACTCATTTCCTTGCAGCTGCAAAACTGTGGGCCCCAGATATTTCCTGGCCATTGCTTTAAATTCTAGAAGCTACCTCAAATTTCTTGTCATGTGGCGCTCTCCTTAGGTTGTTCACAGCCTGGCTGTTTTCTTATTTAAGGCTAATAGGGGAAGGACTTTCCCTGGTGGTCCAGCAGTTAAGACTCCACGCTCCCAATGCAGGGGGCCCAGGTTCGATCCCGGGTCAGGGAACTAGATCCTGCATGCCACAGCTAAGAGCCCACATGCTGCAACCAAGACCCACCAGCAGAGTCAAGTGAATAAATATTTTTAAAATAAATAAACAAATATTTTGTAAAACGACCAATAGAGGAGTCTCCCCTTGCATCTGCTAAGATGGGAGTTTTAAATAACAAAACATGGTTAGGGGGTGCCATCCCATCACCTTTGCCATATTCTATGACCTGCAAGTTGCAGGTTACACCTACACTCAGGGGGAAGGGATTATATAAGGGTACAGCTCACTGAGGGGTCAGTTAGGGTATGTGGACCATTCTCTCCATCCCCCCCCCCTTTACAGTTAATTTGTTGGAATGTCTGGGCTGTTTGACCGGTGGAGTCTCCCTTGGTCTAGATTTTGCTGATTGCAGACACAGTGCAGTTCAACCTGCTCCTTCGTCACCTGCATTTCTGGCAAACTGGCAACTGGACCCAGAGTGCTGACTGGACTGTGGTTGGATCCTTCAGGCAACATTCCAGGTGGCAGTGTGGTCTTCCCTCAGTAGGCACATCATGTCTGGCTGCCTCTCTTTTGATGATGCTAGCAGTCGTGGCTGCTCTATGCTTGTACCAGTTAATTCACAGAGGGTAGCAAAATGATGATTCTATTATTTCATTCATTGGTTGAAATCATTTTTAAAGCAATGCTTCCTGTCATCTTTATTTGGTTACCCAGTGGCATAGGTCATATGAGGAAGGCAGGATAAATGCTTGATTCATTTCTTTTATTTACCAGTTTCTAAGATAATAAATAGCTTTCCTATCAAGAGGACCAAATTAATTTTTAATAGCATTATGAACTTACGGGCTTGCCTGGTGGCTCAGTCTCTAAAGAATCTGTTACAATGCAGGAGATGCCAGTTTGATCCCTGGGTTGTGAAGATCCCCTGGAGAAGGGAATGGCAACCCACTTCAGTATTCTCCCATAGATGGAGGAGCCTGGTGGGCTACAGTCCATGGGCTCACAAACAGCCACAACTTGGCAACCAAACACCACCAGCAAGAACCTATAGATTAAAACATATTTGATTGATTTGAATCCCTTGCCATTGTTATCATAATTAAAGCTCACGTGGGCCAGTGGGAGTCTCTTCAAACTGGTTTCTGAGTCTTTTCGACATCCTATGAGTCTTCAAGAACTTCCTGCTAGCTGCTACATCAAGGTGGCCCAGTCTTCTTCTGTCCTTTGTACCTTCCTGCTCTAGACTTGAAACCAGGCATTTTTCCAAGAAGCCCTGACTTTAAAAGAAAAACGTTTCTTCTTTTTTAAAGACACTTACTTCTTTGGCTGTGCTGGGTCTTAGTTGCGGCACTTGGGCTTTTCCTCGTGTCGGGGAGGGTCTTTGGTGCATGCGTACGCCAGTTGCAGTGCTGGATCCCAGCCCGTGTGGGCTTAGTTGCTCGCCCAGGGATCAAACCCACATCCCCTGAGCTGCAAGAAGAAGTCTTAACCACTGGGCCAATAAGGAATTCCCCTTTTCTTCTTTCTTTTTTTTTTTTAGATAAAATTTCCCCTGACTTCTTTTCATAGGAAATGTTATTTCAAAACCAGTTTGGGTTCTGGGGTGCTCATTGCTGTAGAGTTGATCGCTGTGTCTTGCCTTCTGGCAGCCAGAATTAGCACACGTGTAGAATCCCTTGGGAGCTCCTCCGGTATGAGGAAAGAAAGCTGGCGTGTGGGACCCGAGAGGCAATCAATTCATCATTGGCACATCCAAGGTTTTCTGGCCCCTCCCTTTCCTTCATTTCTGCAGCTCCATTGTATTCCACAGTCAGCAGTTTCCCCCTGGGGCAGGGAGCCTTGGAGGGGCTCTTTCAGGAGTTTATAGCAGCTGGACCGCTCAGCCCCTCCAAGCCCCTTGCTCTGAGGCACACCCCAGTGTCACCTCCTCTTCCCAAACTGGCCACCATGCTTTACCAGGAATATCTGTTGCTTATTTTGGGGTTTCCCTGTTCTCGGGTCACTAGATGCAGCCCCTGCCACCCACCTTGTTTTTTTCTGCTTCTGCCCTCACAGGTGCAAGTTTTGCAGCTGTCCCTGCGTTGTCTTCGCCCTTGTATTTTAAGCTTCATGGAGATAGCTTGTCACCCAATGTGTTGTGAACCTTGCCTCTGGTTTTGGGCCACAGCTAGGGTCACTCGCTCAGCTGGTGGCTGGGCTAGCCTGGAAGGTCCAGAGGGGCCCCCTTGGCATTCCCCCCCATGTGGCCTCTCTTTCCCTATGTGGTGGCTCACATTCAGTCATTTAAGCTTCTTTAGAGCATCGTGGTGACTTCCCAGAGAGCACAGAAGCAGAAGCTGCTAGGTCTCCTAAAGGCCACTCCCATCCCAAACCGCGGATCAAAGCAAGTCACAAGACCCGCCCAGATTTCAGGGGAGGGAAACAGGCCCCACCCCCGATGGGAGGTGCCTGTAGGGAGGAATGGGTGGGGCCATCTTTGGAGATTCCGAGTCAGGCTGGTCTAACCTGGAGCCCAAGCTGATGCCTTAGGAGACTGGGACCAACTAAAGTCTGCACCAGCCACTGAGCAGTGGGATGGGGCAGCAGGGACCTGTGAGTGGCCTCCAGTCTCAGGAAGGAATTCCAGTGTTTGACTCTGCAGAACTCCACCCAGTATTTAGAGTTTCCACCTGGGGCTGCAGGGCACAGGGGGATGGGTGGTACCCTCCTTTGCCTCAGGCTTGGAGCTGTGGAAAGAAAAGGAAAGCTTTTTCATCTTTCTGCCCTGCCCCTGTCACTTGCAGACCCTGGAGGGCTGGCAGGACATATGGCCCTGCCAGTGGTAAATCAAGCCAGGAGTCCTGCCAGGGAGGGCCAGATGGAGCAGGAAGAAGACAGATCAACCCTGCGGCTAAGGCTCCCGCGTGGCATTGCAGCTCTTCGGCCCCATTCCACTGGCCTTGGAGCATACACGCTAGGCCCCCTCCCTTGCCCAGGCCGCCTGGCAGAATAGCCTCTTGCAGTCGGCAGGGCTGAGACAGCTGAAAGGGAAGGCGGATGATTCAGCGACCTGTAAGGGCCTCTCCAACAGTCATGAGTCTGTTCCCACCTTGTTCCTCTCCCCACGTGGGGCTGAGCCTCCTGGCTGAGTGTGGAAACAAGTCAGCTTGGAGCACTGACATTGTGATGGACAGAAGACAGGGCATTTTCCCCTCTGATGCCTCAGCGATTTTTCTGTGGCTGGCTGGGAGTGTCCGCCAGCCTGATGCCAGGTGGCAGTTCCACAGCCTCAGCGATAGAAGTGGATGTCAGCAAATCGGAGAGCCGTTCCAGCTGTCTTCCTTGCCTTCAAGGTGAAGATTTGACTTTCTGCCTCCAGGCAAATTCCACAGGCTCTGTTTCTCATCCTTAAGAAGTAGAAACAGGGAGATCTGCCTGCCAGAACTCCCCAGATAGCTTTGCCGATGTCGGGAGGATCTGAGGGTGCAAAGATGAGCGTGGATGAGCCCCATGAACTGTGGAGCCTCCGTGCTCCTTGTGTATGTCATCTCCTGGGGCTTGTTCCCTGCCCCTCCCCCGTACTAGGTGTCATTGAGTTGTTTTGAACAGGGAGACATCTTACAGCTTTGATTCTCACAGTGTAACCCAGGTGCCACCAGGGAATCACGTGGGGAGCTTTACAAAATGTCAGTTTCCAAATCAAAACCACCAATGAAAGGGATAGAATACAGTTAGCTGTAGAAGTCCCAGGAGGGGACTAAGAGGGAAACCTAGGGAACTTTGGGAGACCGCTGTGAGTTAATGGTCCCTGGCTCAGAGGTTAAAGCGTCTGCCTGGAATGCGGGAGACCTGGGTTCAATCCCTGGGTCAGGAAGATCCCCTGGAGGAAAAAATGGCAACTCACTCTAGTACTCTTACCTGGAGAATCCCATGGAGGGAGGAGCCTGGAGGGCTACAGTACATGGGGTCACAAAGAGTCGGACACGACTGTGCGACTTCACTAAAGAAAGCTATGGAATGTTGTGGAATGAAGCAGTCTTGCTTAACTATAATATAAAGCCATAAATAAAAGCATGAGATATGCCCCAGGCCATTTGTTGTTATCTGGGGCTTCCCAGGTGACTTCCCTGGTGGCTCAGACAGTAAAGAATCTGCAGTAAAGAATCTGCCTGCAATGTGATAGACCTGAGTTCGACCCCTGGGTTGGGAAGATCCCCTGGAGGAGGGCTTGGCAACCCACTCCAGTATTCTTGCCTGGAGAATCCCTATGGACAGAGGGGCCTGGAGGGCTACAGTCCATGGGGTCGCAAACAGTTGGACATGACTGAGTAACAAAGCATAGCACAGGTGGCTCAGTGGTAAAGAATCTGCCTGCCAGTGCAGGAGACACAGGAGACGCAGGTTCGATCCCTGGGTTGGGAAGATCCCTTGGAGAAGGAAATGGCAACCACTCCAGCATTCTTGCCTGGAGAATCCCATGGACAGTGGAGTCTGATGGTCTATAGTTGCAAAGAGTTGGACAGAACTGAGCGACTGTGAGCAACTGAGCGCATATATTTTGTTCTTTCATCTCAAAGTTGTTTCTGATTCTCTTGTAACCTCATGGACTGGGGCCTGTCAGGCTCCTCTGTCTCTGGGATTCTCCAGGCAAGCATACTGGAGTGGGTTGCCATTCCCTTCTCCAAGGGATCTTCTGAACCCAGGGATCAAATTGGTGTCTCCTGCATTTGCAACCAGATTTTTTACCACTAAGCCACTAGGTAAGTCCCATTAGGTGAAAGAAAAATGTCACCACCCTTCTACTGATTTGAATAAGTGCTATAATAATCCTGGTTTGACCTAAGGTTAGACACTCTCCAGTGCAACACAAAGGAGGAGATAGTGATATAAGCCTGTGTGCATGGGTGTTAAGTTGCTTCAGTCATGCACAATTCTTTGCAACCCTGTGTAGCCTGCCATGTGCCTTTGTCCTAAGATTCTCCAGGCAAAAATACTGGAATGGGTTGCCATACCCTCCTCCAGGGGATCTTCTAGACCCAGGGGTCAAACCCACATCTCTTACGTCTGCTGCATTGGTAGGCAGATTCTTTACCACTAAGGCCACCTGGCAAGCCTTCTGCAGGCCTGACGTCTACTCACAGAGGTAGTCTTTCTGGCTCCCCCACGTTCCTTTTACTATAAAATTGCAGCCCACATGATCCTCGGAGCAGAGCTCTCTAGCCTGCCTGCTTGCATCTCTTGTGAGAGTCTTAGACTAATAAATCTACTTTTTCGCCATCACTTTGCCTCTTGCTGAGTTCCTTCTGTACTGAGACACAAAGAACCTGAGCCTCAGTCAGTCCAGACATCAGGTGAGTGATTCTAATGAAAAGATCATGAGTTCAAGTCCCAATCCGAGCTTTGGCTGGGTTCGAGTCCTGGCACATGGGTTCAAGTCCCTGTGTGAGGTATGCGATTTCACCAGGAGATACCACCTGACAGCCATTAGGATGGTTACTATTTTAAGAAAAATAACAGCAATGTGTGTGGAGTAATGGGAACCCGGGTGCATTGTAGGTAATGATGTAAAATGGGGCAGCCCCTGTGGAAAAACAGTATGGAGGTTTCTCGAAATATTAAAAATATAATTACCCTATGATTTAGCAATCCTATTCTTGGGCATATACCCAAAAGAATTGAAAGTAGGCTCTCAAAGAGACATTTGTACACCCATGTTCATTCCAGTATCATTCACAATAGCCAAGAAGTGGAAGCAACCCATATGTTCATCAGTGGATGAATGGCTAAAGAAAAAGTGGTAAGTATGTATGTGATGGGACATCACGCAGCTTTAAAAAGAAGGGAATTCTGTCACGTGCCATAGCAAGATGAACCTCAAGGACATTAGGCCAGTCACAAAAGGACAAATACTGTATGATTCCTCTCATAGGAAGTACCTGGAGTAGTCAAAATTATAGAAACAGAAAATAGAATGGTGGTTGCCAAGGGCTTCCCAGGTGGCGCAGTTGGTGAAGAACCCACCTGCCAGTGCAGGAGACGTGGGTTCGATCCCTGGGTTGGGAATATCCCCTGGAGAAGGAAATGGCAACTGAACCCACTCCAGTATTCTTGCCTGGAGAATCCCATGGACAGAGGAGCCTGGCAGGCTACAGCCCATGAGGTCGCAAAGAGTCAGACACGACTGAACACATAAGCACAGGTACAGAGTTTCAGTTTTGGAAGATGGAAGAGTTCTCGAGATTTATTGCACAACAGTGTAAACATACTCAACACTACTGAATAACACTTAATGAAGATGGTAAATTTAATGTTGTGTGTGTTTTTTTACCACAACATTGTTTTTTTCTCTCTCTTCTTTAAAGGGAGTTAGTTTCCATTTGGAAATACAAACATTAAAAAAAAGGTGGGGGGGCAGATTCCTGGGCTTTGCCAGATCTTCAGAATCATAATCCCTACAGAAGAGCCTCAAGAAGCTGCCTTTTAAACAAATCCTCAAGTAGTTTTTAAGCCCAGTAATATTTCTTGTCTTAGAGGTCATGCTTAAGAAAACTGGCTCTGAAGGGAACTTCTCTGTGGTCCAGTGGCTAAGCCTCCATGCCCTGGTGCAGGGGGTCAGGGTTTGATTCCTGGTGAGGGAACTAGATCCTGCAGCTGCAACTAAAGGTCCCACAAGCAAGACCCGGCGCAGCCAAATAAATAAAAATACATTTATATTTAAACAAAAGAAAAAGAAAACAGGCTTGAACTCAAGCTGTCAGGCAACCAAAGCAACCCTGGAAAGACACTTTGCTCTCTCTCTGCCTTGGTTTTCTCACCTGCCTAATGGGGTTCACGGGAGTGTTGTGCGGATTCAATTAGTTAATAATCACAAAGCTTTTGATCCGTGTGTATATCATGGTTATCCAAATCAAGTGCCCCCTTTTGCCTGAATGGAACTGAGGCCAGGGAGGTGCCCGGTCTAAGCTCTCTCCTCCATACAGCGCTAGCGTCAGGAGGAGCCGCCTCCCAGGCCACGGTCTCAGGGGCCTCGGTCCCTGGGGGCCAGGCCCAGGGTTGGGAGTTCTCAGCTTCTTCCTTGACTCGCTCTGTTGCATGCGGGGCACAGGGGACAAAGTGGGGTGAAGGGGACAGATGGGGCTCCGCCACTGTGCCCTGCCCAGTTGCAGGGGTGCTGCAGCTTCGGCCATCCGGGAACAGGACCCCAGAGGCAGAGCGGAGAGAAGGGAGTGCCCCACTCTCCTTCCCAGACTATGGGATTTTCCAGGCAATAGTACTGGAGTGGATTGCCATTTCCTTCTCCAGGGGATCTTCCCGACCCAGGGATTGAACCCAAGTCTCCTGCACCGTAGACATATGCTTTACCGTCTAAGCCACCAGGGAAGTCCCCTTCCCAGACCAGACCCCAAGTTTCCAGGAGAAAAATCCTTCCCTTCAGGAGGTGGAGGTGCCTCCACCCACTGTTTGTGGAGCCCCGACTCTGTCCTAGTATTGCTCAGGCTTCTGACAACACAACAAAGTGACCATGTTTGGTCCATTTTTCAGATGGGAAGGCTGAGCCTGGGGGGAATCCGCTGAGGCCCAGGCTCCCTCTCACGCAGTCAGCCCGTGGCCCAAAGATGTGCACGCTTATCCTGGAGGGGGAGCCTCAAAGAGGTAAGAAAAGGCACTTCATGATAAGCAGATCCAGTGCAATCCCTATTTAGGGCCCAACTGTGTTTTTACAGAAACAGAAAAACTCATCATAAAATTCTTCTGAAATCTCAAGTGATCACAAACAGACAAAGAAATCTTGAAAAAGGAGAACAAAGTTGGAGATCCCACACTGTGATTTCAAAACATACTATGAAGTAACAGTAATCAAGATGGCACAGCAATGAGCCCAAAGGGCTCGGGTGCTAAGTCACTTCAGTCACGCCCTACTCGTTGCAGCCCTACAGGCTGTGGCCCCCAGGCTCCTCTGTCCAAGGGATTCTCCAGGCAAGAATATTGGAGTGGGTTGCCATGCCCTCCTCCAGGGGATCTTCCTGACCCAGGGATCAAAGCCACGTCTCTTTGGGTCTCCTGCATAGGGAGGCAGGTTCTTTACCCCTAGCACCACCTAGAAGCCCACTGGCATAAAGACATAAGCCAAACGGAACAGAGTAGAGAGCCCAGAAACACTTGTAGACATGGTCAAATGACTTCTGACAAGGTACCAAGACTGCACAGTGGAGAAAGGACAGTCTCTTTAACAAATGGGGTGGGAAAACTGGATATCCACACGCCCAAGAATGAAGGCGGACCTCTACCTAACACCATGTACAAAAGTTAACTCAAAATGAATCAAAGACCTGAACACAGGAGCCGAAACTAGAAAACTCTTAGAAGAAAACACGGGGGAAAATCTTCATGACAGTGGATTATCGGGCAATCATTTCTTGCCTGTCACATCCAAAACGCAGGCAACAGAAGAGAAAAAAAAAAAAAGGTACGTTGGACTTCATCAAAATTAAAACCTTTTGGGAATTCCTTGGCAGTCCGGTGGTTAGGACTTTGCGTTTTTCACTGCCATGGGACACAGGTTCAATCCCTGTTTGGGGAACTGAGATCCCACAAACTGTGCAGTACAGCCAAATAAATGAATAAAAATTTAAAACTTTTGTGCACCAAATGACACTATCAGGAGAGTACGGAAGGGAGAGGTAATATAGGGGGAGGGGATTATGAGGTACAAACTATTAGGTATAAAATAAGCTACAAGGATATATTGTACAACAGGACCAATACTGTATAATAGCTATAAATGGGCTATAACTTAAAAATTGTGAATCACTATATTGTACACCTGTAACACAGGAGAAGGAGCTGACAGAGGATGAGATGTTTGGATGACATCACCAATTCAAGGGACATGAGTTTGAGCACACCTCGGGAGATGGTAAAGGACAGGGGAGACTGAAACGCTGCTTCCATGGGGTTGCAAAGAGCTGGACACAACTGAGCAACTGAAGAACAGCAGCAGCTTAGGGGCACAGGGCGTGTGGTCAGCATGACCAGAAATGGTGCTGATGATGCCACCAGGCCATCAGGACAAAAGGAGAGACTAGGGAAATTTTTTTACCAGGTGCTATAGAAAATTGCTGTAGAGATGATCTTGTCTTAATACCGTTTACTCCAGAAAATATTTTCTCAATGACGTTGGTCTTGGCACCCAGCACTTGCTTAGGTATTCTGCCTGCATTTAAGGTATAATGCCACTAGGTGGCAATGGTGTGCAGATCCTGAGGGCCCTTTCAGAGCAGATTGCTTAAGGATCATCTCAAACGTCCTTTTTATACTTAAAGCTGCCTCACCAAAGGAGAAGGCGATGGCACCCCACTCCAGTACTCTTGCCTGGAAAATCCCATGGACAGAGGAGCCTGGTGGGCTGCAGTCCATGGGGTCGCTAAGAGTCAGACATGACTGAGCGACTTCACTTTCAATTTTCACTTTCATGCATTGGAGAAGGAAATGGCAACCCACTCCAGTGTTCTTGCCTGGAGAATCCCAGGGACTGGGGAGCCTGGTGGGCTGCCGTCTATGGGGTCGCACAGAGTCGGACACAACTGAAGTGACTTAGCAGCAGCAGCAGCAGCAGCAGCCTCACCAAAGGACCCACTGAGCATCAGTTTCCTCATTGGTATAACGAGATAATAGTACTAAGATCATGTAAAATACTCATGTGCATAGTAAGACACTCAGTTACAGTTTGCTTCTTTCCTAGCTGAGTGATTATGAGCCTGCCTTTTGAAACCACTTTGCCTGGGTTTGAATCTCAGCTACACTACTTACCAGCTGTGTGACCTTGGGCAAATTATCTAGCCTCTCTGGGCTTTAGTTTCCTTGTTGGTAAATGGGGTTAGTAATTGTACCTACCCTTGGTAGTTTATATGTGATGTGTGTAAAGTGCTTAGAAGTGCCTGGTCCAAGAAATGTACTCTGAGTTTGCCATTGTCTATGCGAACACAGACACATACTAAGGGTGAGACACAAAATCACCTAGTCTAACACTGGGCACCTCCTTGTCAAGATCATATGTCTTCGGGGCATTTTTAACTCTCCTAGCATGAGTCACAGAGAGAGAAAGCCACAATTCCAAGACTCCTGACACCCTGGTCTCTGGATTTGAGACACAGCTGACAACAGCCTCTGTCTACCAGGCAGGTCATGGAAATCAGTTTGCAAGTGTGAAGCCAGCTGTGGGAAGATGAGGAGGGGAGGATTTTTGTCCCTTGGGGTTGTTCTGCTCACCCCTGTCTATTGTTGGGAGGCAGCTCAGAAAATAAAACACCCTGGGGCTACTGGGCCAATAACTTTTCCCGATCCATGGGGCCCCACCTCCATGCAGATCTGCGGGGGAGGTAGAGGAATCTGGTGACCACGGCACCTGACCAGAAGTCAGATCTGTTTTTAGCCCAGCTCTGTCACTGATGTGCTGTGTGACCTTGAACAAGTCATGTTTCCTCTCTGGGCTTCAGAGTCCTGCTCTGCCAAAATTGGGACACACTTTCTGCCCTTCCTTTCTAACCAGAGATGTGGTGAGAAGACAGGAACTCCTCAAAACATCACCTCCTCCTGGAAGC
Organism: Redunca redunca; assembly: GCA_006410935.1. NCBI lineage: Eukaryota > Metazoa > Chordata > Mammalia > Artiodactyla > Bovidae > Redunca > Redunca redunca. The sequence continues at coordinate 36,064 of SJYQ01034295.1, forward strand.
CTTCCATAATGGACAGAACAAAAGGGAATTCAAATCCTTCCCACTTGCCTCCATCTCTTCCAGGCTAAACATGTGTAATTAACCACCAGTTTGCTCATTCATTGATTTCCACAGTCATGTGCAGCGCTGGTCAGCCTTCCTGTCTACATATCCTTTCTGTTTTGCTTGCAAAACACCTCTGCGGTGGACTATGCCTGCCTCCTTGCTCCAAATGAAGAGTCTAGCAGAGGAAGCCTCTGAGGGATGGTTTGGGGCTCTGGGTGGGAAATGAAGGTCCCATGGAATCCCAGATGGTTCAGAACTTAATGAGACTTAAAATAGCAAGTTTTGGGGAAGATCAGAGAAAAGCACTTTAGAAAAAGCACTTTGAAAAGTGAAAAGAGGGAATTCCCTGTTGGTCCACTGGTTATGACTCTGGGCTCTCATTGCTGAGGACCCTTGTCAGGAAGCTAAGATCCTGCAAGCCTTACCGCAGGACCAAAACAAAAAACGAAAAAGAAAACTGAAAAGAACTATGAAAATGGGAGAAAGTCTTAGTCTCTGGAAGGGGCACAAAACAATAAAAGAGGAAGATGGGGAGGGGGTTAGTTTAACTTTGACGAACCTAAGTTTTGTGATCAGAAAATCTAGAAGGAAGCTAGTTTAGTTTTAGTAAGCATGGAAGTTCCGTGTCAGTTTCCAAAATAACATTTTATTTTGGATTACACATGAGCAACAGATGTAGTGTGTGTGTGTGTTCGTGCATGTGTGTGTGTATCTGTGTTTTCCACTCTCATTTTTTTTCAGGGCTTGGGGCTGCTAAGGTCTTCATTTAATGCATATTTTAACTTCAAATGGAGTAAGTCCAGCTCATCCGCTCTGTCATCCCCTCTCCCCAATAGCTCCACACCCCCCATAATCTGCCTGATCAGGTCTCCCCCTCCATGACCCATCCCATGACTGCTCCAAGCTGGTTCAGCTTCTGTGACCCTCCAGCCTCTCTGAACACACCTCTCCTGAATGCCAGTGCCCCTCCCACCCTTGCCATCCTCCACCAAATGCCCAGCTGCCAAGGGACATTGAGTGTTCCATGCTCCTAACTTCACTGCCTTTCAAAACTTACCCCTTCTGGGCTCCATCTACACCAGATCCCCTGATGACACATGTACAGTAGGGGAGGGGGCAGATGTTCTAGACTTTGCATCCTGGTTGCACTTTAAGAACCTCTTGGGGAATTAGCCTTTCACATTATGAAAGTTCTGTCTAACAGGAATTTCATAGCACTGGAGGAGACCAAAAGGGAGAGATGTGAGGGCGCATGCAGTCAGAGACTAGAGAAGGCAATGGCACTCCACTCCAGTACTCTTGCCTGGAAAATCCCATGGACGGAGGAGACTGGAAGGCTGCAGACCACGGGGTCACTAAGAGTCGGACACGACTGAGCGACTTCGCTTTCACTTTTCACTTTCATGCATTGGAGAAGGACATGGCAACCCACTCCAGTGTTCTTGCCTGGAGAATCCCAGGGACGGGGGAGCCTGGTGGGCTGCCGTCTATGGGGTCACACAGAGTCGGACATGACTGACGCGACTTAGCAGCAGCAGCAGCAGTTAGAGACAATATAATAGACACCAGTTATTACACAACTGTTTGGTTCTAGGCGCTTATGCGAGGTGCTTCACATTCTTTATCAAATTCCAATTCCAACTGGATATCGAATATCCAATTCCAATATTGAATTCCAATTCGACCAGTGAGAAAAGTGTGATTATAATAAAGAAAATAAAATTCAGTACTTACATGCTAAGCAGTTCACCTGGATTGTCTTGTGTAGTACACAACCCTTGACATAGGAGCTGCCGTTGTTGCATTTTCTAAATGAGGGAACCAAGCCATAGACCAGTTAAGCAACTTGTCGCACAACTATTAAGACGAGGAGGCTGAAACACAGGTTAAGTGACATGCCCATCTTCACCCAGCAAACAAGCAATTGAGGAAAGTATGTGTTTTTCCCCTATATGCTCATCATGCCTCCTCCTGGAGCAAGAAAAAATTCTAGGTTGAGGTGAGGGCAGCTGGGGACCAGGAACTGCTAGGATTTAGATGGGAGGGGTACTTTGTCAGCTCCAGACATCAGCATATCCCTGGCATAGAGGGTGTCCAGGAATATTTCAGAACCCCAGCTCCAGACACCTGCCAAAAGTCCTCTGGTTTTGTGAGCCTCTCCTAGTAATCCTTCCTTGGCTCCTGCCCCATCTGGTTGTTCCAGCTGTTGTTCAGAATTTCAGCCGTCGATCAGCACCTCCTTGGAATGCTGCCTCCTCCAGGAAGCTTCCTGGATTCCTTTAACCCAGAGCCATCTGACCTTCTCTGGAACATGGTTCACTCACCTGGCAGTCTTGTTCATCTTTGGGGTAAGTACTGTCAACTGGACTTCCAACCAGGTGTTGAGTTCCTTTAGGCTCTAACACATTATGTGTGATAAGTGGTCAGAGAATTCTTTTTGAATGAATAGGCCCTGCACTTGGGCATTCCCCTGGGTCACTGGGGTCATGGATTTCAGTGCCTCTGGTGAGGCGGGAAGGTGAGGGAGGGCAGGAAATACAAATGTGTGACGTGTTCAGGTGCCGACATTAGGGAGTGGTGAGGTCTGCAGCAAACTAGAGTCTACTTGCTTACCTGAGGGGCTTACCATCAGATTCAGTCAAGCCCACTCCCCACAAATGGCTGGGACCTCTTCTCGCCCTGACCCCCCTCACTTTCTTTCCCTTTCTCCAGCTTTATTTTTCTATTTTGTGCATATCAGTTTATTATTAAAGGACTTTATTTAATTTTATCTCAAATATTTATTTATTTGGCTGCATTGAGTCTTAGCTATGGCACCAGCTTCTCTAGCTGCGGCATGCAGACTGAGTTGTCCTGTGGCAAGTGGGTCTTAGTTCCTCAACCAGGGACTGAACCCCCATCCACTGCACTGGAAGTCAGATTCTTAACCACTGGATGACCAAGGAAGTCCCTAAGGCATACTCTGTATACTATTTATTACATTTAACATCTGTTGTCCCTCACAACATGAGTACCTGAGGGCAGAGATTTTGTCTATTTGTGTTTTTTTTAACAGTTAGCATTTTTTAAGAAATAAATTATTTTAAATTAACTTTTATTGGAGTATAGTTGATTTACAGTGGCGTGTTAGTTTCTGCTGCAGAGCAAAGTGAATCAGCCATACAAATACATATTCCCATTACATATACATACACACTCTATTCCCATACAGGGCATTGGAGAGTATTGAGCAGACTTCCCTGTGCTATACACTGGATGCTTATTAGCTCTCTATTTTATACACAGCAGTGTGCATATGTCCATCCCAGTCTCCCAATTTATCCCCCGACCCCAGTTTGGTCTGTTTCGTACTCTGCTGCAGTCCAGCCGCCCATCAGTGCCCTGCAGGAAGCAGGTTCTCAGTAGATAGGTGTTGAATAAACCCTCCTTATAAATCCAAGACAGCTGCTTACAAGTCTGCAGTGAAGAGAGCTGCCCCAGCGCCCTTCGCAGTGTCTAGGTTTCCGGAAGCGTGCCGGGTTTAGGACAGGAAGAGTGCATCTGGGGTCCTAAGAGTCGCTCAGAGAGCCGCGCAGGAGGTGGCCTGGGTGACTTCCCCGTGGGGTCAGTTTGGGCATTTCTGGAAGAAGCTGGTGCGGAGTACGGGGGTTAAGGGTGCGGTGCTGGGGGAGGAGGGGGTCCTCACTCCAGAGCACCCCCGTCCCCCACCCCACACACACACTCACTCCAGACCTACCCACCACACACGCCCCCGCATGTCCCAGAAGACGCAGGATTCCGCGAGGCCAGAAACAAACGCGGCGGGAGGAACGTCCTAAAAAAGTGAGGAACTGGCAGAGAGGGGGAGGGGAGCGACACCCCGGGGTCCACGGGGCTCCCGCAGCGGGGCCGAGGACTAGGGCGCACGGGAGATGCTCTCGGCGCCCGCCCGCCGCAGACAGAGCCCCTCGGCCGGGCGCCACGGAGCACCCCCTGGGAGGAGGAGCAGGGCGCCGGCCCGGGCGCTGGGGATGCTGCCCGCCCCCCCGCACCTCCTAAGCCGGCAGCTGCCGCCTCAGCAGCGCGGCGTCTCCACCTGCGCAGCCACCGCTCCGCCCGGCGCCGCGCCGCCATTGGCTCGCTAAAAATGCCTCGCTAATCTGCGCCCATCTGCGCGCCTCCGCCCGCCGCCTCCCCTCCTCCTCGGCTCTGACCTTCCTCCTTCCCGCAGCCCCGGGCGAGGTCCGGAGGGACGCGGCGGCGCAGCCTCTCTTGCCCCCCGGGAAGTCGACCGGGCTTGAGGCCGGGCCCCCCAGACGCCCCGCTTGGCCCCGCGGCGCCGCCGATGGTGCCGGGCGCCCCTGGCCCCAGGTAAGGGGTCTGGCCCTTGGGTACCGGGTAGGAAGGGAGCGCTCCAGTCTAGGGGTGCGCGCTGGCGGCGGGCGCAGAGGCGGACAGGGGGGAGGATCGGACAGCTACCTGCAGAGAGGTGAGCGCGCGACCGCGGGTGCTTTGCAAGCTCCGGGGTTCTTGAGCATCACCCGGGGCAGTGTCAGGATGTCCCTGAACTGGGCCCCCTGGGAGACGGATCTGGCGGAGGCCTTCACCCGAGGGGCGGGGGGTGGGGGTGGAGGAACGCAGGAAATAGGTGCCTTGGGAAGGTGGGACCCAGGACCCAGGTCCCATTCGAGGCTCTGGCCTGGCTTGTTCCGGTCCCAACAGGGTGGGTAGGCTGATGCCAGCTTGGTGCGTAGGCTGTTTGTGGACCAGAGTTGGCTGGGGAGAAATACAGCAGCTGATGCCCGCCCTCGGTCCTGTCTGGTTTACAGTGAATAATATTTTTTCTGTCTTGTCTGCCCCCTTTCCCCACTGCTGAGATGGGAGGCGGGAGAGGAGAAGGTGAGGATAAATGGCCCGCACAGACCGCAGAGGCCAAGGTCTATCTGGCCCTGCTGCCTTCTCCACCCCCCAGGCCACTTGCTGCCGGTTGGAATTCTCTCTCCTCCTTAGTTTTGCCTTATGGGAGGCCTTGAAAAGCTTAAAAGGTCATCAGGGTGTGAGGGACACAGTGGCAAACCACAGAGCTTGGCCTCGACCCAGCTCCAAGCCCGAGCCGCCCCCCACTCTCTACCGCCCAGCTCTGCTCCCCACGTGCAGTGACACATGTGCCCGCTTTCCTCTGGGCACAACCATAAATAACTCACGTTGTCCTGGCTCTGGCCTGGCGGGGGTGCAAACGGAACTGTCTGTCAATGGTCTCGGAGGTTCCATCTCTCACCCACCCGGCCTTCCCATCACAGGTCCATAAGGCACTCACGAGCCCTCCTCCGGGTAGCTTCCTGCTACCCCAGGTGAGATCCATGCCCCCTGCCCTGCATTCTCCAGCCTAACCTGCCTTGTGCCTTGGTTATTTATGCCTCTCCCGTGGCCCATAGACCGGAAGTGCTTTAAGACAGAAGTCTGTGTGATTCATCTGTCATCGCCCCTGCACCTGACCTGGGTCTGGCACCAAGTACATGTTTGTGGAATGAGGGAATGAATCCACTTGAACCCTGAGAAATAGCTGGCACCCCGAAGGAGGGGGGTGAGCCCCATCTTGGGCTCTCCTCCCATCCCCCAGGGCCAAAGAGCTACTGAAAACAGATTCTCCCATTCAGGCCCTTCCTTGGCCTAGAGGTGATGAGCAGCTATGGCATTTAGAGATAGATACTGGGGTCCTAATGGCTCTAGAGGGTCTTTTTGGGCACCAGGCTTGAGTCCCTGGCTGGTCCAGGCTTGCTGGAAGGCCCTGGTGAAGGTCTGACTTGCCTCAAGCCTCTGGGTTGGCACTTGCCTCCCAGGGTGCTGAGCCTGTACCAGGCTCTCTGTCTCTGTCCCAGCCCTTAGGAGGGTCCCCGTCAGCATCAGGGCATCTGGGAAGGCCCAAGGCAGGCCATGCTCAGTCTCTGGGGTCCTCACAGCGAGCTCTGAACAGATCTGACGATTGTGTGGAGGAGCCAGTGTGGGCCAGGAGAGGAGGCTGCCAGCAAGAGTTCTGGTCCAGCCACAAGGCCATGCCTGTGACATGGACATTCTCAGGGCATCTGCAGCCCTCATTGCTCCTTTGACAGCCATGCTGATAAGACAGCAGCAAGATGTCCTTGTCCTTAGCTCACAGAGGGGGAGTCTGAGGGTCAGCGGCAGAGCCCAGCCCAGGACACAGTTCCTGGCTCCAAGTCCAATGTTCTGCCCACTGCACTCGAGGGAGCTGGGACGAGCTCCCAGGCCCAGGTCAGTGGGTTGTCCTCAATCCCGTCTGACTCTGTCCCACCCCCAGTGATGGAGAAAGGAAGGGTGCGATGCTTCAGGGCTGGGAGAGGATATGGAGGATGGTTTGGTTAGTGCCTGAAAGTGGCTGGCCCAGGGATGCAGAAGAAACAGTAGAAACCAGCAGTGCACAGCATCTGCCAGGAGCCAGGAGGCAGCCACTTTTTTTGTATCGAGTCACTCAATCTTCACTTCAACCCAATTGGATGCTATTATTATCCCCATTTTACACATGAGGAGACTGAGGCACTGAGAGGTCATCTGTCCAAGGTTACACGGTTTGAAACCGGAGGAGCCTGGATTTGAACCAAGGCTCCAGAGTCTGTTATTCCCTAATGTATTCCCTAACGCAAGAGCAGGAGGGCTGTGGACCCTGGGGCTGGGGGTTCGTCTCCATGGAGACACAGGTTTTAGGTACTCCCACATGGCAGATAGTGTGTGCTTGATTAGGTGGGACTGTAATGGTTTCAGAGGGTCAGGATGAAAACTCTTTGAGCTCCTGCTATGTGGCAGGCAGAGACGTTTATAGGACGCCCACCTGAGTCTGTCCCTCCCCTGCTCTGTTTCTTTGAGGACAGAGCGCAGTCTCCCTCCCATGGCCCCGCTGCCCTCCCCGGGCCTGGGCTTCCTCTCCCTCCTCGGCCCTCCAGCTGCTCTGAACTGCTTTCAGTTCCTCAAATAAACCACCCTCCTCTCACCTGCAGGCCTGTGCACAGACTGATCCCCTGGCTAGAGCCGGGCCCCCTCCTGCCTCCCTACCCGGTCCTTCTCACCCTCAGGGATCTGCTGAGGCTTTTCCTTCTTCCAGAAGCTTCCATGAATTCCTCCTCCCCACACCTGGCCCACTTCACCTCACACAGTGTCCTCTCTGGCTTTCCATTGCCCCACCAGCTGTGGAGCCCTTGGAGGCAGGGTCTGCGTCCTGTTCCCATGGCCCCCAGAGCCTGGTGCAGAGGACCCCATGGAGTTAGCAAATGCTGGTTCCCCTCTTACACTTTCTCTCCAATCTCAGGATTTAGCCTCCTGCTCCCAACCAGCACTAAGGACCCCTCCAGAATTTGCATGTAGCCCCCCAGCAAGGACGAGCTGGTGGCAGAAAGCCTTCAGTGGAGAAGTGAAACCGCCTGCGGGTCTGGCAGGACTGGGGAGGCATTTAGGGTGGGAGTTGGCTGATTGGGGGTGGAGACCTCCCTGGGGAAGCAGATGGGAGGGAGGGGGGAGGAGTGGGCAGGTCAGAGAGGAGGAGGGCTGCTGGGTTGGTTTTACATTTTTCTTAAAGAAATAAAAAGCTTTTATTATTATTTTTATTATTGTATCACTAAAGTAATATGTACCTGTGTGGAAAAATCTAGAATGTACTGCTGCTGCTGCTAAGTCACTTCAGTCGTGTCCGACTCTGTGTGACCCCATAGACAGCAGCCCACCAGGCTCCCCCCTGGAAAGCCCAAATTAAAAAATATATATTGGCCAGCTCTAGACCGACCCACTGTGGACACTTAGTGGCTGGTTTCCGGTCAGGGGCCTGTGGACCGGGGCGGGGAGGTGGGGACAGGTCTGGTGGGGCAGGCAGGGGAATGATTCCCGGCCTGTGAACGGCAGGGCGAGGAAGCAGGGTGAGTGGAGAGAGAAGCGGAACTCTGGGAATTCCCTGGTGGTCCAGTGGTTGGGACTCCCCGCTTCCACTGCAGGGGGCGTGGGTTCGATCCCTGGTCCGGAAACAGGTGGATCATGCATGCTGTGTGGCACAGCCACGATGAATGAATAAAAAATAGACTTAAAAGTGGAGCTCTGATGCAGGCCCAGCAGAGAGCCCCTCCACGGCTTGGGCGCTCTGGAGCTGGGGGGGCCCTTCAGAGTTGCTGTGGAATAGCTGGGCCTGAGGACCCCTGCATCCCTCTGACACTGGGAATGGCTGAGGATGTGCCCTTGGGCAGGTGGCTCCAAAGCAGCCACCATCCCGAAGGGACTGCCAGCACCCCCGACAGAAAGGATGGATGGGAAGGTGTGAGACGGGCTGGAGGGAGAACACTAGCAGGAACCTAGCCCCAGATGGCCCTGGGGGACAGGGACTCTAATCCCAGGGAAGCTGGTGGGGCGTCTCTGGGTGGGGAGCATTTCTGTAAGAGTGGTGTGGATGCCTGTGCAGACCTCGAGCTCGAGGTAGCAGGTTGACTAAAGACTTCGAGGGCAAAGAGGGTCTTGGCTCCTATTTAAAAATCACTCGATCTTTAGACACTGGGCGGGGGCTATGGTCTACTTGCCAAATAAACTCTAGGATGCCCAGTTAAATCTGACTTTCAGATGAAACAACACATTTGGTAAGCTTTGGTTTGTTTGTTTTTTGGTAATATGTATGTCCCAAATATTGCATGGGACATACTGGTACTAAAAATTTTGTGTTGTTTATCTGAATGTCAGATTTAACTTAGTGTCCTGTATTTTCATTTGTTAAATCTGGGTCCCCTAGACTGGGCTGAGGTGTTGGGGGAGAGAAGGGGAGAGAGGCGGGGAGGGAGCTTATCGCTCCTAGTTTTCTCTTGTTTTGTATTGAGGGACACTTGTTTGAAGTTGACAGTTTGAAAAAATTAAGATGTCCATTGAAAAAATTTTTGCATTTGTTTCTGTTCGCTGTCTAGAAAGTAATTGTCCATTTGTGAATTTTGTTTCCCAGTGCTGTTAGAAATAAAATGATCCATCCTATTATTTATTCAGGAGGTTTGATGATCAAAAGTGGAGTCACTAAAGAAGAATAATCCATTTGAGAAATAAAAGTCTTCATCATAAGAAAGCTCTTAGGTGGCAGAGGGTGTGGGAAACTGGAACTCTCCCATCAGCTGAGGTTGGCTCGACCTCTTTTGGCAATAGCTACAAATTTTTTTTGAAAGCCAGCATTTATTCTTTCAAATACACATAGTTCTATAACTTTTTATAGTAAAATAAGAAGAGAGAGACTTTCCTGGTGGCCCAGTGGTGAGGAATCCATCTTGCAGTGCAGGGAACTTGAGTTCTATCCCTGGGCAGGGAACTAAGACCTTACGTGCAGCAGGGCAACTGAGCACACATTCTGTAACTACCGAGCCCGTGTTCCACGAGAGAGTCCGAGCACCGCAGTGAAAGATCTCACATGACACAGCCAAGGCCTGCTGCAGCAAATTTAAAAAAAAGAAAAAATAAGAGAAATGCAAATAAACAGTTCTAGGAAAGAGAAGGTATAAATTAGGAAATATGGAAATATTTGTATGTTTATAAATAATAATAGCAAGTACTTGCTGAGAGTTTGCTGTGTTTCAGAAACTGTTGTTGAAATACACTGTGATTCAATCAATTGTTCATACAATAGAATACACAGGTGAGGTTTTAATGGGGCAGTTCCATGCCCCAGAGCTTCTCCTATAGGCGCCGTCTTGGCATGCAGAGCTGGGTGGAATGGTCCATGTGGCAAAGCTAAATGTCTATCAGGAGGGTTGGTGACATAATTAGGACTTGATGAGATGCTGTGATTTTTGGTAGCTGTTTTTTCTGTCGTTTGGTCAGTGAATGTGGACTGAATGTCTTCTGTGTGCCGGGTGCTGTTTTAGTTGCTGAAGACCCAGAGAAAAGAACTGGGCAGAGTTTAGTATTAGGGTGGAAAGAAGGTCAGACTATACTGGCGAGTCAAAGCAAATGGCTTTGTAGAATAACGTGTGTAGAATGATCCATTCAAATAATGCATATGGGGACTTTGCTGACGGTCCAGTGGTCAGGATTCAGCACTTCCACTGCCTGGGGGCACCTTTAGATGAGCCCAAAAGCCATGCAACTCGGCCAAAAATAAAATATACATATGTATCTTGTGCGCATATTTGCATAAAAATGTCCCCAAAGCTGCACATCTGATGGTTTATCTCTTGGGCAAGTCCTGGGAGGTCAAGTGCCAGGCAAGAAGGCCAGTGTTTGCTGTTTAGCACCCTGTGCTCTTTGCATCGGAGAAGGCAATGGCACCCCACTCCACTACTCGTGGCTGGAAAATCCCGTGGATGGAGGAGCTTGGAAGGCTGCAGTCCACGGGGTCGCTGAGGGTCAGACAGAACTGAGTGATTTCTTTCACTTTTCACTTTCATGCATTGGAGAAGGAAATGGCAACCCACTCCAGTGTTCTTGCCTGGAGAATCCCAGGGACTGGGGAGCCTGGTGGGCTTCCATCTATGGGGTCGCACAGAGTTGGACACAACTGAAGCGGCTTAGCAGCAGCAGCAGCAGCAGCTCTTTGCATTTATACCACAGTTGTCATTACTTCTACAAAACATAATTTACAAAACATAAACTGCACTTCATAATACCTGGGATTTTTCTTAGAAGTCTCAAAAAAATGAGCATTTAAATGACACTCCCCTCCAATGCAAATTTGATGCCATTGGAGTCGGATGCTGCTTACTTTTGGTTTGAAGAGTTTTTATTTGTAACTGATTTTTATTTATTTATTTTTAATGGAAAGATAGTTGCTTTACAACATTGTGTTGGTCTCCGCCGTACATCTACATGAGTCAGCCATAGGTATACATATGTCCTCTCCCTTTTGAACCTCGCTTCCCCTGCCTACCTCTTCGCACCCCTCCTGGTTGTTGGAGAGCACCGTTTGCGTTCCCTGAGCCATGCAGCGTATTCTCACTGGCTCTCTGTTTTCCATGTGGTAAAGTGCATGTTTCCATGCTCCTCTCTCCATTTGTCCCACCCCCTCCCTCCCCCACTGTGTTCACAAGTCTGTTCTGTCTGTGCCTCCCTTGCTGCCCTGCAGATAGGTTCTTCAGTATCATCTTTCTGGATTCCATCTATATGTGTTAATATATGGCATTTGTTCTTCTCTTTCTGACTTATAGTGTAATAGGCTCTAGCTTCATCCACCTCATTAGAATTGACTCAAATGCATTCCAGAAAGTGAAGTTGCTCAGTCGTGTCCAGCTCTTTGCGACCCCATGGACTGTAGCCTATCAGGCTCCTCCGTCCATGGGATTTTCCAGGCAAGAGTGCTGGAGTGGATTGCCATTTCCTTCTCCAGGGGATCTTCCCAACCCAGGAATCAAACCCGGGTCTCCCACATTGCAGGCAGACGCTTTACCGTCTGAGCCACCAGGGAAGCTATTCCTTTTTATAGCTGAGTAATATTCCATGGTATATATATATCAAAACTTCTTTACCCACTCATCTGTCAATGGACATCTAGGTTGCTTTCACATGTGACTGGTTTCTAACTGGTCCCCTCATGGGCTTGTGTCTCCTCTCCTTCCTCCTCCCAATCCTGGGGTGGACAAAACCTGCTGCGCCCTTCACCGGTTGTCCAGTGGTTGAGAATATGTGCTTCCACTCATTGCAGGGGCACAGGTTTGATCCCTGGTTAGGGAGCTAAGATCCGGCATGCTGTGCAGTGTGACAGAAATAAATAAAAAATGGAAAATTTAAAAAAAGAAACCTGCTGGGATGGGAGAGGAGGTAACTGTGGTGTCAGGAGGGCATGGAGAAGTGAGGCAGGCTCTGGAGAGCAGTGCCAGGGGTCCTGAGGGGTTCTGAGGGCCTCTGACATAGGCCAGGCTCTGTTCTGTTTGTCCACATTTATTAACTCATTTAGTCTTCTCAGTAACATTATGAGGTCATCCCATTTTACAGAGGTGGAAACTGAGGTCAAGTGACTTGCCTGAGGTCACACTCACAGGTGAGTGGCAGAGGGAGGATTCACACCTATGCAGTCTGTATGCAGAGGAGATGACCCCTCCTCCCGGTGAAGAGAGTCCTTTGCAGCTGTGCTCCCAAAGGCTGGGGGTGATTGACTGTGGATGGTCTTCTGTAGAAGCAGACCTGGAAGGGAAGGATGGTAGATTCAGAGAGCTGGGCACAGGGGTGGGGGAGGAAATCAGGATTCCAGAGGAAGAAGCAGGAGATGAGGCTGGTAGGAGAGCCGGATTGGGTAGATGATCGGCCTCACGGGACTGGGTGGAACAGGTGGCCCAGGGCTCTACCCGCTCTTTGCAGGGTCTGGCAGAGGCCCAGCTGCCCCAGCCCCACTCTGTCCCACCTGGGCTTTCTCTAGGCCACACATTCTATCCCTCACCTGCCTGGGTCCAGCCTTGACTGACCTCCAAAGCAGAAAGGCCGCTAAAGTGGGATGGGGCAAGGGCTGGGCTTTGGGACGCCCCTGCTGAGGTTCAGGCCTGACACATATGGAGGGGCCTTATGCTGTTCAGCACCTCCCCTTGGACTTGATTTTCATCCCTTTTTTTTTTTTAAACTTTTTATCATGGGAAAATATAAGCACTTCCAAAAGTAGCATAGTATAATGGACTGTCATTGTCCCTAACATTCAGCTTCAGATGCTGTCAACTCACGGCCAAACTCATGTTTCAGTCCTGTGCCCCTCCCCTCCATAATAATTCAAAGCAAATCCCAGGCATGATCTCATCACAAATATATCAAGATGTGTCTCTAAAAGATAAGGATTTTTCCTAACAATCATAATACCATCATCACACTTAAGAAGAAATCATTTTCTTTATATCATCAAATGTCCACTCAGCATTCACCTTCCTGGTTGTCAGATGTCTTTTTTTTTTTTTTTCCACATCTAGTTTGACTCAAGATCCAAATAAGATCCACACACATTGTGATTGGTGGATAAGTCTTAGTCTCTGTTAATCCATACTTCCCCGCTCCATCTTTTTCTTTGTCCTTGGCAATTTACTTGTTGGAGAAGCTGGGTTGTATGTCTTGTAGGATTTCCTGCAGTGTGGATTTTGTGGATTGCATCCCTGTGGTGTAGCTTAACATGTTCCTCAGTCCCCTGTGTAACTTGGTAGTTGAGTTCATCTTCTGAGCCCTCCTCGTGCAGTCACCAGGCTCTGTTGTCAAGATCCCCAGAGTCCCACAGCTTCTCACCACCTACACTGCTCCCCCGCCTCTGAGCCCCTCCATTGCTCTCCCGGATTACTGCAGCAGCCTCTCCCTGGTCTCCCTGCATCCCCCTTGCCCCAGCAGCCAAAGAGAGCCTTTTAAAACCTAAATGAGATCATCTTCCTCCTCTGCTCAAAACCTTAATGGCTCCCTCTTAGAATAAATTCTCAAGTCCTGTAAAAAGTCTTCTAGCGGCCTACAAGGCCCTGTGTGATTTGGCTGTCAGGTCCTGCTGACCTCATCTCACGCCTTTCCCTTTTCGCTGGGCTCCTGGCCATTTCCCGGGCATGTCAGATATCCTCCTGCCTCAGGGCCTTTGCTCTGCTCTTCCCTGTGCCTGGCGGCAGAGGTCCACATCTCTGCGCACGTCGCCTTCTCAGAGAGGCCTTCCCAGAGCACCTAAGACAGCCCCTGTCCTTCTCCACCGCCGACCCTGCTCTGTTTTCCTTCAACGCACTCAGCCACCCCTCATATTCGTCTTGCTGTTTCTGGACTGTCTCCCCTATCTGCCTGTGAGTTCCCTGAGAGCAGGGCAGCACGACTCTGCCCAAGGAGCAGACTTCCTCTGCCACATAGATTCCCTGTCTGTCAGCTCATCTCCTTACAGCATTTTCTGGAAAGCAAAACAACCCTGGACTTGTGTGGGGCACTTCAGAGTTTACAAAATACTTCCTGTCTTAGGTCAGAGTCCCCGGAAGCTATACCTAAGAAGGAGATTCTTGGACCGTAGTTTCCTGCAGGCGTGCGCACAGGAGGGAGAGAGAGAGGGCGTCTGATGGGGTCGGGAAGGAGCCAGGGGAAGGTGCTTTCAGCCTCGTCCAGCTCCGGTCCAGCAGGGAGCCCTGGAGTGAGAGCAGTAAGTGCAGGGTGGTCCTCCTTTGAGGCAAGGGGCCAGGCCTTTGGAGCCTCTTCTCAGGCCTAGGGGAGAGCGTGACCTCTAAGACACCCCTGGCTGAGGCTGCCCACCTAAAGCTGCGGTCCAAACACCAGTTCAAAAAGCCACACGCACCCCAGTTTTCATAGCAGCATTACTTACCACAGCCAAAATATGGAAGCCACCCAGGTGCCCATCAGCAGATGGCTAAGGAAGATATGGTGTGTCAACACACACACATGCACAAACACACACACAGACACACTGGAGTGTTACTCAACCACAGAAGAGAATGAAATTCTGCCATTTGCAGCCACATGGATGAACCTAGAGAACATTATGGTTTGTGAAATAAAGTCAGAACAAATACTGTATAAAATCACTTACATGTGGAAAACAGACAAGTGTATAAGGAAAAAACAGGCTCACAGATGTAGAGGAGAAACTAGTGGCTACCAAATGAGCGTGAGTGTGTGTGTGTGTATGTGTGCGAGTTTGTGTGGGACGGGGAGGGGCAAGAGAGGGGCACGGGGTTAAGAGATAAAGATTGCTATGTATAAAATAGATAAGCAACAAGGATATACTGTACAGCACAGAGAATTACAGCCATTATCTGGATATATCTTTTAATGGAGTGTAAATTCTGTAAATACTGAAACCCTATGCTGTACACCTGAAACTAATATTGTAAATCAACTACAGTAAAAAATAAGAATTCTCTGGAGAAGGGGGCATCTGTGAGCCACTGCAGTGGCGCAGGGGTGGGCACCCCGTCGATAAAGGGCTCTGACAGCACCACCCTCACCTCACATCCAGTTTCTGCTTTGAGCCCTGCCATAAGCTGATGAGGAAGGCATTGATTAGTTACCATTATTGCTCTTTTGCCATAAGCTGATGAGGAAGGCATTGATTAGTTACCATTATTGCTCTTTTGAGGTTGGGATGGGGATGACTTGCCTGGGGTTGCACAGCCATCGGAGTAGACCTGGGATTCGATTTTGGATTCTTACTTGGGATGCCCTTGTTAGTGGATAGAGTGTCTTAGTGGCTACTGGGTCACTGTTTTAGTCTCACGTATTCATTCAACAAACATATATTAAGTGCTGTGTGCCCAGATTGAACGGGCCACCGACCATTCAGTGGTGAATGAAACCCACCCTGTCCTTGCCCCCTGGAGCTTTGTGCCTCTTCCTGCATTTAGCTGAGCCCCACCCTGCTGACCCCTCTGAGCCCTCAGCAGCCCCGACTTCGGTAATGGGAACATGTGATGTTTGTGGAGCACTTACTATGTGCTGGGCACCGTGCCAGGCTTGTTGTGTTGATGAGCTCGATTCACCTTCCTAGCACCCCATTTTTGGATGGGCAGGCTGAGGCTGCAGAGGGCCCTAAGACTCCAAGCCCAGGTCCTTCCAGGAGCTGGGATGCACACCGCCCCTGAGCACGGCTCTCTCACCCCTGCCTGCCCTGCCCCTTCCCCCTCTCCCCCGCAGCAGGGTATCTGGTGTCACCTCTATCAGCAGCTCCATCGGACGGACGCCAGGCTGCCGCCGCCGCCTGCTCACCGGGTGTTGGGTGACTGGCTGCCATCTCGCCTGCCCCACTTGGCCCTGCCCCAGGTGGGGCGCTTCTGATGGGAGGCCTCCCCACCATCCAGGGCCCAGGATCCCTGCCCCTGCGCCCCTTCTCACTACTTTTGTCACTGGCCCCAGCTGGCTGGGTGGGACCTTCTGGCAGCCCCAGCTGGGCCTGGGCATTGGGGGCCCCTCTGCCCTCACACCAGCTGGCCCTAGTAAGCTGCAAAGCTGGCTCAGGCGCCCCTGGACAGAGTGGGGGCGGGGGGCAGATCAGAGCAGGCTTCCTTCCCTTCTCACGCTTCCCCACACAGGGCCAAGACAAGCCCAGCAGGGAGAAATCAAGTTACAACATTTCTACCCAAGGAGGGTAACGGTGGGCAGGGACCCCTTTAGACTGCCTTGGAACAGTAGACTGGGGGTGAGCACTGCAGCCTGCATCAGCTCCAGAGATCGGAGTCGCCTGCCCCCCGCTCCTCTCGCTCTTTGGAGAAATGACTGATTGTAGCCCTGAGGAGCCGTAAAACATCATTCCAGGAAGCAAGGACACTTCCAAAACCATATGAACGATGCCAGAGTCAACTTAGGGAGGTTCCCACTGACCAAAGAGAGGACAATCTGAGCATCACTGAGAATGACTGAAGGGCTGGGACTCATCAAATTTATAAAAATCCATGATGATGATCAAAACGTTAAAAAAATACAAACTCCGAACAACAGAAAAGTCTGCTAATAACCAACTGTCTGCAAAAACAGGGAGCCTGGGCTCCTGCACACACTGTGAGCTGCATTATCTAGTGATGCTAGTAAACATTCCCGGCAATCCAGCAGTTCCGCTCCTGGGAATACACCTTGCAGAACGCATGCATATTTTTATCCAAAGACATGGATGAGAATATTCCAAGCATCATTTTTCACAAGAAAACAACATTGATGTCTGCAAACAGTAAACTGGATAAGTAAATTGCGATACATTCACATATCAGAACACTGTGCAAAGATAAGAAAAAACGAAGGGACTACTGCTGCAAAGAATAATCTAGTTGCATGCTGAAAAGAAAATGTTGATTTTGAAAACAAAACAAAAAAGACAGGAATAAAATAATACATCATTCTGTTAATTAAAATTCCAGAAGAGACAGAACTATTTGGTTTTGGATGCACACTTTGTGGTCAAACTCAAAA
Source organism: Redunca redunca (assembly GCA_006410935.1). Lineage (NCBI taxonomy): Eukaryota > Metazoa > Chordata > Mammalia > Artiodactyla > Bovidae > Redunca > Redunca redunca. The sequence goes on from SJYQ01034295.1 coordinate 52,942, forward strand.
CAAAGCAGCTAATAACCCCAGCTATTTAGAATGGTCAGTCCCCCCAGGCTCTCCCACAAACCCACAAGAAGGGCTTGTGGTAGGGAAGTGTCCATGGGGGTCTTTTGGAGCCCTGGCAGTTCTCTGTTTTTGACCTAGATTGTGGTGACTTTATATTAATGGTGGCTGTTGGCTTTATAACTTTTCTTCTATAAAATTATGACCAACGTAGACAGCATATTAAAAAGCAGAGACATTACTTTGCTAACAAAGGCCCATCTAGTCAAAGCTATCATTTTTCCAGTGGTCATGTATGGATGTGAGAGTTGAACTATAAAGAAAGCTGAGCACCAAAGAATTTGATGCTTTTGAACCGTGGTGTTGGAGAAGACTCTTGGACAGCAAGGAGATCTAACCAGTCCATCCTAAAGGAAATCAGTCCTGAATATTCATTGGAAAGACTGAAGCTGAATCTGAAACTCCAATACTTTGGCCACCTGATGCGAAGAACCGACTCATTTGAAAAGACCCTGATGTTGGGAAAGATTGAAAGCAAGAAGAGAAAGGGACGGCAGAGGATGATATGATTGGATGGCATCACCGACTCAATGGACATGAGTTTGAGTAAACTCTGGGAATTGGCCATGGACAGGGAGGCCTGGTGTGCTGTAGTCCACAGGGTCGCAAAGAGTCAGACACAACTGAGTGACTGAACTGAATTGTTGGTTTAATATTAACTTGTTAAAATGTATAACCTATTTTATATTCTTAAATATTTTAAAACTAGAAAAAGTACTCATTGGTCACCTTTAGAGGTTGCTAGAGCACCAACTCATTTCTCTAGAAAAACAATCAAGGGAAGGAATCAAGCCTTTATCCTACTATATATGCCAGATTTCAGAATAACAAAACAGGTGAAGAGGAAATTTTCTTTATAGAAGTCTGGAACACAAAATGATCAAATTAGAAAACTCACCGTCTGGTGGGGGAGAAAAATGTGATGGAAAGCTGGCTTTAACTTGCAGCAGAGGTGGGACGGCCCCAACTCTCAGGGCTCTCCGGCCTCCCGGCTGCTGCTGGGAACGCAGGTCTCCCTCTGGACCACAGAACTCCACCCATCACTGCCCAGCTCAGCTGAGCAATGCAGCCTGTGGATGGGGCAGGCAGGGGGTCCAAGGAAGCGTGGGAGGGGCTCAGAGATCTGGAGAAATGACTGATTGCATTCCTGAGGACCTGGAAAACACATTATACATGGAGATATACATACAATTATATTGGGTTGGCCAAAAAGCTCATTCAAGTTTTCCTAGGAAAACACATTATACATGGAGATATACATACAATTATATTGGGTTGGCCAAAAACTCATTCAAGTTTTTCTATAACATCTTACAGAAGAACCTGAATAAACTTTTTGGCCAACTCAATACATACATATACATTTACAAATTTGAGATATAATTCATACACCATAATTTTCACCTTCTTAAAATGTATAATTCAGCAGCTTTTAGCACATTCACAAAGTTGTGAATCACTGCTTCTAATCACCACTATCACAATCACCACCACTATCTAACACCAGAATATCTCATCTCTCCGAAAAGAAACCCATTAGCAGGCACTGCTCAATTCCCGCTTCCTCAAGCTACTGGCAGCCACCCATCTGTTCTCTGTCTCTTATCAATTTGTCTATTCTGGATATTTCATATAAGTGAATTATATCTTTTGTATCTGGCTCCTTTAACTTAGCACAATATAAGGTTCATCCATGTTATATGTAGCATATAACAGTATATGTAGTCATGTACGGATGTGAGAGTTGGACTATACAGAAAGCTGAGCACCGAAGAATTTGATGCTTTTGAACTGTGGTGTTGCAAAAGAATCTTGAGAGTCTCTTGGACTGTAAGGAGATCCAACCAGTCCATCCTAAAGGAAATCAGTCCTGAATATTCATTGGACAGACTGATGTTGAAGCTGAAACTCCAATACTTTGGCCACCTGATGCGAAGAACTGACTCATTTGAAAAGACCCTGATGCTGGGAAAGATTGAAGGTGGGAGAAGGGGATGACAAAGGATGAGATGGTTGGATGGCATCACCGACTCAACAGACATGAGTTTGAGTAAACTCTAGGAGTTGGTGATGGACAGGGAGGCCTGGCGTGCTGCAGTCCGTGGGATCGCAAAGAGTCGGACCCGACGGAGCGACTGAACTGAGCTGAACAGTCCTCTATTCCTTTTTGTGACTGCATAATATCCCATTGTGTGGATTACATTTTTGTTTACATATTCAGTCATTGATGGACATTTAAGTTGTTTTCACTGTTTGGTTATTATTAATAATGCTTCTATGAGCTTTTATGTACAAGTTTTTATGTAGAGATGTTTTCATTTTTCTTGGATATTTACTGAGGAATGGAATTGTTGAATCATATGGTAACTCTATATTTATCTTTTTGAGGAATTGCCAGACTGTTTCTAGACATATACATTCCCTCCATGCAACGTATGAAAGTTCCAGTTACTCTTCATTTTCACCAACACTTGTTATTGTCCTTCTTTTTTTCAATCATAGCCACCCTAGTGCATGGGAAGTAACACCTTAATGTGGGCCTGATTTACATTCTCTAATGACTGATAATACTGAGCGTCTTTTCCTGTGCTTATTGGACTTTTGTATCTTCTTTGGAGAAATGTCTTTTCATACCCTTGTCCATTTTTAAATCGGATAAGTTTTCTTTTTATTGTTGAGTTTTTAGAGTTCTTTATGTATTCAGATACTGGACGCTTATCATATAGATGATTTGCAAATATTTTTTCCCCATTTCTGTGGGATGGTCTTTAGAGACTCAGTCTGGGTGTTGGAAGTATTAGGCTGTTTGACTTCTAGAAACCAACCTAAGGACCCACTTATAGCCTCAGCAGCTCTCAGGGAATAGGGCCTCATCTCACAGAGGTACTGAGACACAGAGGAGGGAGGTGGCCTGCCCAGGGACACCCAGCTGCTGTGTGGCTGTGGGGCACCAGAGTCGGGGCCCCAGTTTAGCTTCCATAGCTTCTCTTGGGGTCTTCATTCCAGCTCAGTCCACATCCTCCAAGCCCCCAAACTCAACTGTTCGCTTTGCCTGGGTGCCTCCCACTGTGTTGTTGCTCTCAGTCCCTCTCCTTCAAGGAAAACCCTTCCTGGCTGCCCTAGCCCAGAGGGGTCCTCCTGAGGTCCCCCTGGGGTGAGCTCCAGGAGGCGGGAAGCTGCGCTTGGACACGTGATTGTTGTTCAGTCGCTCAGGCGTGTCCAGCTCTTTAGACCCCCTGGACAGCACGCCAGGCTTCCCTGTCCTTCACATTCTATCTCTTGGAGTTTGCTCAAACTCATGTCCATTGAGTTGATAATGCCATCCAACCATCTCATCCTCTGTCATCGCCTTCTCCTCCTGCCTTCTGTCTTTCCTAGCATCAAGCTCTTTTCCAATGAGTCAGCTTTTTGCATCAGGTGGCCAAAGTATTGGAGCTTCAGCTTCAGCATCAGTCCTTCCAATGCATATTCAGGATTGATTTCGTTTAGGAGCGACTGGTTTGATCTCCTTGCGGTCCAAGGGACTCTCAAGAGTCTTCTCCAACACCACAGTTTGAAAGCCTCAATTTGGGAAAAAGCAAATTCAACCAAGGGAAAGAGTTTTCTTTATTGCAGGACCCATCTGTGCCTTTAGCTTGCTACTGTGTATTGTGAACATTAAGGAATTTAATCACCCAAACCCAGAAGCAACCAGGATGACCTGCAACAGGTGAATGAATAAACAAACTGGTATACCCACACAATGGAATGTTATTCCATGATGAAAAGAAATGAGCTTGATAAACCACGAAAGACAAGGATGAGCCTTAAAAGACATATTACTAAATGAAAGAAGCCAGTCTGAACATGTGACTTACAATGTGATTGCAACTGTATGACATTCTGGAGAAAGCAGAAGTACAGAGACAGTAAGAAGGTCATGGTTGCCAGGGTTTGGAGAGAGAAAAGGATGAATAAATGGAGCACAGGAATCTTTAGGGCAATGAAACTATTCTATATGAGATTAAAGTGGTAGTTACATGCCATTATACGTTTGCCAAAATCCATAGACTGTACAAGAGTGAACCCTGGTGTAAATGATGGATTTTGGTTGATGATAATGCGTTAGTGTTGATTCATTGACTGCACCAAATGATCCATGCTGATGAGGGATGCTGAGGGTAGGGGAGTGCATGTGTGTGTGTCAGAGGGGAAGGGTGCTGTGTGGGAATTCTATTTTCTGCTCAGTTCTTCCTGAACCTGAAACTGCTCCGAAAAAGAGTCTATTAATTTTAAAAAGTAACATCAGGGAGTGGTTAGTGTTACAATGGAAAAATGGAACGGGTAGGAACTAGGGAGTGATGGCTGTTTTAGATGAGGTGGGGGTCAGGGACATTGATCTGAGACCTAAACAAGGCAGGAAGCAAGCCCGTGGACATCACGGGAAGAGCTGTCCAGCAGCAGACACAAAGCCCCTGAGGCAGCCAAGGGCCCGATTTGTGTCAGGGACACAGCAAGGACAAATTGGCAGGAGGGGAGCGAGGGGCGGGGGAGAGGCTGGAGGTAAAGACAGATAGGGTGGGACCCGCCATGTTGGCCTGTAGGCCTGGAGGTCCCGGGCAGCTTGTTCTCAGTGAAACGTGAGTCACTAGGGGCTTTCTGCAGGGGTGGGACATGTCAAAATTATATTTTAAGATGACTGTCAGGCAAACGGACTGAAGGGGCAAGGATGGAAGCAGGGAGACCTTTTAGGAAACGATGTGTCTTCCAGGTGAAAGAGATTGTGGTGTTGACCCACCGCCCCCGCAGGGGTGCAGGGTGGCTGGATTCTGGGTCTGGTGAGGGGAGAATCGTGGGATGTGAGGGTGAAGAAGGAGAGGAATGTAGGACTTTGGTTGGAGCACGTGGGTGAACACAGGTGTCCTTCTGAGTTCTGCTGGAACATGTCTGCCAGCCTGTTTAACATCCAAACGGGGGAGCCGTTAAGGTGGTTGGGTTTACAGGCTGGAATTCAGTGGCAGAGCTGGGGCTGGAAACTGGAGTGAGGTGTTAAAGCCACAGGCCAAATGAACGCCCCTCAAGAGTGGGCCTAGGTGCGGAAGAGGAGGGACCCCAGGCCTGGGCTGGGGGTGCAGGCACAGAGGTTGGAGAGACCAAGGAGTGACGGCTGGGGGGGTGGTGTTAGAGAAGCAGGGGAGGGGGGAGGCACGTGTTTCAGGGCTGAGCACAGGGAGTAGGAGGGCGGGGACTGGGGGAGGCCAGAGCCGGACTGGAGGGCTTCAGGAGGGAGTGGGTGTCCTCAGAAGCCAGGGAGCAAGCCGAGCAGGCAGGAGCGAGGGCAGCATGCATGCAGCGTGGGACTTTTTTTTTTTAGTGACAGAAACACTGCCCTTTCTCCATGTGGGAAGGGTCCCCTATGGAGGGAAAACTGGGTCACATGGGGGAAGGAGAGAACTGTTTGTTGGGGTGATGCAGGTGGGGAGCTGGTGCCAGCTGGAGGGAGGCAGAGCCCGGGGATGGGGAGCAGGTGGGGGTGGGGCTGGGTGGACTGGGATTTTGAGCAGGGTCTGGTGGATTCCAAGGACACTGTTCACAGGGTGGCCTGGATCTCAGGATGTGTGTACATTCCACTCCCCTGGCTTCCCTGCCTAGGGCAGCCTTTCACCTGCAGGCCACACACCAGCCAGACAGGGAGGTGACTGCCCCCACGTCATACAGAGGGACCTGGGGTGGACCCACGGGACACCCTGGGAGCCAGACCTGGGCCAGGAATCCATTTATCGCATGGTTCCCATATGGTCCTATTCTCATGGGGGGCTGTGATGACTCTCGGGGCCCCTGTGTCTCATAGTCCTTGAGATGCCTGGGTATTTGTGGATTTCTCTTTGCCCATTTCTCTTTCCCTGATGAATGGCTGTGTCAGCCCCTCTGGGGAGGGTCTGGCGGGAGCATTACCGTATATACTTGTTCTGGGGCTGCAGGGCACTTGTTCCCAGGCACCTGGCCTCTCCTTTCATCAGCTGGACCTGAAACCTTGCTCAAGTCTGGAAACTGGGCAAGAGATCATGACGTTTTATTGGGGTGCAGCCCAGGGGTCATCACACCTTGGTTTCTTTTGGTTACAGAGAGTGGGCCGGGTCCTGGCTGCCCCTTGAGACACCTGGTTCTGGTAACCATCTCCCATATCCAAAGCTCTGTGGGTCAGGCCCTCCCAACTGCCCTCTGACCTGCCCAAGAGCTGTGATAACACCGCCCACCTTGTTCTGACCAGTCAGTGCTATCACCTGGCCTCTTATTTGGGGACCCTCTCACCATCATTGCATCAGGGCGCCTAGTTCTGTCCCGGTGGCTCCTGGTCTCCAGTCCTCAGAGGACACACCCCTGAGCTTGTCAGGCTGCTGCAGCCCACCGCCCTGCAGCCAGCACCTTCCTACGGCTTTGGCAGATGGCGATTCCGTGATTCTGTCCTGCGGAAGACGGACACCTGGTGGGTTCTCCAGCCTGACACGCAGTATTCACCCGACGTACTCACCTCTCTGAGCCTTTTGACTTTTCTTCCACTGTCTGCAGCCTGGGCATTTCTACCTCTTGTGCCAGGATACCACTTTCTTTTGGCTGAGCCATGCAGCTTCTGGAATCTTAGTTTCCTGACCAGGGATTGAACCTGGGGCCCTTGGCAGTGAAAGCCCAGAGTCCTTCGTGGTGGTCCACCACCAGGGAGTCGCCTGTGACCGCTTTCTCCAAGCACCATGCTAGTACCATCTTTCGGGGCCCTTGTCTCTGTGTGTGTGTGTGTGTGTGTGTGTGTGTGTGTGTGTGTAATTAACTCTCCCTTATCGGACTCTGTGCCCCGCCCCCTTGACCCAGGCCCGCCCCCACCCCATGGCATCTGCCGAGTTCTGGTTCTGCCAGCGCTGGGCTCCCTCGGGCAGCCAGCTAAGGTGTGACCTACCTTAGCTATTGCTCTGGTGGTCAGGAGAGGAACGAGCCAGTTCTAAGGCAGGATCCCTGCGTCATCCTCTAGCAGGGCGCATTCTGGACTCCGAGGGGACACTTCTAGGTCTTGCTCTTTCCTGAGCAGGACCTGACCTTGGTGCTGAAGACTCATCCTGGCTTGAGACTTCCGGCTTCCCTGACATTCTGCTCTGCTTATAATTAAGCTCCGCCCCTGCTCCTTAGCTTTCCCCTCCCCTCCAGCTGCAGGAGAGGAGAATTTATATGCAGCTAAGGAGGCCCTTGGCTTCCACACTTGGCCTTAAATTAGTGATTAATCACTCCCAGCCTTTTAGAATTGTCTTTCTCCAGTGCACGAGAACCCCAGCAACAGCCAGCCCATTCCATGGGCTTTATCATTAATCACCAGCCCACCCGCCCCAGTCTCAACTCTGGAAAGACTGCCCAGCCCCGCAGTGTGCTCCCCTCCCGTCCAACCTGGAAAAGGGTTCGCACCTCCACTGCTGTGCTAGCCGGTGGCCATGCTGCCCCAGCTGTGGTCCTCACTGTTGGCCCGCAGTGGGTGACCCAGCTGCATCCGCGGGTTCAGGGGCTGCTTCCCAGAGCCGCTCCTGATGCTGATTCAGGATGGGTTCCTGGGGAGACAGGCTCTGAAATGATTTTTGTGCAGGAAGGTCTAAGGGTCTTGTTTTCCTTATATGAGGTGAGGGAAGCAGAACAGGGCAGGGAGAAGGAGAGGTTGAATCGACGGTGCACTTTTTCTTTTTTAAGTGCTCCTAGGTTTTTCCTTTATTTATTTTTTGGTCTCGCTACTTGGGGTTTGAGCCCGTGCCCCCTGCATTGAAAGTGTGGGATCTTAACCACTGGACTGCCAGGGAAGTCCCTGACGGTGCACTTTTAACACTGGCTTCACTTGATCCCCTGAGGAGTGCTAAGGCTGAGACGGCACGTCAGGGTTGTCCTGCATTAAAGATCCGGGGATCCAGGCCTGTAAGAGCCAGTTACTGGATGTGAGCTTCCCCTGCGAGGGGGCTGTGAGGTTGAGGACAGTCCTTAGGAAAGGACTCAGACTCATCAGCAGCAAACATTCCTCATAGCTCGGGCACACCCTTGTCCTGAGGCAGGGCTTCTGGGTGGTGTAGCGCACAGCCCAGCACACAGTGTATTTAGTTTTTCATGTACTGGTGGACATTTGGGTTGTTTGGGGGCCAGTGTGAATCCCACTGCCTTGTGCATTCAGGTACATGCCTCCCCGCCTTTTATTTTCTTTGGATCTAACGAGCTGGCACTCCCTCTCTTGCAGTGGAAGTACTGAGTCTTACTGGACCTCCAGGGAAGTCCCGTACGCACACGCCGTTTGGTGGCCGTGAGCACTCCTTACTGTGGGGTGGCCACTTGAGAGTGGCAGGGCTGGTGAACTTTAGTAGATATTGCCACATAGTTTTCCAAAGTGGCTGCGCCGTTCTATCACCCCACCAGCAGTGTTCTAGAGTTCCGGTTGTTCTGCAGCCTCACCAACACTTGATATTGTCTGTCGTCTTATTTTAGCCATTCTGGTGGTCCAGGCATCAGTGATGCTTTTTTTTTTCTTTCCTATCCCAGACTTTTTCATTTTTAAAACTTTGTTCCTTGCCTGGGTATATAGTCTTTTGTTGTTGTTTAATTTTTTTCAAATGAACATAGTGTTGTTTTTATGGAACTATTTTATGGTAATATAAATTCATGGCTTTACCAGAAACATCAGTGATTCTTTTGTGCAGTCAGGGTGGGAAGCCACTGCTCTGTGCTATGTGAGTAGGTGTGAGATTTGCGGAGCCCTGGGACCACCCCTGCTTGACTATACCTGATATCCATTTCCAAGGGTCTTCACCAAAACCAGATCCTGGTGGATACATTAAAAGGTCATCAGATAGTAACATCCTCATGTGACTTGGTTTAGCCATTTCCTTTCAGCCTGAGAGACCAGCTCCAAAGGGCTGTGGAAGGAAACAGGTTCATTTTGCTGCCCATAAGGCCACCTTCTGTGAATCTCAGGAGGACAGCTGGCAGCAGCCACAGGGAGGCATCCTGTCCAGTGTTTCACGGTTTCCAAAATGCTTCTCATCTGAACTCCTCTGGGCTTCACTGCTGCCCCCAAAGACAGCAAGAGAACATCGTGTCAGCTCCCTGGGTCAGAAGGGGAAATCAAGGCCAGTCACTTGTTTAAAGTCATGCAGCAAGTTAGTGCAAAGTGGCCATGAGCCTAGTGGTAGATTCCAAGTCCAGGGCCCCCAGTTTACTTCTTAGTTTCATTGGGCTGTGTCTCCTGCCTTCCTTCAGAAAGCCACTCAGGACCAGCACCTCAGCATCCCGGCCCCCAGCCTGTTGCCCATCAAAGTACTCTTAGAAGCAGGTATTCCAGGGACTCTCTGGGCCTAACTGTTCCAACCTTGATGGGCTCAGCAGTCTTCTGGGGACCTTGCTCAAAGATTCTGAGTTAGGAGCCCTTATGGGCCCAAGTCTGCATTTCTCATCAGCTCCCAGTGGGTGCCAGTGCTGCTGGCCCATGGGCCACACTTTGAGTAGTGAGGACTCAGACCGATATCCAGCGGAGCGCTGTATAGGCAGGGCTCTCTGCTGTGCTTGATATGTCCCATGGAGCTCGGGAAAACACTGGTTCATTACTGTCTGGACTCTGGCATGAGTGTTAGTTACTACAAGTTCAAGCCTCTCTCCAGTTCTTATTATGAGATGTACCATCCAAGCCATTTGGCTAGTTCAAAGTCCCTTACTCTTAATACCTCTCTCAGGAGTACCTCTTCCCCCTCCCTCTTCCTGCTCTCTTCTCTTTCCTCTTCTATCAACACTCTTAATTCCCACCCAACCCCCAAATGGGCAGGATCTCAGCTAGGCATCAGGCAGAAAGCTGGTTGAGTAAACTTATTTATACTAAAGTGTGAATGACTCACATCTCATCCCTTAACTCTTCCAGTGGTTATTTAGATGTGGGGGTGGGAAAGGAGCTGTGAGTTATTGGAAAAGTTGGCAATGAGGGAATGAACAGGAAATATTCAGGAATTCTTTACTGTACCCCCTAACATTTCCCAAACCTGGGTTGACAATTGACTGCTTGCCCACTCTGCAGTTGTAACTGGAGAGTGGAGAGGCAGCAGGTTGTGCAGATGCAGGAGATTATGCCATGGGACAAAGGACAGCCTGGGAGGGGGATGACAGGGGCCAGAGCACCTGCGCTGAAGCCTTGGTCACAATGGCTTGTTGTGAATAATTGCTGCGGTAATGATGAAGACTGCTCAGGCAAATGGATTCCAGTTTACACTCTGCTCCCTGCAAAGGTCATCTATAATTGCCCCGTTTCCTCCCTTTGGTGGGTACGAGGCTGCAGTGGGGGCCTGTCAGGGGGTTTCTGGGCTCTGGGCCCTCACTGAGGGGGATGGGGGCTGAGAGCCACTCCGGGTGATCTCTGCCAGCTCGAGGGGAGAGGCAGGAGGTGGCAGCCTCCCCCCACCCTGGGTGGTGCTCCAGCTCCCCAGCACTCTCCTGCTGAGCTGGCTGGGAACGGGGCATGTGGTACTCGCTGACCTGCTGAGCAGTGACTGCTGGTGGCCTCAGCGACCCGTTCTGCCCAATCATTTATCTAGAAGCTTCAGCCAGATCCCTCTGCCCTGACATGCTGTGGGGCTTTATGCTCTTACCACCCTTCTCTGGGTGTCTTTCTCTGCAGAACAAAGGAGTTGGGCCAGGCACAGTGGCCTTGGGAGGCCCTCTTAGATCTGGATCCCAGGAATCTAGCCTTTGGCCCCCCAGGTTTATGGAAGATTTGTGCATGGGCATTAGAGTCAGAATAGAGTTTGACTTGTGGCTCATTCCTGCTGTGTGACATTGGGCTGCTTGCTTCACCTCTCTGACCCCAGTTTTCCTCTTTTTTAAAGAATGGAGATAATGGTAGATGTCTCTTAGTGTTATTTTTGAGATTAAAGACAGTTGTGGCAATGGATTCTGACATAACTGAGTGCTTCTCTGTGTCAGGTATGGTTATAGGGGCCTTTCTTCCCCCCTCAGCTGCCCTGTGAGGTTGGTGCTGCCCTTATCCCCAGTTTACGGTAAGTAAATGTAATGGAAAAGCAGATGTGTTTTTAATAGCCATCGGCTTCTGCTAAGCTTTTTAGTTGTTGTTGTTGCTCAGTCGTTCAGGCATGTCAGATTCTTGGGGACCCCATGGAAGCACGCTAGGCTTCCGTGTCCATCACCAACTCCTGGAGCTTGCTCAAACTCATGTCCATCGAGTCGGTGATGCCATCAAACCATCTCATCCTCTGTCGTCCCCTTCTCCTTCTGCCTTCAATCTTTCCCAGCTGCTAAGCTTACTCCTTTAAAAAAATTTTTCTTTGTTATTTTTTTAATTTTGGGGGCCACACCACATAGCTTGCAGACTCTTAGTTCCCCGCCCAGGGACTGAACCTGTGCTCTTGGCAGTGAAAGTGTAGAGTCCTAACCACTGGACCACCAGGGAATTCCCCTTAGGTTGCTCCTTCTATGCTCCTTGGGAGGCTTTTCCAGTGAGGATCCCCCATCTGCTCCATATGCACGCACCTCTGCACCTCTGCTCAAGCTTTTCCTCCCCCAAACACCCTTTCCTCCTTGGCTCTCCCAGCTCTGTCCCCAGGAGCCCTCCCCACAGCAGCCAGACTTCTCTGATTTCATAGCTCAGACAGCCTGTCCTGCACCCTCCAGCAGTCGGTTACCATCAGACTCTGTAATCTCTCCTAAGGCCATCCACGCTTCCTGGGGCTGAGCCTGCGGCTGATTCTGCTTCATCTCCTCAGATGTACCTTTCACAGCCCTGGGCATGGAACCCATGTGTCTGAGAAGTTCCAAGGCTATGATCTCCCACACCAGGCCCAGCATAAACCCCGCTGAATACCTCATGGGCGATGCCTTGTGCTAGAAAGCAGGGAGACACCAACACGAGATGACCTGGGACTAAGAAGGACTAAGAAGTGCAGTAGAACTGTGGCTCTCAGCCTGGGATGCCATTGGGCACCACCTGAGGACCTTGGGATTGCTGATGCCTGGGCCCCACCACAGAGAGTCTAGGGTGAGGCTGGACTTGAGTTTTAAAAGTGTCCTAGGTAAGGAAATTGGACATCTATGTGCAAAAGAATAAAGTTGGACCCTTACCTTACACCGTGTACAAAAATGGATCAAAGGCATAAATGTAAGAACTAAAGTGAAAAAAGTCTTCAAAGAAAATGTAGGGGGAAGTCTTCATGACGTGAGATTTGGCAATGGTTGCTTGGATATGATACCAAAAACACAGGCAACCAAAGAAAAAATAAATACATAAAGTGAAAGTGTTAGTCGCTCAGTCCAGCTCTTTGCAACCCCATGGACTGTCCATGGGATTCTCCAGGCAAGAATACTGGAGTGGGTTGCCATTTCCTTCTCCAGAGGTTCTTTCCAATCCAGGGATCAAAGCCGGGTCTCCTGCATTGCAGGCAGATTCTTTGCCAGCTAAACTACCAGGGCGATAATACATAAATTGGACTTTATCAAAATTTAAAACTCTATCAAGAGAGTGAAAAGACAGTCTACAGCATGAGAGAAAATATTTGCAAATGATATATCTGACCAGGGAGTAATGTTCAGAATGTATGAAGAACTCCTACAACTCAACAACAAAGAATCAAACAACCAATTTAAAAAAATAAGCAAAGGGCTTGAATAGACATTTCTCTAAAGGAGATATACAGATGGCTAATAAGCACATGAAAAGATGTTCAATAATTCCCCAATTAATCATTAGGGAAATGCAAATCAAAACTACAATGAGATACCACTTCATACCCATTAGGATGGCCATTATCAAAAAAAGCAGAAAATAACAAGTGTTGGTGAGGTTGTGGAGAAATTGGAACCCTTCTGCATTGTTGATGGGAATGTAAAATTGTACAGCTGCTGTGGGAAACAATTTGATGGTTCATCAAAAATTAAACACAGAATATGATAAAAAAAAAATTTCCACTTCTAGGTCTCTACTCAGTTGAAAGCAGGGACTGAAACAGATACTGAAACACCAGTGTTCATAGCAGCATTATTAACCAGAGCCAAAAGGTGAAAACAACCCAAGTGCCCACTGGTGGATGAATGGACAGAAAGTGTGGTAAATCCACGTGACAAAAAAGTATTCAGCCTTAAAAAGGAAGGAAGGACTTTCTTGGTGGTAGTGGATGAGAATCTGCCTGCCAATGCAAGGGGATGTGGGTTTGATCCCGATCGGGGAAGATTCCACATGCCGCGGGGCAACTAAGCCTACGTGCTGCAACTACTGAGCCCAGGCTCCTAGAGCCCCTGCTCTGCAGCGAGGAAGCCACTGCAACAAGGGGCCTGTGCACCGCAGCGAAGAGTAGTCCCCGCTCTCCGCAGCTACAGAAGTCTGAGCTTTCAACAAAGACCCAGCACAGCCAAACAAACAAAAAAAAGGAATGAAATTCTCATACACGCTGCATCATGGATGAACATTGAAATCATGCTGAGTGAAAGAAACTAGGCACAGACGGACGAGTATTGGAGATTCCACTTAATATGAGGTTGCCCAGACGAGGCAAATTGATAGACATAGAAAGTAGAATGGTGGTTGCCAGGGGCTGGAGGGAAGGCGGGGAGTGGGGAATTATTTTTCCTTTAAAGGTTTTTTTTTTTTGGTATGGACCATTTTTAAAGTCTTTATGGAATCTGTTACAGTATTACTTCTGTCTTATGTTTTGGTTTTTCGGCCACGAGGCATGTGGGATTTTAGCTCCCTGAGCAGGGATCGAACCCACACTGCCAGCATTGGAAAGCAAAGTCTTGACTACTGGACCACCAGGGAAGTCCCGGAACAGTGGTTCTTCAAGTGAGGTCCCTAGACCAGGAGCATCAGCCTCACCTGAGCACTCAATAGAAAGGCACGTTCTTGAACCCCTCCATGGACATATTGAATCAGAAACTTTGGGGGCGAGGCCCAGCCATGTGTGTTTTAAGAAGCCTTGCAGGTGATTCTGATGAGTGTTCAAGCCCGAGAGTCTTAGAGCGTGTATCATGGACAAGTGGCTCTCAGTCTGGGTTGATTTTGCTTCCCAGAGGGCATTCATCGAGGTCTGCAGAGGTTTTCATTGTTATAATGGCTGGGGGCAGGGTTGGGGG
>SJYQ01034363.1:0-13105 GCA_006410935.1 Redunca redunca
CGTGACACAGGCCCGTGCAGGCCCCGGGCCTGGCCTGTGGGGCGCTGGGTGTGTCTGAGCGGGACCGTGAGTGAAGGCCATCAGGAAGGTGTCAAGGGCAGACTTGACCCTCTGCCCCGAGGTTCACATCAGGAGCACTGTTTCTTCCAGAAAGACCACCCAAGTGGGGCTTTTAGTCATGGAAAGATTAGAGGCAGACTTTCAGAGAACCCTTCCATGAAGAAAAAGGGCAGTGTTTGGAGGTGGGAATAAGATGGTCTCCTGGGAGCAGTGGAGAACTGCAGCTGGAAAGAAAGACTGGCTGGCTCTGGGGAGAGCTTGGTTTTTAACTGAAGGGAGAATAGAATGTGGAGGGTGAGCCGTGATGCCTGTTTCCTTCCTGTCTTTTGAACTGAATTTGGAACCGTACAGGAAGAAGATCAGGATGGTTCAGGAGACTCCGGGCGCTCTGGCCACGGATCTGGATTGGAGGACCAGCTGTACTGCGGTGGAAGGAGGCCACCCCCCACCCCGCTCTGCCCTGGCCCGGGGAGTGGGGAGCTCCCCACTCGGACCCTGGGGCTCCCGCCACGGCCGCAGCAGCGGGGCCAGCGCCCAGGGTTCTTCCAGGAGGGTCTTGACAGTGGCCCTCACCCAGCGGGGCAGGAGGGCTGCAGTCCACAGAACAGCCGGCAGCACATTTCACGACCCTTTGAGGAATTTCCAGAAGTATTAATAAGTAGGGGGTTCACAGGGAGCTGCTAAGTGACTGGTTGGTAAAATGAGGCACGTGTAAAGGAGGATCTCAGAGACGTTGTTAGGAAGGCACTAAAATTAATGCGAAGTTCAATAAATGATCCCATCAAAAGTGAGTAAATGACAGAGAAAAAAACGAACCTTGGCTTCTACTTACACCGCAAGCAAAAATTAATTCAAGATGGACCACAGGCCCATATGTGAAAGCTAAAAGTATGAAGCTTCTACAGGGAAACATGGAAGAATATCCTCATGGCTTTGGGGTACATGAAAGTTTGTTAGTGATGGCATAAACAGCACTGCTCATTAAAATATATATATATATATGAGTATATATATATGTATTGAACTTGATTAAATTTTAAAGCATCTGCTTTTCAAAAGACATCTGTGGGAAAATGAAAACATAAGCCATAGCCTGAGAGAAAATATTTGTAATACACATATCTGCACTGGGCTTATTTCCAGAGTATATAAAGAAAATTATTGTAACTCAACAATAAGACAAAATACCCCTGTTTTTAAATGCACAAAAGGTATAAAAGAATGCTTCACAAAAGAAGGTGCATGGCTAGGAAAGCACGGGAAACACGCCCAGTGGAAGGCGCGTTAAAGCTGCAGAGAGGTGCCGCCACAGGCCGTCTGCTGTGCTAAGCCGCTTCGGTCGTTCTGACTCTGTGTGACCCCGTGGACTGTAGCCCACCAGGCTCCTCTGTCCATGGGACTCTCCAGGCAAGAACACTGGAGTGGGTTGCCATGCCCTCTCCAGGGGATCTTCCTGACCCAGGGATTGAACCATACTCCCTCTAGAATGACTGAAAACTAAAAGATTGACCATATTACATACCGTTGAAAACAAAACACAGTTGGAACTCAAGCATTGCTTGTGAGAACATACAAGGTTAAAACCACTTTGGAAAATCACTTGGCAGGTCTCTTAAAAGGGCAAACACACCGTTGCCACATAATCCAGTAATTCTGCTCCCAGAGAGTTTACCCAGGAGAGATGGAAACATGCTCCCGATGTGTCCAGAAAGCTGGCTGGACACAGACGGTCAGCACAGCCTCACTCGCAGTCGCCTCGGACTGGAGACACCGCGGAGGCCCGGCAACACCGGAATGGAAGAAACAAAGTTTGGTTTCTTCACACAGTGGAACCCTACTTAGTAAAAAAATAAACGCACCTGCATACACAGCAAGACGGACAAGTCTTAGAAACGCTGTGCTGAATAAAGTAAGCCAGACGTGAAACAGTGAGTGTGTGTGTGTGTGTGTGTGTGTGTAATGACTCCAGTCACTTGAGACTGTAGACCCGGCAGAGCTCCTCTGTAGTCTGGAAACTGCAGCCGTGTGTGAAAGGATGGGGATTACCGGTGGCCAGGACTCAGGGGATCTCTTGGCTACCACGTTTCTTCGCTAGCTAAAAACTGCCGCAGGCCCTGGCCTTTTGGGTAGTGATAGAAATGTGGTGGGCTTCCCTGGTTGCACGGCTGGCAAAGAATCCACCTGCAAAGCAGGAGACCCCAGTTTGACCCCTGGGTCAGGAAGATACCCCGGAGAAGGGGTGGAGCACCCACTCCAGTATTCATGAGCTTCCCTGGTGTTTCAAATGGTAAAGAATCTGCCTGCAATGCAGGAGTCCTGGGTTCGATCCCTGGGTTGGGAGGATCCCCTGGAGGAGGGAAAGGCTACCCACTCCAGCATTCTTGCCTGGCAGGCTACAGTCCGCGGGGCCGCAAAGTGTCAGACGCAGCTGAGCGACGGCACAGCAGCCCGGAAGTGTGGTCCACGTTGACTGGGGAGACGGTCACACCACTGGAAGCAGTTGTCAAAACTCACCAGGGCCTCCCTGGTGGCTCAGCGGTAAAGCATCCGCCTGCCAACGCGCGAGACATGGATTTGATGCCTGGTCCAGGAAGATGGCACTCGCGGCGGGGCACCTAAGCCCGTGCCCCACAGCTACGGGGCCTGTGCCCCAGAGCCCGGAGCTGCAGTCGCTGGGCCCGCGTGCTGCCCCCGGAGCTGCAGTCGCTGGGCCCGCGTGCTGCCGCCAGAGCTGCAGTCGCTGGGCCCGCGTGCTGCCGCCGGAGCGCGCAGAGCCCTGCGGCCGAGGAAGCCACTGCCTGTGCACCCATCACAAGCAGAGCAGCTGCGCGTGACTGGCGCCTGTGCAGCGGGAAGACCCAGCGCAACCAAAAACATCCTCAGCCACTCAGACCTTCAAAACGGGTGCGGATGGTTTATGTGATTTATATAAGGTTGATTAAAAGCCCGCAACATCCCGCTTCCTGCCGGGGAGAATGACTGCAGCTCACGGAGCCGTCAGGACCACGCGCCGGCAGGGACGCAGAGTGGCCGCAGCGCCCACATGCCGCTGCTGGGACCAGTGGGAACCGTGAAATGGGCCCTTAGAAAAGCTTGCCGATTTCTTATAAAACTAAATGCGTGTCTGCTCTGTGGCCCAGCAGCTGAACTCTGAGGTATGTACTCCAAGGAAATGAAGACATATGTATGAAAGGTCTTATAGGAGAGTGTTTATAGAAGCTTTATTTGCAATAGCAAAACAAATCAAAAAAGACCAGGACACACTATAAATCTGCAGGCGATGGGTAGATTGTGGTCCTTCGTACTATGAAATGCTGCAGTGAACTAGAAAAGGAGGGACTGCCAAACCACATCGGATCCCGTAAATGTCATGCTGAGGGGATGCGACCAGCGCAGGGAGCACAGGCAGTGAGTCCCCCGCAAGCTCGAGAGCAGGCAAGTCTAGGGAAGCTGAGTGTTAGAACTCAGTGTCATTGAAGCAGGAATTGACTGAAAGGGGGCATAACAGCAATGTATGGGTTGGGATGTGGTCTAACTAGGAACCAAGCACTGTTAACAAATTTCTCCTCAATTAAAAAACAAAAAATTCAAGGGGTTTCCATTTCCAATAATGGCAGCTGGGAAATTCAGATAGATCAATACAGGTAACTGCTGGAAACAGGTAACAATGCTGAATAAGATGGTTTAGAAATCTTAAAAGTATCAGAGACCTGATAAAACAGGAGCTTGTTTGTTCAGTCGCTACGTCATGTCGGCCTCTTTGCAACACCGTGGACTGCAGCCCGGCAGGCTCCTCTGTCCATGGGATTCTCCAGGCCAGAATACTGGAGTGGGCTGCCATTTCCTCCCCCAGGGGATCTTCCTGACCCAGGGATTGAACCCACATCTCCTGCATTGGCTATCAGGGAAGCATGGAGATGGGAACTATCTGGGAACAATCCGAGGGGAATGCAGTCCAAACGGCAGAAGGACCTGAGCGCTAGAGGCCCTTCTGCCCCGGGCACTTTTACCAGTTCTGCCAGTTCTGAGAGCTTCGGTCACAAGCCCAGGGTCTACGCGGGCTGAGGGCTCACCCTCAAGCAGAGCGGCCTCCTGCCCCCTCATGAGGCTGGCACCCAGAGGGCAGCGCCCTGGCGATGGTGAGCAGGAGGCAAATCCACCCCCACAACCACTGCCCCCAGCTATCACATCACGCTTTCTGGCACTGTTAAATATTCCTCTACGTGTGACTTAATAAAAATATAGTGTTCTTCCTATGGAAGGACCACAACTATTCTACCAGCTTGTACCTATGTTCTACCTCAACGTTTTAAATATAATAAATAATGTCATCATCAATAACTTCAAAGATATTATTTTGCAACTCTACTTCCTTTGGGGCAAAAGTCTTAGGAATGCCATCGAGGGGTCACAGAGCATGGCAGAGTTGCCTTCCCCAAAGATGAGAGCAATTTCCACTCCACCCAGAAGTGCCGGAGTGTGCTGCTCTGAGCCCTCCCAGCTTCACGTACGTTCAAAGTGTTTCCTGTATAACAGCTGGGACTTGTAATGCCCTTTTACCATTTTACCAGCTGCCACGGTCCTTTTGCACCAAGAAACGTCAATACTTTTGAATATATGGGATAAAACCTAAAAACCTATTATGAAGATTACATAGTAGCCAGATTTATTTTCTACCTAAAGATACAACTGTTACCCTTGATAAGAAATAACACACCCCTGAGAGCGTGGGGTGTTTTCAGCCAGCTCCCCTCCAGCCACCGTCACCCTCTCTGCCGCAGTGTTCTCCCATGGAAAGTTTCTCTCCTCAACCTCACCCTCTTGGGAAAAGCAGGCCAACATTTGGTCAGAAGAACATGGCTTGGGCTTTGCACTTCTGTAATTTCATGCCTCGTTCCTGTCATAAGCTCCTTCTAGCTCCTAAAATTCACTTCTAATTTAGAAGGTAGAAAACCATCCTCAAGAATGGAAATATAGATATACCCTTCCTCAGATTCCAGTCGGAAGAAATGATGATTCATGCTGTGCAACGGAATCGCTAACATTTGGACCGGAATACTCCCACTTTTCCCAGTTGTTTAGAACAGACTCAACAGAAGCGTAAACGTTACTTCACAGCAAGCGTTTTATTTTGTTCTTTCATTCTTAGGCTTAGAGAATTAACGGGAGGGAGATGTTTTTGTGGAATGGGGGACGAGGCAGAGAGAATCCTGTGGCATTGGGTTGGGACTAGAGAACTAGAAAGATGAACTCGCAGCTTAAGAAAGTTATACTTCCAGCTCCGTCCACTGAAAAGGATCGGACTGTCCAGTCACTAAGAGTGCCCTCTTGCTTGGTCTTGGCTTCTAAATGCCATTCTTCCCTGAAGGGAACCAGGGCTGCTCTGAGAAATGGCAGATTCTGGAAGAGCAGGAGAAGTACATGGGGAGCTCCGGCATCTCTTTATGCCAAAAAGTTAGGAAATGCCCCCCAAAACAGTAGGGACATGTCAGAAGTATTTTGACCAAATCCGGGATAATTTGAGCATCAGAATGAATAGCACAGGGCATGTGTTTTATGTTCAGAAATGATCCTGAAAGGGAGGGTATCAGGATGGGGATGGAAAACTTCTTAATAGAAGAATATCAGTTAGCAAGCGTAGAAAATGATGGAATTGGGAAGTCACTTCACAGACACTGTGGTGATAGCTGATTCATGCAAGAAAGGAAACTTAAGTCATAGAGTGATAGATTGTTGTAGAATGGGATACCCATAAAATCTCACAAGTTACCTATTATTTGCAAAAGGGAAAGGATAATTTTATCATGAAGAAATCTAGCAGATGCCTCCTGAATCAGATCACCAAATTGCATGATTAATCATGGTGCAAGCTTCATCGCGTACCCCCTGTCGAGACACTCTGAGAAAGACGTGCCATCAGCGATATGGCTTTCATGCCCGTGGTTTATCTGGTACAAACTAGGAGGAAAGATCGGGCAATTCAAATTGAGAGACATTTTACGAAGAAACCGGTCTAGAGTCAAAAATATAAAAAATATCAACGTCATGAAAGGTTAAAAAAAAAGGCTTGTCTTTTGTTCTCTGAATAGATCAAAAGGAGACTGAACAGACACGTCAACAAAACGTGCTGTGTGGCTTTTGGTTGGATCCTGTCTCTGATCTCAGGAGACATATGATAACGTATTTTGGGGTAAAGCTTCATGCGGTCTGTAACTCAGAAAAGAGAGAGACAGCAAACATAATATAAATATAAACACTTGGGGAAATATAAATAACACTCGGGGGATGTATGTGCAGGGTGTATGGATATTCATTGTACTATCCATGCAAATCCTCTGTAGGTTGTAAGTTCTAAAAATGTAAGTCGGAAGGAACGAAACATATCTAACGAAAATTATACCAAAGTGCTATGAGCTTCAGAAATGTATTTCTGAATTTCTGAATGGTATTGCTCCATGCACTTGGCTCCTGTTGAATATCATGGATGCTTTCTAAGCAGTAGATTAACTCCATGACTTGTGTTTATGGTTTACAAGGAAGTAAAAGAAGATATAATTATGTGAATGAGTTGTGCAACCTTTATAGAAGTAATGAAAGGACACATTATTTGGTACCTCTGAGGAGACTAATTTTTAAAGGGCCCTGGATGTTTTTATCTAGTTTTTTCCAATCCTCCTATTTTCATTTTTTATTACATGAAATTTAGCTGCTTACTCACTGTCACCCGGGCGTTTTAAGGGTCTAACGTCAGCAGGTGCAAACAAGTCTGAATGTCCCGCAACAGCACTGTCCGCCTGGCTCAGAGTGCCCTCTCCCCAAGTAGAAAGTAAGAGATGCAAATCTGCTTTAAATCTCCGTTACTTTTCTACTAATTATGAAACCCTACACCGTGCGGCATTCCTTCCAGGAGAGAAGAGTGAGATCTTAGCTCTTTCCCACTCACCGTTTGCTCTTCCTTTCTCTGGCCCCAGGTGACCTGGCAAGCACAGTGTGTGATTTATGACTCCTCGGGTCCAGCCTAGGTCACCTGGAACAGCCGGCCACCAACTGTTGAGTGGCACTTTTTTTCTTCTTAACAAGTTTCCCTTTCATTATTTATATCATTGGGTTTCCTACTTTCTAAAATACTTTTTTGAAGTATATAATTTGCGCACCCTAAATTTCACCCATCATCAGTGGACAATTGAAACACACTAAAGTGTTCAAAATGTTTTTTGAATGTTTCCATCATCAGAGTAGATCTTACTTACAGTTCATCCTTGTTCCTCCTCTCAGCCTGAGGCAACTGGAATCTACTTCCTGTGTCTACAGATTTGCCTTTTCTGGACACTTCCTACACAGGAAAGTCACTGTGTAAGCTCTTTCTTTCTGACGCTCCTCACTTAGCACAGCGGCTTGTTTATGCAGGTTGCAGCCGGGACCGGTGCTTCAGTCACTTCTGCTGTGGAGCAGTGCTCCGTTTGAGTGGCTATATCGAGTGCTTTTCTCCACTCACTGAATCCGCCGCTGGACAGCGGATTGTTTCTAGCTTTTGGCTGCTGTGAATAACACTGCTGAAAATGTGCGTGCAAGGCTTTGTGTGTCCATGTGTTTTCATTTCTCTTGGGTAGATGCCTGGGAGAAGACTTGTTAGGTCAGATGGAGAATGACTTTAACAAATTGCCAAACTGTTTCCTAAGACCTGCATCGTTTTACGTTTCTCCAACATGTGTGTTGAGGGTTCCAGTTATTCCACATCCTCACCAACATTTTCCTGCATCTGTCTTTTGATTACAGCTCTGCTAGTGGGTATGAAATGTTATTTCCTTGTGATTTTCATTTGCATTCCTCAAATGACAGATTTTCGAGCATTTGTGTGTGTGTATTAAATATTATATATTTTCTTTTATAAGATGCCCTTCAAATCACTAGTCCATTTTTAGAATTGGGTTGTCTTCATATTCTTGATGTGTAAGAGTCTGTGTCAGGATATGAGTCTTTTATCAAATATATGATTTCACAGTATTTTCTTGAAGTTTGGAGCTTGTTTTTCCATTTTCCAATGGTGTCTTTTTAGGAGCAAATTTTGGGTTTTGGTGAGTACAGTGTATCAATTTTTGCTTTCCTGGATCATAGTCAATGATGCTTTTTGAAAGGAAACTGTAATAGCTGTGTAGGTAGTGGGGGGCCTTTCTTTGCATTTTGGTATTTGTGAAGATGGCTGCACTCCGGTGTGTAGACGTGCGAGAGCCTTGCTGTTCTGAGGCCCTCAGGCCAAGCACGCGCAGGAGCCGCCAGCATTGCCCAGGCTGTCTCCGCAGCAGCGCACACGGGGTCCCTGGCCGTGCCTGCCTCGCCCGCTCCTGTGACAGCTCATTCTCCTGCTGGTCAATGTCCACTGAGAGCATTTGCAGTTTCCATGGCTCTGTGGAGGGACGCTTTCTAAGGCTGAAGAAAGTGAACGCGCTAGTTGCTCAGTCGTGTCCAACTCTTCTGTGACCCCATGGACTGTAGCCCGCCAGGCTCCTCTGTCCATGGAATTCTCCAGGCAAGAATACTGGAGTGGGTTTCCATTTCCCTCTCCAGGGGATCTTCCTGACGCAGGGATTGAACCTGGATGTCCTGCGTTGCAGGATTCTTTACCTTAGATTAGTATTTCTATAAAAGATTTGTGGCTCCAAAATAAGAGGCAAATCCAGGGGAAATGTCTGGAGCTGTTTCTACACCTCCTGTGAGGTTTTCTGCTAGTAACAGCATCTTTAGGGGCGCTCGGCTACCTTGGGGCGTGGGCTCCGCTGGGGGGAGGTGGGGAGGCCCCGGCGGGTGTACCTGCTGAGGTTTTCCGCTAGTAACAGCATCTTTAGGGGCGCTCGGCTACCTTGGGGCGTGGGCTCCGCTGGGGGGAGGTGGGGAGGCCCCAGCGGGTGTACCTGCACTGCCCGTTTTTCTTGGCGGTCAGGATTGTGCCAGGCTGCTTGTGCTCAGTGCCGCCGGAAGCTGGAGGTAGCGCGACAGAGCAGAACCGCGCCACTGTTGTCTAAGTTTAGAAGCCCAGCAGCATGATAGCCGTCCTTTCAATCGACTCTTCCTTTAGGACAGTTAGGCACAGTTAAAAACCTTCTCTCTAGTGAACTCTGGCATTTTGGCCACCTGATGCGAAGAGCCGACTCATTTGAAAAGNACTCATTTGAAAAGATCCTGATGCTGGGAAAGATTGAGGGCAGGAGGAGAAGGGGACGACAGAGGATGAGATGGTTGGATGGCATCACTGACTCAATGGACATGAGTTAGAGTAGACTCCAGGAGTTGGTGTTGGACAGGGAGGCCTGGTGTGCTGCGGTTCATGGGGTCGCAAAGAGCCGAACACGACTGAGCAACTGAACTGAACTAGTGATCAATCAACAGACGTGTATCGAGTACGTGTTGTGCATGAAGCTGTCTGCCTGTGACAACTTCATGTCTGCGACCGAGACCTCTCCCCTGAAGTCCAGGTTTCTGTCTCATGACCTATGCAATTTAGATATCTAACAGGCCTGTCAAACACGTGACTTCCCCCAAAGTCACGTCTCCATCACCGCCAACCCCAGCTCCCTCCTCCACACTCTCAGGAAAAAACGTGGAGAGTTATCCTGGCCTTCCGGCTTCCTTTCACTCCTCACATCCAATGCATCATAAATCCCAGTGGACCTAAATGAGTGTACAGTCCTGGGTGAGACTCCAGCGTGGAAAGGGGCAGCAGGGAGGGACTCGTGAGCCCAAATGCAGCGCTTGTTGTTGCTGTTGTTTAGTCACTAAGCCATGTGCGACTCCTGGCAGCCCGCCAGGCTCTTCTGTCCATGGGATTTCCAGGCGAGAATACTGGAGTGGGTCGCCATGCCCTCCTCCAGGGGATCTTCCTAACCCAGGGATCAAACCGAGGTCTCCTGCACTGCAGACAGATCCTTCACCATCTGAGCCACCAGAGAGAGAATGCCATCAGATCAGCCAAGGGCCGCTTGCCTGGCTTTCTCTGGGGGTGGGGACTTGTCACCTTATCCATACGTCACAGTTTAATTACTCTAAGGAAACTGATAACCTCAGGTCAGTTCCGTCTTTTCAGTTCTGTCACGTAATCTATCTTTCACAAACACATAATATTGTGAAGTTACTCTGCCTGAAGAGCAAAGTTCTCTGGTCCTAGAAAAATATCGAAAGTTTGGCTTTTTAAAAGAGTTTATATAACTCTTTATATTCTATTCAAAACAAAAGTGTATTTTTATCTAATATGGAAAACACTGATCTGAATTAAAGACAAGAACTTTAATCTTTGAAAAGCAAGAGGTCACTAGAGACGGGTTGGGGTAGAGAGAGGGGGGTCGGCAGAGGCTCTGAAAGATGAAAATGAAAGAATTGTAGGGTCACCTGTATCTGTTCTATTTCGGGGGGAATCGAAGTTTTACGCAACTTCAATAAGTCTAGGAATCCCCTGCTGTTGGGATCAGGCAGGTGGTTCATTGGCACTGCAGTTTCTTTTCTTGGCTGAAGATGGGGAGAGGCGCAGTGTTGTTTGCAGGGAGAGTTTGTGAAACCTCACTCCCGTTCTTTGCAACTCCCCCGCACGCCTGTGCCTTTGAACTTTCCCTGGAGCTGTAAATAGCTGGAGATGTTGCAAATAATCTTAAGCACTAAGAACTGTCCAGTGCTTTTGCTGGCAGAAGCTCTCTCCTATTGTAGTGGGATGTGTTCAAAGTGTAAGGTGGGCAAAAAAGGTGGGCTTCCCACGCTTGAACCCCCCATCTGGGAACGTGCTCGAGATGCCAAGACCGAAAAGGGCGGCAGAGCGGGGCGTGTGATGGCAAAGACAAACGCAGCTTTGTCGTCCCGAGGCTGCTGCCACCGTGACGCGGCAAGACGGTGAAGGTGATATTTCATCCACTGTTGGGGTGCGTCCTCTCCTTACCTGACCTCTGAAATGGAGCCATCGGCTTTGAAAAGCCCGGTGTCTAAAATTAATATTCTTCCCCATCTGACTAAGAGGGCAACAGCTGAGCAACATGAGATCAAGGACCATCTGAGTCTAAACAGGGGCTCAAAGCGGCATTCGAGAGAGAGGCTACTTCCTCCCGGAGTGGACACTTGTCTTTTCAGAAGACTTACTCTGACCACAAGGCAAGATCTTTACCAGGGGGTTGAGTAGTCATTCTGAACTCTGCAAACTCCCCTTTATCTCCTGCAACTTGCGCTCGACGCTTGGAGTGGTCTGAACCCCAGCATGACCTCTTATAAATGGTAACAACTCTATTTTCTTTCTTTCTTTCTGTGTTGTCTTACATAGCAAGTTTTATCAAACTCCAGGCAGAGAGTAACGTTTAATAGTTCTCTGAAAAATTTTTATATCTTGGACCCAAGCTTTTGTTTTAATGTGTCAATGTTTATGTGGCTTCCTGAGCCAACTTGAGCACCTTCTACAATGATGTATTAGATTTTAGTTATAGTCTGTCTTAGACGTAGCTGTGAAATCCTCATCATAATAACAGATTTTTTTCAGGGCAACTTGTAAGAACACTGATGATGGTCTGCAGTATATTTCACAGAGCTCTGGTTGATCCTGTTCACATCTTAGTGTGAATAAGTGTATTTCTATGGTTCAGTAGAATTATGTAGAGCATTGCATTTTAAATAATTTAGAATTTCAAGGTATCACTTTATTACACTAGAAGAGTTGAGAAAATGAAAGATGAAGTTTTGTGGGGATAATTACAGATGATTTCAAATTGAGAAAAAGCAGGAAGAAGCAATTTCCAGAAAATCTCCAATAGGGGTCCTCCGGAGGGAACCAGTCACACGTTCACATCAGCCTCCCCGAAATGGTCAGGAGATGCGTGGATACAGACACCCCTGCGGGGCTTCAGTGTCAGAGCAGTGATGAGCCTGTAACTTCGTTTGTAAGGAAAGTGTGTCTAGGGTGTGAAATCTTCGGTGCTCGGCTGCTAATGACGCAGAGAAAGGTGTCTGGGAATCTCGTCTATGTGAGAGGGCTGTCCGGAAGCCAAATTCTTTTTAAAATGAACATTTTAAGACGTAGGCAGCGAAAGGCTCTGAAAATGGCGCATTTGGTGAGACCACTCCCCCGAGGGGGCAGAATTCCCGGGGGAGCCCAGGGGGCCCCTTCCTCACACATCATGCCCTTCCCACGTCCTTGCCCAGGGCCGGAGGGGCAAGGCCAGCAAGCCAGTTAAACCCGAAGAGACTGTCTCCTTAAACTGGCCGCTTAGCCCAGATCTTCTTTGAGGCAGTGAGGGGACAACCAGCCGCCCCGTGACGCTCAAGGCTGCTTCTCACTGTTTGCTTTTGTAGGAAAAAGAAGGGAGAGAAAGCTTTCTCCTTTCAAAGTTCCAACATGTGAAACTCAAGGTTAATATTTGCATTTCTCTTTCTCATTTGGGGCCCTTTCTCTAGTTAAAATAGAAGCAATCTCAAACTTCCCATGTACATTTTCCCAAAGAGTCAAGCGTGTGTCTCGGCGATGGGAGCTCTGTTTCTCCCTCTTGCAGTGGAGAGAAGAGTCGCGCTGACTGTGTCCTCATTTACAAATCAGAGAGCGCGGGGGACAGAGACCACGCTCCAGACGCGACCTTCCTCGGGCTCCCCGCCAAGATGCTAACAGTGAAGAGGCTGGAAGGAATGAACGCGTGCTACCGCAGTGACCAGCTGGAGAAGATGGCCTTTTTCCAGTGCATGGAGGAGGTGGAGAAGTGCTTTCTGGAAGAAAGTTCTGGTGAACAAGCTTCGAGATCTGGAAAGAACCAGGTGAGCAACGCCTGTGCCCGTCTGTCAGACGGTTTTCAGATTCTGTGTTGCCTTCACTGGCGTAGAATTCAGGAAGCCCTGGGAACTGGCAAACTCCCGTGCCGTCCCTGGAGGTTTGCCTCCGGGGGGGCGCGGTCGCCACTGGGAGGCCTTTGAACGTGGAGCTCTCCCAGTGGGCGCCACCACGGTCTGGCGCGCGGCTTAGAGGTCACGGGGGTCATGTGGAAGTGCAGTTTCTTAGGAGGGATGGTTTGGGCATGCGATCTGGAGAAGCATG
>SJYQ01034405.1:0-77295 GCA_006410935.1 Redunca redunca
TAAAATGGGTTTCCCTTCAGGACTTGTCCGAAGTAAGCATCTATGATTCTGTGGCTACGGTGAGATTCGTGGGACAGCTGGTCACAGGGATCATGATTGCACCATGCATCTGCTTCAGCTCTCTGGTCTGCCTAAATGGCTGTTGGGTGACATAGTCCTGAGAAAGTATTTAGATGGGTGATATTAAAGGGACCAAGGTTAAACAGCTCCTTTTTCCTTCTACTCACTTTGGCATATCCTGGTAAATATATGCAGCCCATCAAAAAAGGGCCTTGTGCTCTATGTTTCTCTGAAATGGGTTCATTTGGCTCCCAATCTGTCCTCCCCTTCATTCGCCCGTCCTTCACATCTCCCTTGGGCGTCCCTCCCTATCTCCTTGACGTCTAAATGTTGGGAGACCCAAAGCTCAGCCCACAGGCCTCTTATCGAGCCTCTTATCAAGGTTGAAATAAGGTCTATGATTCTAGTCATTGATAACTGTCAAATTTATATCTCAACCCAGGTATCTTTTCTGAAATCCAGACTCATATGTCCAAATGATATCTCCTCTTAGGTATCTAAGCTTTAACATGTCTAAAATAAGCTCCTAATGTTTTTCCCCAAAGCTTGATCTGTGAAGAAGACAGTCTCCTCCTTCTTAGCCCGAAGCAACCCCATCCTTCTACTTGCTCCAGGAGAAAACTTAAGTGTCTTGTTGGTTCCCCCTTCTCCCCTCAAAGCCAAGCCATTAAGAGCACAGTCATTGTGATGAGATATCCAGAAGCCAGCAAATCGTACCACTTCTGCCAATATTGGTCTGTTCTGAGACACCATCATCTCTTATTTGGATTAATACAACAGGCTCCTATATAATCTTTAAATTTATTGGCCTTTCTCCCTCCAGTCTTTTTTTTTTTTAAAACACAACAGCCAAAACGATCCATTTAAAATCTAAGTCAGATTATGCCACTTCTTTGCTTAAATCTCTCCAAGGAGTTCCCACCTCATTTAGAACAAAAGCTAAAGTTCTCAGTGATGGTCTACAAGGTCCTTCACAATCCGCCTCCCACGTCCTCTCCCAGACTCCAACACCTCTTTGACATCAACTCCATCTCTCCCTCCCTGGCTTACTGCGCCAGCCACACTGGCCAGCTTGCTGTTCCTAGAACATGCCAGGTATGCCCCGTCTCAGACCGTTTGCTCTTTTAGATCAGGCTGCTGATGCTCTTCCATCCGCTGTGTGCATGGCACTCTCCTGTACCTCATTCAGGTCCCCGCTCAAAGGCCACCCTCCTAGTGAAGCTTGCACGGTCATTCTTTTTAAAGCTGACTCCTTTCTTTGCCTCATATTATTCCACAGCATTGCCACCATCTAACATTTATTTATTTTAATTTTATTTTGGTTTCCCCACTAGAATGTAAGCTTCATGAGAGCTGAACTTCCGTTTATTGTGTGCCTACTACAGTACCTGGCACATGGCAGGAGCTCTATTTGTTGCGTTAATTGATAATGTGTTTAAAAAAAAACAACAAAAAAACCTTGGTCCACATACCCACATACTACCTTTCTCTTCCATGTTACAAGGTTTCCATGATCTTACAAAAGATACCCACCTTACCTGGATGATAATTTTCATACATCTTTTAAAATGGAAATGGTCAACTGCCAGAAATGCAGTGCTTCCAAAGTAGTTTGGTGGGTAAAGAATCTGCCTGTGATGCAGGAAACACAGGTTCGATCCCTGGGTCAGAAAGATCTCCTGGAGGAGGAAATGGCAACCCACTCCAGTATTCTTGCCTGGAGAATCCCATGGACAGAGGAGCCTGGTGGGCTTCAGTCCATGGGGTCGCAAAGAGCTGGACACAACTGAAGCGACTCAGCACGCATGTATGCCAGAATTTTAAAGTTTTAAGAAAACAGACCAGACTATGAGCTAAAAGCAAAAACAAAACCCAAAAAACAACATGTATTTAAATACCTTCCAAGCAAAATCTCAGAAGCAGCCCAGCACATATCGTGCGCTTGGCTATGTTGCTTTGCAAAGAGTGGAAATGTAAGGAAGCTCTGGAAGTCAGCAAACACCAGTATTTGGCCTTAAACAGATTTAACACACACAAAAATGGCACTGTGCCTTTGGAGACCTGGAATGTAGCATTACAGGTTTTCTCCAAAACAGCTTCATTTACTTAACATTACTCTGACCCTTTAACTTCTAACTTGCTGCACAATTAAGCCATTTAAACCTTCAACTTAGCTCTCTTTGTGCTACAATCTGGGTCTAAAGTGAAGCAAAAACAACCCTACACCTTACTGTTTTGCTAAAGTTTGTTCTGTCTGATGAAGATGTTTGCATATGCAAATTTTAGCACCACATCTGATTAGCACGCAATTGTACAGCTGAGACTTTTTTTTTTTAACTCTTTCATCCAGTAAATGTTTATTCAGCCCCTACTATGTATATCAGGTACACAGAGTCAGGTTTTCCTAGCCTGTTTTAATGCAAAAAGTTTTTATATAGTGCTGATTGCAGTAAAGTTTGTTACCATAGAAACAAGGAGGAAAGTCACAATCAGAACTGGCGTCAAGTTGCACTGAAAGTATGGTACTGTTTCTGACAGCAATGAAAAACAATCTGAATTCTGCAGTTTATAAATTAAGGCAATAATCTTGTCTCTCTTGCATGGTCTGTCTTACTTTCCCATAAAATTGCAAAGGTTTTGGAAGAATCATTTATTTACCTCTTGAAAAGTTAAAAAAAAAAGTTCAACTTAGATTAAAAGGGACAGAATTTACTAGGTTTCATCAATATTTGGCTTGGGAAAAATTACGCTAGCCCAAAATAGTAATTTCATGCAAATGAAAGTAATTTGCTTTCATATGTTTATATAAATGGTTGTTAATTTTGGAAAGCTTTTTGGTAGCTTTCATCTCTATCCCTTTGTTTACTTTATTTACATTTTCCCTTTCTATTACAAGTTATTCTCCACAGTGCTAAAAGAAAAACAAACAAGCAAACACTGAATTTAGGGTTAAGGTATCTAAGTTTGAGTCTGGATTATTTTATGGCATAGCTATGTGGGTTAAGACAACTCTGTGACCACAAGACTCAGTTTTCTCATCTGTAAAATGGAGAGATACTTACCAGAATTATTCTGAGGTTTAAATAAAATAACCTTTAGGATGCCTTGTAAAAAGCAAAGCGATATCATATTTGTGACTTAAGGCAAGATGCTTGCCTCTCCTAGGCCTTCATTTCTCACATAAAAAATGAGGATTAAAAACTACAAAATTTATAGGACTGTTGTGGGATTCAAATCCTTAGTTTAAATTATTATAACACATAATTTACACTCATAAGGTTCAGTTCAGTTCAGTCGCTCAGTTGAACCAGACTCTTTGTGATCCCATGTCCTGCGGTGTGCCAGGCCTCCTTGTCCATCAGCAACTCCTGGAGTTTACTCAAACTCCATTGTCCATTGAGTCGGTGATGCCATCTAACTGTCTCATCCTCTGTCATTCCCTTCTCCTCCTGTCTTCAATCTTTCCCAGCATCAGGGTCTTTTCCAGTGAGTCAGTTCTTCGCATCAGGTGGCCAAAGCATTGGAGTTTCAGCTTTAGCATCAGTCCTTCCAATGAATATTCAGGACTGATTTCCTTTAGGAAGGACTGGTTGGATCTCCTTGCAGTCCAAGGGACTCTCAAGAGTTTTCTCCAACACCACAGTTCAAAAGCATCAATTCTTCAGCGCTCAGCTTTCTTTATAGTCCAACTCTCACATCCATACATGAGTACTGGAAAAACCATAGCTTTGACTAGACAGACCTTTGTTGGCAAAGTAATGTCTTTGCTTTTTAATATGCTGTCTAGGTTGGTCATAGCTTTTCTTCCAAGGAGCAAGCGTCTTTTAATTTCATGGCTGCAGTCACCATTATAAGATAGTATCATTCAATTGTCCTGTCTCTTTGGAGTTTTGCAAATTTGCTTGGTAGTTTCATTTATTCTTAGTTCTCTTTCATAGTATTTCTCATCTTTCTCTTTATGGATATCTTTACTCATACCTCTATCTCTACTACAATTTTCCTATTATTATATTTGTATTTCTCTGATCCCAATAAAGAAAATTCAGTGCATTTATGCAATTTTTTCTTTATCCTTTATGAATCTCAGTTATATCTATTGTAAATTTTTTAAAAAACCAGAAATATTAAATTAGGTCACCGATCAATTACATATATTTCTAAATGAAAAGGGTAGCAATGGTAAATTGCACTGGAAAACTAAAACATTATTTGAAACAGAATCTGCATAGAGTGAAGTAGTTCATATAGCTATATGCTCATAAAACCTATTCTTTTTTTTACATTTTTAATTTATTTTAAAAATATAATCTTTTGTAAATATTCAAACAATACAGAAAGCTCTAAAGGGAAACAAGTATCACCTGCATCCAGCTACCTAGTGGTCATTACAATGAATGTTTCATTGAACTGCTGTCATTAATCCCATTGCATATATGTAAATACACATTAGACATGTATGTATGTGCGTACTTAGTCGTGTCCAACTCTTTGCAACTCGATGGACTGTAGCCTGCCAGGCTCCTCTGTCCATGGGATTTTCCAGGCAAGAATACTGGAGTGGTTTGTGATGCCCTCCTCTAGGGGATCTTCCTGACTAAGGGACTGAACCTGCGATTCTTATTACACTGCATTGGCAGGTGGGTTCTGCACTGGCAGGTACTAGCACCACCTGGGAAGCCCTGGATATGTATAATTTCACATAAATGGGTTCACGTACAGATGATATTTTAGTGCCTCCTTTTTCATTTAATATCTTGCCAGGTTAATTCCATGTTATTGTAATATATATATGTCCTAAATTTTAATGGTTGCATAATATTCCATGATATACAGCTATCAGGGAAGCCTGATTCTTTGCAACCCCATGGACTATACAGTCCATGGAATTCTCCAGGCTAGAATACTGGAGTGGGTAGCCTTTCCCTTCTCCAGGGGATCTTCCTGATCCAGGAATTGAACTGGGGTCTCCTGCACTGCAGGCAGATTCTTTACCGTCTGAGCCATCAGGGAAGCCCTAATATATATAA
This sequence comes from Redunca redunca, assembly GCA_006410935.1. Taxonomy (NCBI): domain Eukaryota; kingdom Metazoa; phylum Chordata; class Mammalia; order Artiodactyla; family Bovidae; genus Redunca; species Redunca redunca. The sequence continues at coordinate 5,088 of SJYQ01034405.1, forward strand.
ATATCCTGAATTTTAATGGTTGTATAATATTCCATTAAATAAATGTGTCTTAATATAGTCAGTTCCTTATGGGTGGACATTAAGGTTACTTTCCCCCTTCCAACTATTAAAAACAATACTGCAGGGAATAACATTTATGACAGATCCCTTCAGAATGATGGCTCAGAACAAATTTGATGAACTAGTTCTTAAACACATCCTAACTTACATATTTTCCTTTGTCCACAAACCAAGGAATTCTTTTTTCCTTGTTATAGAATTCAAACCTTGCAACACCTTAAAGTGAAGTTCACTCTCAGTGCTGCTGTAAGTACAACTCTCCATATGGGACAGTGGAAAAGGGTAGAAAAACTGTGTTGCCTGACCTATGACTTTTCAGTAATTCAAACATTCATGCAATATAAATAGTAGCGCTTAGACCAAAATGCTTCCTTATGGTACAAATCAATAAAAGTATTTCATTTCCGTTTTTACTCATTTCTATGTCTACTTTACCTGAACATTTTTAGTCCATAGAAGACCTTATTCACAACCTCCAGAAATGTACATTTCTTGAGAAAGAGGATTTTACAATGACTGGTAAAAGTCTAGCCTGGCGGATGTGTTAAGAATTCATAAAGTTCAAGGCAAGAAGGAGAGCAGGGAAATCACAATTTTCAAATCTCCTGTCCATAGAAATTAGTGCAGAATCTCAAGGAAAAAATATGAAATATAACTAACAAGTCTTCTGGCTCATTCTCCATTTCTAGAGAAAGCAACAATGGAAGGTGAATATAGTGTAAGAGACCGGTGTTTCGTTTTCTTCCTTTAGCCTGATTAATTCTACTTTGCGGAAGACTATGCGTATTCACTCTGGATCCCTGATAACTCTGCACTGTCGTGTTGTACGCTGGCCATTGAAATGATGGTCTCTTTGTTGATGGGGAGAGGATAGCAAGAACAGTTTCTTTCACTTGTCAGTGCCACGCGCCCCCCCACCCCCACCCCCCCGCACCCTTTTTAAGCTTAGTCCTAAAATCCAAAACGGGCTTCCCTGGGGGCTCAGTAGTAAAGAATCCATCTGCCATTGCAGGAGCCACGGGAGACACGAGTTCAATCCCTGGGTTGGGAAGATCCTCTGGAGGAGAAAGTGGCAACCCACTCCAGTATTCTTCCCTGGAGAATGCCACAGAGAGAGGAACCCGGTAGGCTACAGTCCACGGGGTCACAGAGCATTGGACACTACTCAGTGACTAAACAACAACAAAAATCCAAAACAGAGGGCCACTTTTAAGTGAAGAAACATGTTTGTCTGTCCTTGAACAGAGCACCTCCAAAGCCAAGAGTGATGTGTTAAAGTCATGCCAACCTGTACTGATGTCCATGGTACCGAACAAACAAGATTATATACTTGGGACAGATTATTCAATTCTGGTAGCTTCTGAGATTCATGGAGTTAAATTAATCCACACTTTAAAATATCTATGCCTTTAAAACACCAATCAGGCAGATGCAGCTTGAGAAATAGCTACCAAAAAAAAAAAGAAGAAGAAGAAGAGGGGAAAATATGATTATTTCTCCATTTCCATAATTATTTCTCCCCTTCTTTTCCATATAAACAGATAATACAGCTTCTTAGATGAAAAAAAAAAAGAAAGCTTTTAATCCCTGTACTGTGTCGTGCAACAAACTAAAGAACCTAACTCTGGACAGTACTGTGATAAATATTGTACAAGTCAGTCACTCATCCAACTGATATTTATCTAGTGTTTAGCTCATATGTGGAAGCGAAGTGAAAGTTGCTCAGTCGTGTCCAATTCTTTGTGATCCCTCTATACAGCCCATGGAATTCTCTAGGCCAGAATACTGGAGTGGGTGGCCTATCCCCTCTCCAGCAGATCCTCCCAACTCAGGAATCGAACCGGGGTCTCCTGCATTGCAGGTGGATTCTTTACCAGCTGAGCTATTAGGGAAGCCCCATATGTGGAAAGTACTATCTAAAGCAGAGTGCAGGGTAGAGACACAAAACATGGTTTATACTTTGTAAAAGCTCACAGTTTGAGAGATAAGCAAGCTGTGTAGGGATCTATGATTCAAGGCAATATATTTGGAGTGTCACTTCAGTGCCACAAGCCAGTGTAAAAAAGTGAAGAATCACTCCTGGAGAGCAGTGGAAAATTGCTTTATGGAGGATACATCATTTTTACCCGGCCAGCAACTATTGCAAACTCAAGACAGCTGTATCTAAAATAATTTTAGATACAGAATAAACAGAATAAAAGGTATCTTAGCAGATTTAAATCTTTAAGTGCTAATCTGGCATCATGAAAAAGTTAATAACAAAGTTAATATGGCCTGGTACATAACAGGTGCTCTATAAATGCTAATATCCTTTGGTAGATTTTTTTAACCCCAGGAAGTAGTTGTCAAACTAGGGTAACCACTAGGGTCATCAGGAGGATTTGTTAAAACAGAGGGCTAAACACTAGTGGTAAAGAGCCGACCTCTCAGTGCAGGAGACATAAGAGATGTGGGTTCAATTCCTGAGTCAGGAAGATCCCTTGGAGGAGGGCATGGCAACCTACTCCAGTAGTCTTGCCTGGAGGATCCCATGGACAGAGGAGCCTGGTGGGCTACAGTCCATGGGGTTGCAAAGAGCTGGACAAAACTGAAGTGACTGAGCACACACAGACTCCATCCCCAGGGTCTCCAGCAGTTCAGACAGTCTGGGATGGGGTCCAGTAATCTGCACATGTAACAAGTTCCCAGGTGACGTTGCCACCGCTCTTCCGGGGACCACACTTTGAGAAGCACGGCCCTAGGGAATAGTTTAGGTACTGTGGGAATACACGTCTGTAATTTTTCAGATCAGAAATAAGTTCCTTAGGTCCCACCTTTTAAACTGTACTTTTCTTTTTAATGTTTTACTAAAGGAAAGGGGGTGGAGGGAGTAACACCACTTTATATAGACCTGATCTTTTGGTAAGTCTGGGCAATGACTTCCCATGTGGAGTAAATTAATCTTTCATGCATGCTTTGTGCTCTGGAAAAAGTAAACAGATTCTGTTCAACATTTACCAAATGCTTCATCTGTTGCTGGTCACTGTGCTAATAAGCCCCTCAGAACCAGTCTCTGCCTTGAGGAGCTCACAGTGAAGAGAGGTGGACAACTCAGCGAAACAGTTCAATGCGTGAAGTGCAGCGATGGGATACGTAAGACCATACGGTGGACTGAGTATTAGCAGAGTGTGAAAGAGGAGCAACCTCAGTTGGCGAGCTGGGGAGGTGGTGAATCTTTCCTAATAAGATGACCCATGATCCCTGAGCACTGAAATGTCGACAGGAGTTTTCTAAACAGACTGCAAGAGCACTCCAGATGGGGGGAACAGCACAGCGACATCAAGGGAGTTTTGTGTTTCTTTTTTTGTTCGGTCACTTAGTCATGTCTGACTCTCTGTGACCCTGTGGATCACAGCACGCCAGGCTTCCCTGTCCTTCACCATGTCCTGGAGTTTGCTCAAACTCATGTCCACTGAGTCGGTGATGCCCTCCAAACATCTCATCCTCTGTCGCCCCCTTCTCCTCCTGCCCTCAATCTCTCCCAGCATCAGGGTCTTTTCCAATGAGTTGGCTCTTCACATTAGGTGCCAAAGTATTGGAGCTTCAGCATCAGTCCTTCCAATATAGTTCTTGTGTCTCTAGGGCTGCCAGCAATTTTGTTCAGCAACATCAAATTACAGAGGTTTATGTGTACTTTGCTGATGATTTTGAATTAATGATAAACATTTTAAGAAACCCACCCCGGCAGATTCATATTGGAAGGGATTAGTCTGAAAGCAGGGTAACTGCATGGGATATTTTTGTTGCAGTAAAAGTGAGTAACTGTGAGATCAGGAGCAGCTAACATTGTGGCAGTGGGATAATTGAGAAGAGAGGATGGGGTGAGAGAGTAAAGCAACAGAAAATAGAGGAACTGGGTCATTTATAGAAACTGAAAGGTGAGTGAGAGGGTGGAATTTACAAGAACCCTCATATTTCTGCAGGATTCTTTACTGTCTGAGCCACTAGGGTTCTGTCTGGGATGAAAGACCATCATTGACTATCATAAAGAATATGGGAGAAAGAACAAATGTGAGTTTAGGACATTGAAGTGGGCATGACCACCAGGTGTCATCCAAGTAGACATGGCAATCACACAGCTGACTTGTGTGGGCTTGGGCACAGGATCAAGTTTTAAACCCTTGACTTATCCACCATCACCCAGGAGAGAACAGAGAGTGAGTGACTCTACTATCAAGCTGATTATAGATTATATTTTCATTATAGGGAGAGAGGCAATATCAAGAAAGTCTCCCCATTGCTGGGGTGGACTTTGCAGTGTTCAGGGCATAAACTCATAATCTATTCTTAATGATGACCTTTTGTTCATTCCTACACCCAGTACATAGAAGCAGCAAAGGAGATGCTGTATATCGAAGTCCTCTGCAAACTACAAAGTTCTGTACAAAATTTAAGGGAAGACACACAAGGAGAGGAGAAAGAGGGAGACCACTGACCAACTTCTCAGGCCTTAGCCAAGAACTAGGGTATTGAATCTAGTTCTCACTGGTCCTTAGTCACCTGGACTTCCTCCAGTCCCCTAATGTGCTTTTCATGAAAACACTTTTTCCTTTTATGAGTGCACCATACCTATGGCTCACCTGTGTCTTTGCTGACCCACAGGTTTGAACAACTTGGAACTGGCAGCAGGAACTACTGTGGGGCTGATATAGGAGCGGCTGTATACCCCTACACAGATGAGGATGTATCGTAACCCACGGCGTGTCTGTGTCCTTAGGGGAACTAAGCACTTTATAAAGGGATTTTTCTGTGTCTCAAAAAAAGTTATAGAGGAAATGGTAACTACAAGAGCTCATTTCTCTTATTTGAGTGAGGGCATTATCGGAAATAATACTTTATTCATGCCGTTTTACGCTGCGATCGTTCTACTCTAAATGCATCTGTCATGTAGAAAATGTATTTATAAATAGGTTCATATAGAGATAGAGCTCTACACAGCCATTAACAGACGCACATACAATCATTCTTTCATTCCAGGTGTCAACTGTTGTGCTGTTTTGCCCAGTTCAGACACAGGTCGTGGGCTTTCAAACTAATTTTGGAAAGCAGACACTGTGGAGTTGGTAGGTGGAGTAAAAAGAAAACAGAAAAATTAGTATTCATGCCCCTCTGGTCTTATATTTCTCACAGAAAGGGGAAATAGTCTAAAATTATTTAATTAAAAAAAACTTTAAAGGAAGGCAATGAACTGCAGTAATTTCTCTGTGTCACCTTCTAGAAATGTGTTTTCTGGAAAGTGAAAAGCTACAGATTTTGAAACTGTTATTGAACCTCTTCTTTTCCCTGCACAATGCCCAGACTCATTTCTTTTCTTCAGATTTTTACTATTCTGGTTGGTTTGTTCTATTTTATATCTTCTTTTTTTTAAAAAAAAATTTCCTTCCTAGGAGGTCAGAGATGATTTCATGAAATCATGGAAACTGGTAACTGAAAAGGATCTTAGTACATCAGCAATTAGCCTGACACATAGTCAAGTGGGTTGGGGCTTGAACCCACCTTATAACAAAGGCTTCACTTGCCTCACACCAAGCTATTTCCATTACTTAAAGACAACCACACCATGCCCTATTTGCAACGTGAACTGGAAATTTATATTGAGTCATAATGATGAGTGGTGGCTAGAAGTCCTTTCCCCCCGGTATAATTTAATTTTTAACTCAGTTTAACTTACCTTCATAATACCATTTTGCAGACTATACCCTTTTCATACAGCACATACATCTCTTACTCTCAACGGTGAGCTCCCAGGGTAGGTACCATATCTTCACTTCTGTATCCCCAGAATCTAACCAGATGTACTATCGGAATACAGGACATCAGTTTAACTCTCAGATGAAGGAACTGCAGTTTGCAATCGTAGTTTCAAATGTAGCACAGGGGAACATTATTTAAGAAGCAGTGATATTAAAAGGGAAATTAGTGCACTTTTTGCAGCTTTTCAAATCACACGCTTACAAGTTTTGTTTTTAAATCGACCACAAAACAACATTCAACATGGTTGTCACTGGGAGTAATATTAAAAATATCGAACAATCTAACTGAATATGGGGGGGGTCACAGGTGGCGCTAGCAGTAAAGAACCCACTCGCTGATGCAAGAGACCTAAGAGATGCAGGTTCAGTCCCTGGGTCGGGAAGATCCCCTGGAAGAGGGTATAGCAACCCATTCTAGTATGCTTGCCTGGAGAATGCATGGACAGAGGAGCCTGGTGGGCTACCATACATAGGGGTCACACAGAGTTGGACATCACTGAAGCGACTTAGCACACAGTTCCCACAAGCAGCCACGTGAGGGTAATTCCAGGGGAGGACAGCCACGCCTGGGGAGGACGGAGGATGGGACACCGAGCCCTTGCCTAAGAGGCTGCTAGTGTTGCTGCCAAGGGTGCATACTCCCTGGGGGTCGCATGGCTATGGCCAGGGAGGAGGAGCCAGCAGCCCTGGGGCTCTCACACAGGAACCCCAGAGCCTCACTAGGACAGCCCCTGCCCCCGTGCATTCCACCTAGGGGTCCCTCCCACCTGGGCTCACAGGGCGGCAGGAGGCACTGGTTTTAGGGCAAGGAACAGTGTCTTCTACCCACATTTATCAGCTGAATTAGCTGGTCATCAAAAATATAAAATCTCCCTCTGATTTTTTAGGGGGAATTATTACATTTTGCAGTGAAAGTTGGATGGATTCCCCACTTAAGACCCTTTGATATACTGAACAAAATACCATAACAACCAAAGAAACAAGAGTTGAAAAGAAAGAAATGTCTGTATGTCCGTATTTGGGGTGTGAATGCCCCTCATGGAGGCATTCTCCACTGCACAAGAGACTCACAAAATTCACAACAGAATTTTTTTCCTTCAAGCCACTTGAGTGATTTATTTTTTAATCGCAAAATTGGTTTCCAATGCAACTTTGCAAGGACACATCTACCGCCTAAGACAAGGTATACTGACGTCTACCCTCATACAGCAGGCCAGGCCAGGTTAGGTGTTCAAAACTGGAACAGAAGCTTGTAGCAATTTTCCTGATTTAAAAAAAAAAATTTTTTTTTAAAGCTCATACTGTTTAAAGCAGTCTTTCCTTCTTAATGTCAGAAGATATACTTTTTGCTGGAAATATTCAATTGGAGAGGAAATAGTAAGATTTCTTGGTTCAAATAAGGCAGAAAATCCTGCTTAGACAACATAACTAAGGTCAGATATCATCTTCTACAACATTAATCATGTTGAATTTTTATCATTCAAATCTAAATAAATTAAAAAATTTTTATACTACATTTCAGAGGTAACTTCCTTCATGAATTAGTAAATTACCTTCAAAAACTGGAATGTGAACTCAGTCATCCCCCCTAAATCCCCCTCCCCTTTTCAATTCAACCTTAAAGTATACACTTGCAAAATTTCTTCCTCTTATATTCTCCTTTAAAGGCCAGTTTCTAGCAGACAATTCAACCAACTGCTGTATTTTTCCATATATGATGCCAGGGAATAGAAACAAGTGAGATAGTTTCTTATATGATATAATTGTTTCCACTAAAAACTCAGGAAAGCAGGAACTAATCCATCAACAAGGGCAAACAAAAGATTGTGTAATCCACAAACTTTAATTTTTGATCACTTATAAAACTGAAACCTAAATAAGCCATAAACTAAAGAGATGGTAACTGTCAAGGTGTAGGGTTTCTTCTTCATTCCCCTGCAGAATTATTAAACTTTATACTCTTTGTGGCCTTAACGTCTAACACCAAAATTACAATTGCAGCCTCTTTATCTATTTTAATGTCACATTCATTTTTTTTTTAAACCAGAAAATAAGCAAGGGCAACTCCATTTTAAAGTGCTTTTTTGGGGAAGATGTGTGAGGCTAGTACTACTTTCTTTGATGTCTACTTACAGGGTTAATAGAAAGAGAATATCAAGATGTCCTTATACCAATAAAAATGAAATGTGCTATAATATTCTCTGCAAATGAAAACTGACACGAATGAAACAATCCCATAGCCCTCAAAGAACTAAGTTTGAGTCTCCAGCTGGAGAAGTCATTAAGAAGGTGAGAAATGTGATTGAAGCCAGCATTTAAGAAGCTAGAAGAGGTACATGATGACTCATGAACCCCTGGACCAACCAACAGCCTTCCTCTACATTTCAAAGCCCAGCTGTTTTCACAAGTTGCCAATCATTCTCAATGGAGCTATTACACACTAGCAATTTACCCCTGCTTTCTTCTACATTTCAATCTCTTCAGCAATTTACCCCTGCTTTCTTTTACATTTCAATCTCTTCTTCACTTATTTACGTACTTTGGCCACCTGATGCGAAGACCCGACTCATTAGAAAAGGCTTTGATGATGGCAAAGATCGAAGGCAGAGGATGAGATGGCTGGATGGCATCACCAACTCAATGGACAAGAGTTTGAGAAAAGCTCTGGGAAATGGTGAAAAACAGGGAAGTCTGGCGTGCTATAGTTCATGGGGTCACAAAGAGTTGGATATGACTGAGCAACTGAACAACAGCAAGAACAGCTAAATGTATTCATTGTGCTCACCTAAAAATAATGCTATTCTGATCTCTAACTTTTTTCCTAGGAACTATTTCTTTTTTACACCATTAATTTTTGAAAGAATTTTTCACAAATGCTATGTCCACAGTCTCTACTGCCCCATCTATAACCTCCATTCTCCAAACTTCACTGAAAAGACATGTCCCTCTGTTCTCTAGATGTTCATGTATAACCTTTTGATTGTTACACTTTTCCTTCCATCCTCATCCTCTTACACACTTCTGCAGGATTTGATTGTATAGAATATCGCTTTTGTTCTTAAGACTCCTTTTTCCCTTGCCTACTAGTCAAAAAGAAAAAAATCACTTCTCCACGCAGAGCCTTGGAATGTAGGCAATTCCTAATTTAATAATAAACTTGCAGTTTATCTACTTGGTAAGATCTTCCACCTCTACAAATTTCCTCTTCAAAGACATGCATGTAGCTTTTCAATCACTGTCCTTGGACTTAAGTCCTCTCCAGAGGCCTGGACCCATAGTTCAACTATCCAATAAACATTTCCATCTGCTAGTTTACCTGCTAATAATCCTAACTCCACACGTTCCGTATCAAACGTCACCATCTCTACCCCATTTTTCCTCCTGTTCTTGTTCCTACTTTTTTTTCAAAGGTTTCATCTTTCTAAGTGAATAATGGTTTCTTCTCTTTCAGTTTCTTCTCTTTTAGTCCTCAATACTGAATTGATGAGCCATTCTCCAAAAGAGAGATGTGGAAAAATAGCAGTGAACCAAGCAATGACACTGAATGCGTCCTTAGGATAGAACTAGTTGTTTGGGGCTTTGAGAGTCAACACCAGTCTGATGGTACCAAAGTACCTGAGATAGCATTTAGTTCAGCTTGAAAACAGTCTTTGAGCGTGACTTATGCAGGACTAGAACTCTGCTAGCAACACAGGCTTCCTTCCCCAGGAATATGAATCCCCACAGTAGTGGAATTAATGCAAGAATGGTATGAGCTTGAATCAATGTCTTAACTTTCTTGAACAATCTCCATGAATATTTGTTCGTAATGAAGAGTCAATCTCTTGGGAGTTCCCTATTGTTCCAAAGGTTAGGACTCTGCACTTTCACTGCTGAGGACCCAGGTTCAATCCTTGGTCCGGGAACTAAGATCTCGTGGCACAGTCAGAAAAAAAAAAAAAAGGCGAGAATGTCTTCACTTTTTCTAATTCAGCATTTTACAGTGATAATATAGAGAAGGAAATGGCAACAGACTCCAGTATTCTTGCCTGGGAAGCCCTATGGACAGAGGAGCCTGGCGGGTAGCCCCAAACAAAAACAACAGAACCTGTAAGGTGCTAGGCATTGCTTAAGCACTTTAAAAATATTTTCTCTGTTAATCCTCATCACTAGCCTGTGAAGCACCCATCATTAACTATTGAATGATGCCATGTAAGACTTCATGGAGTTGTGCAGGGCACAATCTGTGCAACTGTATCTCTTGGTCCTGATATTTCCTCTTTTTACAAATGAAGATATTGAACCACAGAGAGAGGTTAAGGAACTTGTCCAAAGTCATGCAGCTACTAAGCTAGTATTAAGCAAGGATTCAAACCATGTAAATGGGTATTCTGACACTTAATTCTCTGCTTAATCATTATACCAAACCACCTCTTCTCTTGAAGCACATATTGCAAATACTTGCTTTTATGCTTGTCTCCTCACTTAGAATGTGAATCCTACTAAAGGAAGAAGTGATTTAATTTCTTAAATTGTTATTCTTAGTATTTATAAAAAGAGCCTAGACTCTGGCATACAGCAGACACTCAATAAATTGTGGCTAATATCATTCATTTTTATCATTCTTATTACAAAATCAGCTATCAATTGATGTTTGTTGAATAAATGACTATGCTAATTCTCTAGTGTGTCAAAATAAATATATGAGAAAAATAAGCTTGTGGTAAGGATGGTAAATAACTTTTGCTTCATGTAAGCTTTCTGATTAACCTCTGAGATAGAAACCTATTCAACCATTCCAATGGGGAACTACGCAGTTTAAACAAATCCTTACACTGTCATGGTATTGACCAGTGATCTTAACATGGCCTCCAAATTATGCAGTCATGGATAGTTGTATATTTTAGAGCTTAAAAAAAAGGTAAAAATGTATTCACAAGAGAGGGCAGTCAGATGGAATGTTTCAGGGATGAAACTGAATGGATGGAGATATTGTGCAAAGAAATCAGCAGCCAGCACTCATCTGAAGAAGAAAAGATGTAAACTGAGCTTACACGAATAAAGATGATTGTCACCAGAGAGTTTCATGAAGGGGACCACAGACAACCTGTTATTATATGTGTGTTACACCATGGGAGAAAGTGAAAAGCAATAGCTCTCTTAAATTTATTTGATTAATAACATCTGCTAAAATTCTCTTTAACAAATGACCACAGTCAGAAGTATATATGTCCTAAAGAGAAGCTGTTGGTAGCTAAAAGGCCCTTTGGGGGAAATTCATCTGATAAAAACCCTCAGGAGGATGCAGGGGGATTATGTGAATACATATGTCTATTTCTATCCTTGGATGGGATACATTTTTAAAAGCAAAACAAAGTTCAATGTTCGGTGGGCAGGGCCTTACCAGTGGTTTTAGGATTGGCAACCGAAGCAAAATACACTAAGAAAATTTGATTTCACATAATTATAGAAACATAAACTTTGATTTTTGTCCTTTTTTCTAGTTTGAAAGATTTCTATGAGAGGGTAGAAATTTTAAATATAATATTTATTTTAGAATCAAAACACAGGGAGCTGGAACAGTCCTAATAGACAATCTAGTGCAAGTAGATTACTTTACAGTAAGTGAACTTACAAAGCAGAGTCATTAAATACTCAGTCACCTTAGTAAGGAAAGAATCAAGCACCGATGTTATCTTTTCATGTTCTCACCATCATAATACTCTCCTTTTGATACATTTTATTGTTTAATTCCATGTTAGGAGATTAAATAGCTAAAAGGCTAAGGAAAAACTAGTCCTTTATTTTCATACTAACTCACAAAGACTGCATAAAAGGAGGGGCTTATCAACTGGATCATTAAATACACTTTGCTTGCAAATTTGTGGAACTGAGACACTGAATCCCAAAAGGGCCCCATGTGAACTCTGAGACAAAGTGGAATGGTATCCTGACACATTTATCACTGTCACTGAAATATTTACATCGGGGGCTATAAATCTGAATGACAAATCTTGGAAAGCACCTGAAAACCACAGGAAATATTCTATTCTTGCTTAATATATGGAAATAGTTAATGGCAGAAAAATAACTCAGAGTTCAGAGCAAACAGGCAGTATCTTTTAACACGAGCTGGATCCTGTTACTTGAGGCTGGATATCTACTGTTCTGCAGATTACATGAATTGGCTACCATCTAGAACAAGGAATAAAAGAGACAAGTACATTTTCCACCTGGCCTGTACAATGATAATCAAACTGCTAAGCAGTAAATGGTAATATCATGATTCTTCATGTAATACCAAGTCTGACTGCTCACTAGCCTCCAATATGAATTTAAATTAAGCTATTGAGGGTAATAAATATGTGGCATACAAATACTCTACTCAAACATTATGAATTTAAATATATTTTCATGATTTTCAGAAAGTTTAGCAAAACTCTAAACGTTTTTATATTATACACTGAAGGTCACCCTGGAATAAGGTCACATTTAAGTTAAAAATGTAACTTTCCTATCATCCTAAGTGAAGGAAGTCAGACAGAGAAAGACAAATTTCATATAATGTCAGTTACATGTGGGATCTAATCAAAATTATACAAATGAACTTAATATAAAACAGAAGCAAACTCACAGATCTCAAATTTATGGTTACCAAAGGGGAAACATGGCAGGGGGACGGGGAAGTGACAAATTAGGAGATTGGGATTATCATATATACACTGCAATATATAAAATAGAAAATTAATAAGGATCTCCTGTATATGTATAGCACAGGGAACTCTACTCAATATTCTGTAATAACATATATGGAAAAAGCATCTAACAAGAATGGATATATATATATATATATATATATATATATCTGATTCATTTTGCTGTACACCTAAAACTAACACAACATTGTAAATCACCTGTACTTCAATAAAAAATTTTTTAGAAGATGAAAAAAATGTAACTTTCCTACTAATAAGTAAAGCCAGCAGGTTGAATTCTTAATATGTTTTTTCATACTTTGTGTTTTTCCGACTATATGGCTGTGGCATGCACACACTTAAGTAGGGTTAGAGTCATGAGGAAAGGCAGCATGATGTGGGTAAAGCCTGCTTCATTTTCTAACCTTCTTTGAAGCCTATGTTCAGTTTTAGTATTTAGTCATGAAATGGCACAAGGATAGAAAATGACTTGGACTGATATCAAAGCCTTTAGTTCTACCTGACATTTGGCTTTCGAAAACTGTGACTGGGAATGAGACAGCTGTGTTCAGCCTGTATGTTTTTTTTTTTTTTTCCTGGTTCATCCTTTTAACTCTATGCAGAATCTAATCTCACCTAAGTACCATTACTTTGATTTATGTATGAGTCAATTAAGCTTCAGGAATAACTGAACTTTTATATGATTAGACAGATTATAGAGTTACCTGGAATATATTGACTTTTAATGTCCAGGAACAGAGCCTGATAGCTACACTGCCTAGAACCTTAGTAGGCACTTCGTAAATTTTGTGCAATTCCATATAACTTGTGTGGATGAAGAATTAATAAAATGATTTTTTAGTTGCTGACAGATTTGAAATATGGAGTCCAAAGTTTTAATATATCCATAAATGTTAACCTTCTTGGTTTCTTTGGATGCCTAAAACCATCAGACTTTAGTTAAGAGCAGACTATGCTTATAGTCACTAAACATATTTCATTGGGTATTTATTTAAATTAAAAGAAATTCATAAACCTAGCTCACCTGAGTCCTTTGGAGAGAATTCATGGAATATGAAGTATAGATAGGATAGGGTAATGTGGCTAGATTTGTTTTTAAGAGCATGTTTTTTACTTGGCATCATGTATTTATTTGATGTGTCTAACTTTCTAATAAACTGGGCACACACATCACATATTCAGAGGAACAGAATTTCCTTTCTTTGATCATTTTGAATGTTTTTTTTTGATTATTTAATGTCCTTTTTATTACATAAAACTACTTAAAATGTTTGATGGGAGATTGAGTATAAATATCAACTAAATTAATACTTGGAATCAGGGGGAAAGGTCTCTAACCTCCCTTACTTTTCTGAAACCTAATAGTAGTATATTTTATTCCTTCATTAGCTTTTCGGAGAGAATGAACAGCAAGTACCATTGGACCACCTCCTCTTGATGGCTGATAACCATTTGGCTCCATAGAATAATGGGGAAATGCTGGTACCTTGGGCAATATCTTACACCCTGGGGGCACTTAATGGCCTTTATTCTCCCCACAGCTTTTCTCACATTCAGGTAATATGTTGAACTCTAAGAGCGATGCAGTTACTCTTTCAACCCAGTAGAGTACCGTTTGATTTACCACTCTGCTGCACAAAATGGTACCCTGGTGGCTTGAAAAAGACAGTGGGGAGAACGTGGCTCATTAAATAGTAATTGATGCTGCTACTACTAATGCTGGTGCTACTGCCAAAATAACTGTGGTGCTTCCATCCTGTTCTTCCATGAGCCTGAGAATAAGCACCGTTCATCCCCATGGGCAGTCAATTGCCAGGCAAGCCTGGTGGAAGCACAGAGGCCAAGCTGACTGATGAGGCAATCAAGATTTCAAGATTCTAATGTGCTCCATGTTGCCTGAATCACATTCTACCTCCACAATCCACAAATGCATTCCAAATCCTCACAAATCCTGATGAGATATTGTTTCATGTAAGTAAAATTTCAGATATTTGATATTTACCCTTGAAGTGCCAAATTTTCCTACTTTCACAAATGAGCCTGGGAACTTTTCAGAAATTGTCTTATACACTGTCTACTTGTTTAAAGAATATTTTGACCATAATCTAATCTGTCTAAATAACTGAGAATCACCATTATTAATAATAATTATTACACTGTACTGAAAAGTGGCAAAGCTCTCAAAACACTCCACATGTAAGGCAACATGCCATAGTCTCTGGCTACTGGGCTTTTCTGTTTTGTTTCATATTGCTTTTTATAATTTATCTGACTCCTTCCATCTTATCAGAATTGTCATTTTTTGCGGAGATCATGACATCAGAGAAATTTTTTTTTGTAGATGAATTCATCTAATTTCTGAAGGCATAAAAATTAGAAAAAAAGGTTTGATAATTAAAGGGTTGGAAAATGGAAAATTTTTAAAGAACTATGTGAAATTTACTTTTTTTAAAAAAGATTTTAAAAATTTTTAATGGAGGATAATTACTTTACAATATTGTGTTAGTTTCTGCCATATATCAACATGAATCAGCCACAGGTATACATATGTTCCCTCCCTCTTGGACCTCCCTCCCACCTCCCACCCCATCCCACCTCTTGAGTGCCTCAGTGAACACTGGGGTACATGTGTCTTTTTCAATTATGGCTTCCTCAGGGTATATGCTCAGTAGTGGGATTGCTGGGTCATATGGTAGTTTTATTCCTAGTTTTTTAAGGCATCTACATACTGATATCCACAGTGACTGTATTAATTTACATTCCCACCAACAATGCAAGAGGGTTCCCTTTTCTCCACACCTTCTCCAGCACTTATTGTTTGTAGATTTTTTGATGATGTCCAGTCCAACCAGTGTGAGGTGATACCTCATTGTAGTTTTGACTGCATTTCTCTAATAATGAGCAATGTTGAGCATCCTTTCATGTGTTTATTAGCCATCTGTATGTCTCCTTTGGAGAAATGTCCATTTAGGTCTTCTGGCCACTTTTTGATTGGGTTGTTTTTCTGGTATTGAGCTGCATGAGCTGCTTGTATATTTTGGAGGTTAATCTTTTGTCAGTTGTTTCATTTGCTCTATTGTACATATATATAATGGAATATTACTCAGTCAGAGAAAGGAACACATTTGAGTCAGTTCTAATGAGGTGGATGAACCCAAAGCCTATTATACAGTGTGAAGTAAGTCAGAAAGAGAAAAACAAGCGTCATATATTAATGCATATATATGGAATCTATAAAGATGGTACTGATGAACCCATTTTCAGGGCAGCAATGGAGATGCAGACAGAGAAAACAGACTTGTGGACACAGTGCAGGAATGAAAGCAAGCAACGAACTGAAAGACTAACATTTAAACACATACATTACCATATGGAAAATAGACAACCAGTGGGAATTTGATTCACTCAAACCCGGCACTCTATGATTCTATGATATTTATATTAGTTCCTCATAAGCATTGTGTTGTTTACTGCCTGGTCCTTGGATATATTCTATATTGCTGAGATTTCAGAAAAATAACTTCTAGATAAGTGAAATCTTAGTTGATATGACTCAAAACACTATGTTTCGAACATTATCTTTCCCTTTCATTTTGTAGTCTTGTTTTCCCTTTTATTGGCATTACTTTACTTGAGGCCTCCTTGGACCTTTTTGGAAGCTTCCGTCTTTTGTGTATGCACATGTATAATAGTTGTACATGCACATAAAAGGGTTTGTGTGTGGGTGTGCCCATATCACCTTTTTATTCAGAAAATATTGCTGCTGATCACAATCACTTTGAAAGGTATAAGAACATCTGCCAATGTAAAAGATAACCACTTGCTATTATGATTTTCATCTCCTGGATGTATATCACCTTCGGCCAGGACCTCCTGCAACACCAGAAGAGAGACTCTGAGATGTCTAGCTCTCTCCTGACACAGTTCTGTGTGCCATTGGAACATCTTTTTGCAGCATATGTTAGGAATATCATATATTAGGAAAAGCGTTCTTATTAGGAACCTTTAGGAATACTTGAATACTAAAGTGCCACCATTCAGTGAATGCATATAACAAATTCCCTCCTATATGTTATTGCCATGCACCATTCTACTTTGTAGCACAGAACCACTGCTGTCATCCTTGGATGGAACTCAGCTAAGTCAGTTTCTTCTAGCTAAGCATATTTACTATCGAGTAAGGCAGCATATAATTGGTTTGATGTTAAAAAAAACCTGAATTTATCACAGAATCATAAAAGTCTAGTACTATATTTTAAGTGGCTTTAAAAATAACACTTTGGGTAGCAGGGATAGGCAGACTTCAAGAAAAAATAGAAGTCTGTGAAGGGAAGGAAGTTAACTTTCATCTATTGGATGTCCACTGTGCACTGGGCACTGCACTAAATGCTAGAGAAGCTTTTTCTCATTTAATCCAAACAGCAGTTCTATAGGGTGGATATTATTACCCCATTTTGTAGAGGAGAGAACTGAAACCATAAATAGTGCATTCATTTTTCCCAAGCTTATGTTTATTGAATAGAACAGTCATTATGTAAACCTAGGTCTATTTGACTCTGAAGACTGGGTTCTTTCCACTGTTGTGCTCCATGATGCCTCTCTTCTGTAGAAATTTCCCTGTATATCTGTTGCCAAAATTCATTTAAATGCATTAGTCATTCCCAGAAACACTTAAAGACTAGACTGTTCTAATACCTAGTCTTCTGAAACTATTTAAAAAATTGCAGAGGCGAGAACACTTCCAAATTTATTCTGTAAGGCCATCATCACCTTGACACCAAAACCAGACAAAGATATCATAAAAAAAGAAAATTACAGGCCAATATCACTGATGAACATTTATCCCAGGAATGCAAGGACTTTTCAATTTGCAAATCAATCAATGTGATATACCCCATTAGCAAATTGAAGAATAAAATGATATGATCATCTCAATAGATACTGATAAAGGTTTTGATAAAACTCAACATGCACTTATGGAAAAAACTCTTCATTAAGTGGGCATAGAGGGAAACTATCTCAACATAATAAATGCCATATGTGACAAGCCCACAGCTAACATCATAATCAATGGTGAAAAGCTGAAAGCATTTCCTCTAAGATCAAGTCCAAGACAAAGATACCCATTCTTGCCACTTTTATTAAGCATAGTTTTGGAAGTTCTGGCCACAGTGATCAGACAGGAAAAAAATAAGAGGAATCCAAACTGAAAAAGAAGGAGTAAAATTGTCAGTGTTTGAAGATGACATGATGCTGTACAAAGTCAAGAGACTACCAGAAATCGACTAGAGCTCATTAATGAATTCTGTAAAGTTGCTGGATTAATTAATCGATGTACACAAATCTATTGCATTTCTATACACTAACAATGACATATCAGAAAGAAAAATTAAGGAAACAATCTCATTTACCATCACATCAAGAAGAATAAAATACCTAGGAATAAACCTACCTAAGGAGAAAAAGACCTCTACTTCAAAAACTGTAAGATGCTGAATGAAATTGAAGATGACACAAATGGATGGAAAGATATACCATGTTCTTGGATGGGAAGAATCATATTGTTAAAGTGACCATACTACCCAAGATAATCTACAGATTCAATGCAATCTGTATCAAATCACCAATGGCATTTTCCACAGAACCAGAAGAAAATTTTTTAAAATTTGTATGTTGATACCAAAGACCCCAAATAGTCCAAACCATCTTGAGAAAGAAGAATGCAGCTGGAGGAATCTGATTCCCTCACTTCACTATACTACAAAGCTACAGTAATCAAAACAGTATGATGCACGAAAATGGACTTATAGATCAAACAGAATAGAAAGTCCATAAATAAACCTATGCTTTTGCTTTTTGCTTGCATGCATGCTCAGTTGTTTCCAACTCTGTGAAACCCCATGGACGGTAGCCCACCAGGTTCCTCTATCCTTGGGATTTCCTAGGCAAGAATACTGGAGTGGGTTGCCATTTCCTCCTCCAAGGGATCTTCCTGACCCAGGGATTGAACCCAAGTCTCTTGCATCAGCAGGTTGATTCTTTACCACTAGCACCACCTGGGAATTCATCAATTAATGAGTAACAAAGGAGGCAAAATATACAACTGGAAAAGACAGTATCTTCAGTACATGGTGCTGGGAAAACTGGACAGCTACATGTAAAGAATAATGAAATTAGAACATTCTTTAACACTATATACCAAAATAAACTTAAAATGGATTAAAGACCTAAATACAAGATCAGTTAGTATAAAACTCCTAAAGGAAAACATTTGCAGAACACTCTTTGACATGAATCACAGCAATATTTTTTTGGCTCTGCCTCCTAGAGTTTTGGAAATAAAAACAAAAATAAATAAGTTGGACTTAATTAAACTGAAAAACTTTTGCATAGCAAAAGAAACCATACACTAAAGACTGGGAGAAAACATTTGCAAATGATGCTAGCAACAAAGGATTAATTTCTAGAACAAACAAACAGCTCAAACAGCTTAATAAAAAAAAACCTAATCAAAAAAATGGACAGAAAATCTAAATACAGATTTCTCCAAAGAAGACATATAGAAGGCCAACATATACTTGGAAAGATGCTCAATATAGCTAGTTATTAGAGAATTGTTAATCAAAACTACAATGAAGTATCACCTCACACCAGTCAGAATGACCATCATTAAAAAGTATACAAACCATAAAAGCTAGACAGAGTGTGGAGAAAGAGAAAGCCTCCTATATTATTGGTGGGAATGTGAACTGCTGTAGCTACTATCAAGAACAGATGGAAGTTCCTTAAAAAACTAGGAAACTGTAATTTGCAAAGGTACATGTACCCCACTGTTCTCAGCAGCACTGTTTACAATAGCTAAGACATGGAAGCTCCCTAAGAGCCCATCAACAGGTGAGTGGATAAAGAGGATGTGGTATATATGCACAATCAAATATTAATCAGCCATAAAAAAGAATGAAATAATGCCATGTGCATAAACACGGATGAACCTAGAGATTATCACATGAAGTGAAGTAAGTCAGAGAATGGCAAATATCATATGCTATCACTTATACGTGGAATATAAAAATTTTAAATGAACTTATTTATGAAACAGAAATAGATTCATAGATAGAAAAAAAAACTTATGATTAGCAGAGGGCATAGTGAGAATACAGGGAGAGAAATTAAGAGTTTGGGATTAACATATACACACTATTATAAATAAAATAGATAAATAATAAAAATCTACTGCTAGCACAGGGAACTATATTCAATGTCTTGTATAACCTTTGCCCATGAATAGCATGAAAAGGCAAAGAGATATGGATACTGGTAGATGAGCCTCCCAGGTCAGAAGGTGTCCAATATGCTACTGGGGAATCTAGAAAGAATGAAGCAGTTGGGCCAAAGCAGAAATGAGGCTTAGTTGTGGCTGTGTCTGGTGATAAAAGTCTGATGCTGTAAAGGACAATATTGCATAAGAAACTGGAATGTTAGGCACATGAATCAAAGTAAATTGGATGTATTCAAGCAGGAGACAGCCACAATGTATGGCAAAACCAATACAGTATTGTAAAGTAAACTAAAGTTAAAATAAAAATTAAAAAAAAGAAAAAAAAAGAAAATCAATAGCTTAGGAATCAGTGGGTGAATGGGCGAACTGAATTCAGATGGCCATTATATGTACTACTGTGGGCAAGAATCTCTTAGAAGAAATGGAGTAGCCCTCAGAGTCAACAGAAGAGTCTGAAATGCAGTATTTGGGTGCAATCTCAAAAATGATAGATGATCTCAGGTCATTTCCAAGGCAAACCATTCAACATCACAGTAATCCAGGTCTATGCCCCAACCACTGATACTGAAGAAGCTGAAGTTGACCAGTTACCTGAAGACCTACAATGCCTTCTAGAACTAACATCAAAGAAAGATGTTCTTTTCATCATAGAGGACTGGAATGCAAAAGTAAAAAGTCAAGAGATATCCAGAATAACAAGTAAGTTTGGCCTTGGAGTACAAAATGAAGAAGGGCAAAGGCTAACAGAGTTTTGCCAAGAGAACTCCCTAGTCATAGCAAACACCCTTTTCCAACAACTCAAGAGATGTTTCTACATATGGACATCACCAGATGGCAGTACTGAAATTAGACCTATACGTTCTTTGTAGCCAAGGATGGAGAAGCTCTATATAATCAGCAAAAACAAGACCTGGAGATGACTGCAACTCAGATCATGAGCTCCTTATTGCAAAATTCAGAATTAAATTGAGGAAAGTAGGGGAAAACTTCTAGGCCATTCAGATATGACCTAAATAAACTCCTTTATGATTATACAGTGGAGGTGATGAATAGATTCATGCAATTAGATCTCGTAGACAGAGTGCCTGAAGAACTAAGGACAGAGGTTTGTAACATTGTACCAGAGACAGTGACCAAAACCATTCCAAAGTAAAAGAAATGCAAGAAGGCAAAGTGGGTGTCTGAGGAGGCTTTACAAATAGCTGAGGAAAGAAGAGAAGCAAGAGGCAAGAGAGAAAGGGAAAGACACATCCAACTGAATGCAAAGTTTCAGAGAATAGTAAGGAGACATAAGAAGGTCTTCCCAAATGAACAATACAAAGAAATAGAGGAAAACAATAGAATGGAAAAGACTAGGGATCTCTTTTAGAATACTGGAGATATCAAGGGAACATTTCATGCAAAGATGGGCATGATAAATGACAGATAAGGTAAAGACCTAACAGAATCAGAAGAGACGAGAAGAGGTAGCAAGAATACACAGAAGAATTATATAATGAAGGTCTTAATGACCCAGATAACCACAGTGGTGTAATCACTCACCTAGAGCTGGACATTCCGGAGTGTGAAGTCAAGTGGGCCATGATTTTGAACAAAGCTAATGGAGGTGATGGAATTCCAGCTGAGCTATTTCAGATCCTTAAAGATGATGCTGTTAAGGTGCTGCACTCGATATATTAGCAAATTTGAAAACTCAGCAGTGGTCACAGGACTGGAAAAGATCAGTTTTCATTCTAATCCCAAAAAAGGACAATGACATAATTTTCCAGCTACCATACAATTGAGCTCATTTCACATGCTAGCAGGGTTAGGCTCAAAATCCTTCAAACTAGGCTTTGGCAGTACGTGAACCGAGAACTTCCAAGATGTACAAGCTGTGTTTAGAAAAGGCAGTGGAACCAGAGATCAAATTACCAACATCCACTGGATCATAGAGAAAGCAAGGGAGTTCCAGAAAAACATCTACTTCTGCTTTGACTGTATGAATCACAACAAATTGTGGAAAATTCTTAAAGAGATGGGAGTACCAGATCACTTACTTGTTTTCTGAGAAACCTGTGTGCAAGTCAAGAAGCAGCAGTTAGAACTGGACATGGAACAACTGACTGATTCAAAATTGGGAAAGGAGGATGACAAGGCTGTGTATCATCACCCTGCTTATCTAACTTATATCATGTAAAATGTCAGGCTGGGTGAGTTACATGCTGGAATCAAAACTGCCTGGAGGGAAAAAAAAAACCTGCCTGGAGGAGTATCAATCGCCTCAGATATGTATATACTACCACTCTAATGGCAGAAAGGAAAGAAGAACTAAAGAGCCTCTTGATGAAGGTGGAAGAGGAGAGTGAAAAAACTGGCTTCAAACTCAACATTGAAAAAACGAAGATCACGGCATCTGGTCCCATCACTTCATGGCAAATGCAAGAGGAAAAGGTGGAAGCAGGAGACAGATTTTTATTTTCTTGCACTTCAAAATCACTACGGATGATGACTACAGCCATGAAATTAAAAGACACTTGCTCCTTGGAAGGAAAGCTATGACAAACCTAGACAGCATATTAAAAAATAGAGACATCAGTTTGCCAACAAAGGCCCATATAGTCAAAGCTTTGGTTTTTCCAGTAGTCATATATGGAAGTGGGAGCTGGGCCATAAAGAAAGCTGAGTGACAAAGAACTGATGCTTTTGAGTCATGGTGTTGGAGAAAACTCTTGAGAGTCTCTTGGACAGCAAGGAGATCAAACCAGTCCATCCTAAAGGAAATCAGTCCAGAATATTCATTGGAAGGACTGATGCTGAAGCTGAAGCTCTAGTACTTTGGCCACCTGATGCCAAGAACTGACTCATTGGAAAAGACCCTGATGCTGGGAAAGACTAAAGGCAAAAGGAGAAGATGGTGGCAGAAAATGAGATGGTTAGATAGTATTACTGACTCAGTGAATTTGAGCAAACTCCAGGAGATAAAGGAGGACAGAGGACCCTGGCATGCTGCACTCCATGGGGTCGCAAAGAGGCAGACATGATTTACTGACTGAACGACAACAAATAACCTATAACAGAAAAGAAACTGAGAAAGAATACACACACACACACACACACACACACACAACTGAATTATTTTGCTATATACCTGAAGTTAACACAACATTGTAAATTAACTGAACTTCAATTAAAAATACTATTCTAATTTTTTTGCAGTAACAATTTAATCTTTTTCTATCCCTCTGTTTCTTTCAGTGCATTGATATATGGCTATCGTGATGGCATGGAAATCTGTGAATAAGTCTGCTCTTTTAACAGCACAGTGTGAGTTTATAGAACTGGAATATAAAAAACAAGTGAAGAAACAGGGATCAAAGTCTAGCAAAGTCTCACATAAGACAGCCCCAAAAATCCCTGAGTAAATTCAAGTTACTGAAAGTAGATCTGATATATGAGTTAATCATTACTTGTACATTTTCTACTTTATGTTGCTTTATTCAAATATTATACTGCCTTTCAAATGGAAATTAAATACATATCACTTGGATTATGCTTGAAAATGGTATCCATACCTTACAATATGGACATTTTTTGGAAACAACAGCTATGAAGTCATGTGCAACTATGTGTTCTTTAAAAAGAATCACTAGCCAAAATGGACACGACGTTACCTTTGTGATGTCTCATCTATCTACATTTTTACTGTGAAAGCATCCATCCACAAACAAGGTTTCTGCCCAGTTCAGGAGGTGTGTTATACATACTGCAAATCTGGAGATTGATCATTTTAATCCACTTATTCGGTACTGTGAACCTGTGGCAGATTAGAATATAGATTCAAAACCAAAACAAGTAAATAAATTAAAAAAAAAAAAACACCACTGTAATCAGAGGTAAAACTTTGTTACATCTTTGAAATCATTAGAAGATTGAATAATTTTCCTCAGTATCCCATATGCTGAAAGGGAGGAAGAGCATAGGGTGTGCACTTTTGGTTATCGGAAGCATGTAAAATCATACAACTTTTTTGATGCACATTAAGACAATAACTCTAAATAAGTCAAATGCTTCACTAAAACGAGAAAGTTTGAAGCATTGCCAACTAAAAGGAAATAGCAATAGTAACAAGAGCAGGACTTCAACCTTGAAGACTCAAGCAGTAGGGACCCTCAGAAATGTCAGGCTGAAAAAATTAGACACAGCTTAACAGCCCACTGAAAGTACACAGAACAATAACCATCTTGATAGCATGCCATTCTCATGGGTCAGCCCAATCAGAGGAAGTGAAAGTGAAACAGTCACATCTGAACAGACTCGTCAAAGTTTCAAATAAAAATGAAAACACTGAGGGTTTTCTACATTTAGCAGAGGACTAGAGAAGGAAACTATAAAATTATTTACATGGTTCATACATCCAGAGTCTACAAAAGTGGATTGGATAAATACTTTCTTAGCCCTTTATTTAACCTGGGCTATTCAGGCAAGCATTGACTATCCAGTTGCAGCTAGAAAATAAATGCTGAATGCCCAAAGTTTAGAAAGTGCTCTGGAGGGATACTAGTGAATTTTAAGTATTATTTTCAGCATTGGCTTAGCATTCATTTTTTAAACAGTTCTTCAAAAGACTAATATCTTCTTTCTTAATTATTCTTGCCCCAGAGCAGTTCGGTCCCCTAGAAATAAGTACTTCATAAAGGAAACCCATACAAATGCCAAGCTCAAATATTTTCCTTTTGACAACAATGCCAGCTCCAGAAATGCTTTACAAAGAGCTGAGATGTGAATTTTCTCTCTTCTGGAACAAGGATGTTCTATCAAAGGTAACCCATTATAAGAAAACACTTAATGTGTGTGTGTGTGTGTGTTTTAACACATCAATTAATTCTAAAAATGTGGTTGCCCTAATACCAAAACCACATGGTTAACTTGGGATGGAAGAAAAGGAAACAACCATTTTGCAAAATTTTCATCGGTTGTAGCTAAATGACCAGCATCTTGTTATGAGCATCTTCTGTATGAATTCTTACAGGGAAAAACTTTAAGGATTCTAAAGGAAAGAGATGGCAGAAATGACTATTTCTAAGAAGCTCACTGTTTATTCAGAGATACAGTAATCAAATGTCCTACAAGTAAAAAATCTTAACTTCATATAATTCTCATATAATTTTGATAAGAAGAGAATCTCTTCTAGAATAAACAAAGAGATAGCATTTACTGAAAACTTATAATATGCTAGGGACCATGCTTATCCTTTATATGCATTACCTTGATTCATTGACACTATGATGTAAACAGTATTATTACCTCCATTTAACAAATGAGAAAAATAAGGCTCAGGGAGGCTATGAAAATTGCTCTCTGCCACAAAACTAAGTGGCATTTGGGAACCCAAGCTGTTGGATTTCAAGGTTCTGTGTCTCTAACACCTAAGAGAATTTACTAGGAAATGAGGTATTTGAATACAAGTTAATTTTGTTCTTTGGCCAAGAAGACTGAATTCAGTGCAATGACAGCAGCCTCAATATAAGGGCATATTTAGGAATTTCTCCCAATTGTAGAAATACAGTTTCAAATAATCTTGTCCAGCTAAAGTTTAGTCAGATGCTCCACCAAAACTGAGGTAACACTGGGTGAATGAAAGCCTTATTTAGTTTGGATTTAGCTTTGAAATATGCAAATATAATTTCTATTACAAATTCACTTTTGCAATAGAATTTTTCTAAAAACACGGATATTTTAAGAGAGTTTTAAAGAGTCATAGAAAAACCACAGGTGAATAAACTTTCAACAGAAACAGAGACGGTCAGGATAAAATGTTTTACTATATATAGAAACATAAAAATGAACTGGCATTTTTCAAACTAATTCATAAGGCCAGATTCACACCAATGCATTCAAAACTGCTTCTGGCATGCCCAAGTGAGATGAGCTACAGCTCATCTTCTGTTTACAAACAGAAGACAATCCACACAGACACATTGCTGAAGGCCCAAGAGTGACAGCTAAATGTCCATCATCTGCAGTCAGTTTCATCCCAAGACTCTCAGAAGCCCACATTATTATTTAACCTGGCAGCACAATAGTGATTAAATGTGCAGTCATGTTATTTGATAAAATCCCAACTGTGTATTAAACTACATTGTGGTTTCAATCAAATTACCACTGTTCTGCTGCTCATGTACACACACACACACACACACACACACACATGAACATACATGTACCAAGAGGTGTCTGATGAGTGTTAAAAATAAACTATAAAGCAGTAGGTTCAATACTGATACTCAAGTAAATTACAGATCACTCCTCTAACACAAATTCTTCTTTGTAGGCTTTGCACTGCTTCTTAGTGGTTTTCAAGCTATTTTGACTGTAACCCACAGCAAGAAATGTATCTTAGATCATACCCAGGACATACACACACACAACTGGAACAAAATTTCAGAAAGTAATACTCACTCTTACCAATGCAACTCATTAATTTCTGCCCCACTTCACTTTTCCTTGTGGTTACAGATCACTAATTTGGTTTCATGACCAGCTAATGGGTCATGGCCGGCAAGCTGCAAAGCACTACCCTCAACCTAACTGTCTGGTCAAAAGTTTAAGGATGAAGTACAGATGTGAATAAGAGAAAGAAGAGATTAGAATGTTAGAGTATTCACTGTTAAACTCGAAAACGTTTAAAGAACATAGAATTGTGAGCCTTGTTAATTGTACTGCATCTTAATGGACAAAAGGGAAAGGAACATTTTGGGTTGGTGGCCAAGAAAGGATTCAAGATATTTGAAATGACCCTTGAATGACAAAGAAAAAATAGTATAATATCCACTGAAAGAAAAGAGGACAAATGCTTCATTTGTTTACTCAGTCCACAGGAGAATCCTCACATGAATTGAATCCTTATGGTGGTACCCAGTGAACTCTTAACAGAAAGAACACCTTCCCTTCCTTAAAACTACAAAGTCTGTATCAACAATAAAATTATGGCAGTTATAGGTCTGGTCAAAGCAGGAGCCCAGATTATCAGAAAATGTTTCATTAATTCCCATTAAATAAGAAACAGTGATATGACCTTGGGTGTAGCATCCAGGATATCAAAAGAACAGGTTCAAACTGACCAGTGACTCACTCAGTACATGGCATAGACTAAGATGAACTTCTTCTTTCTGCTCTTGTCTTTTCACAGAGCACAGCAGTGCATCAATGAGAAAGTCCGCAGAGTAGGCACTCAGTAAATGTTTGCAAAATAACAGAACAATACTAATGGTAAATTGACACCTATAACAGAAACAGTTTTTTTCTTTTTTGGATATGTTTACTTACTATAGAAAGCAACACCCAGGGGCTTTATTTGCAGTCTGTTAACCTGCTTTATTGACTATGCCAAAGGCTTTGACTGTGTGGATCACAATAAACTGTGGAAAATTCTGAAAGAAATGGGAATACCAGACCACCTGACCTGCCTCTAGAGAAACCTATATGCAGGTCAGCAAGCAACAGTTAGAACTGGGCATCGAACAACAGACTGGCTCCAAATAGGAAAAGGAGTACATCAAGGCTGTATATTGTCACCCTGCTTATTTAACTTATATGCAGATTACATCATGAGAAACGCTGGGCTGGAAGAAGCACAAGCTGGAATCAAGATTGCTGGGAGAAATATCAATAACCTCAGATACGCAGATGACACCACCCTTATGGCAGAAAGTGAAGAGGAACTAAAAAGCCTCTTGATGAAAGTGAAAGAGGAGAGTGAAAAAGTTGGCTTAAAGCTCAACATTCAGAAAACGAAGATCATGGCATCCAGTCCCATCACTTCATGGCAAATAGATGGGGAAACAGTGGAAACAGTGTCAGACTTTATTTTTTTGGGCTCCAAAATCACTGCAGATGGTGACTGCAACCACAAAATTAAAAGACACTCCTTGAAAGAAAAGTTATGACCAACCTAGATAGCATGTTGAAAAGCAGAGACATTACTTTGCCAACAAAGGTCCATCTAGTCAAGGCTATGATTTTTCCAGTGGTCATGTATGGATGTGAGAGTTGGACTGTGAAGAAGGCTGAGCGCCGAAGAATTGATGCTTTTGAACTGTGGTGTTGGAGAAGACTCTTGAGAGCCCCTTGGACTGCAAGGAGAGCCAATCAGTCCATTCTGAAGGAGATCAGCCCTGGGATTTCTTTGGAAGGAATAATACTATAGTTGGAACTCCAGTACTTTGGCCACCTCAATCGAAGAGTTGACTCATTGGAAAAGACTCTGATGCTGGGAGGGATTGAGGGCAGGAGGAGAAGGGGACGACAGAGGATGAGATGGCTGGATGGCATCACTGACTCGGTGGACGTGAGTCTGAGTGAACTCCGGGAGTTGGTGATGGACAGGGAGGCCTGGCGTGCTGCGATTCATGTGGTCGCAAAGAGTCGGACACAACTGAGCGACTGAACTGAACTGAACTGAACCTGTTTTTGTCTTCACAATCCTAAAGTCTAAAAACTTTATAAAAGGATTTTTGGTACACCAGTGATGCTTTATATAAGGGGAGAAATATAGAAATACCCATGTGCTAAAATTTCTTTTTAAACACTGTTATAAAGATTTCTATTTCCTTGATTTTTATAGACTATAAATCCTACTCTGTGCCTTAACTCCTGCTTTTCACCTATACCCCATCTTCACCTTCTCATTGCTTCCACCAATCTCCCAGAAACCTACTATGCCCAGGAAACAGGACCATTTTAGGATTTTCCCCGCATGTCTATATGATCATGTTGAAAGCTACAAGCCTTTCTGCAGCACTGATACTATCAGCTGTGTGATATAAGGACGTCTTCTAAGTGCTTCAATTAGTAAACAGCATGCTACACGCTTCAACTGGGGTAAAGTAAAAATGAAGTGTGTAGAAGAGTCAAATGATTATAACTATTTAAAGTTTTCTGCAGAAAAAGCGTGAGGATGGAAAGGCTAAGGGATCGGGAGAAGAATGCTAGTAACTGACAGTATGAAGTTCCGGATGAATAGAAATGGGCTGAGTTAAAAGTTAGCTTTGAACAGGAAGAGGAACCCTCTCTTTGAGACTCAAGGAATGTATGAACACAGGGTAGGTATTATCTGCTGAGAGGGCACTGAAAAGCTGTGGAGTCAAGAGCTGATGGTCTGCTTTCTCTGCGAGATACACAAGGCAAGGCCATTTGCTACAAATACTTGGATTATATATGAGGCGGTAACTAAGCAGGTGAAGAGCTAATGAGTTCCTGTTATATGTTAGTCACTATGCTAGGTCATATATCCATATATTTATATCTATATTATATAAAATATATGCTATATATGTTAATATATGTATGTTTTATCATAAACCCATACATATTTATTATTGCGTCAAACAATCTATAACCAAAAAAAAAAAAAAAATCAAGTCAGCACTAATATTCCGATTTTACAGAATAGGAAAGCATGGCTTGGAGAGGTTTGTTATCTGTCCAGATTCACAAAGTGGTAGAGCCAGAATGTGAACTCAATCTATCTGACTGTAATCATAAATCCCAAGGGACATGAAAGCGAGGCAATGAGTTAAAAGATCATAGAATGTTATTTATGGGTCCTGCCAAGATCAGAAACTAGATATTCAGAATAACACAAAGTACAGTTGGGATTCAGAAGGCAGCTTGTAGGATCAATCCCACATTGAGAGTTCTGCAGAGTAGATAAATACAAAAGATGCTGCCTGTGCACCCACCCATATATTCTTGGCACCCACCTTTCCTCTGCACACGGACAACTTCTTAACATACAAGCATCTGGGACCCTCTGCCTTGGGGCTTCCTCCAGCTGTGGAAGCAGGCTTGGCCTTTAGACAAGGAGGGGACAGGAAGTTCTAGGGAAGAAGTTCTAGGGAAGAAGCTCTCCTGGAAGCATCCCTCAGCCCATGACCCATGGATGTTGGTGGAGAACTACACCTCTGGTGGGAAGGCAACCCGGAGACATGCTGCACAGATTCGCCCAAGCTCCACAGTCAAGCTGAGTCCTGGTTACCCGCAGCAGCAACCTGCTTAACACACCTGTTATGGCTTCCTTCCCTCCATCTCACTTCCCCATGTCCTTACATGGACTTCCCAGAACCATCTCCTGAGGCCACTAAGCCACTCAGTTCCTCACGATCCAGATTCTGGGCAATCAAAACCAAAACAATGAGAAAAGGTGCTAAAGAAGTCAGAGCATTGAAAGTGCTGGTGAGAGAGTAAATTCCCCTGCCACCCTCGAGACTCGGTGTGGGTGAAAAAAGAAAAAGAATCAAGAGGAAGTGGAGAGAGGAAGACACCGCCGAACAGTCAAGATTGCTGAGGTCTCCACAAGGAAGAACAGGAGGCGAGACACTGGGGACGTGGAAGCAGGGGAGATCACGTGATAATTAGAGTTTGAGATTTCATTGACAGGACAGGATGAGGTGTCGATAAAGTCAAGGGTGAGACCATGGGAATCCAGTTCTCAGAGGAGCTGAGGTGAACGC
Source organism: Redunca redunca (assembly GCA_006410935.1). Taxonomy (NCBI): domain Eukaryota; kingdom Metazoa; phylum Chordata; class Mammalia; order Artiodactyla; family Bovidae; genus Redunca; species Redunca redunca. The sequence goes on from SJYQ01034405.1 coordinate 35,407, forward strand.
CAATGAAAATGGAAGCCATGAAACAGAGCTGGAGTGTTTGAAGCATTTCCTTGAGGAATGTGAAATCTGCTGGGGTGATGACAGTAGTTGGGAGGAAGGGAAACCTCGGCAGCTGTCAAAGCGTGGAAGTGACCTGAATAGCGGCAGACAGCTATGACAAAACGTATTAAAGGCCATAAAGCTGAAGGGTGTGAATTTCAGAGGAGGAGGGAGAAGCTGAAAGAGGCAGTGTGGAACTAAGATAATGCTGACACATAATGTACACGAACTGGTACATCATGGTACATCAGTGCTTTGAGGTACATCGAGCTTCTCCGTATTTTATCTGAGAGGGAAAGAAGGAAAGAAAGGGTCTTAGGAGAGAACCAGGTTTCACTGAAGGGCTGGAGGCAAAGGCAGTGGCATGCCACGTGGAAACAGGATGGGGAGAGGTTTTGTGTACAAAGGAAAAGAGTTTTCAGCATGCCCAGTGGAAAGAACTGGAAGGGAAGTCAGTGAAAGGACAATAAGCTGTTGGGAGAAAGGGAGGCTCCCTGGACCAGATGACATAAGGGAGGACTCATGATCCCAGAGCTTATGGAGGTGAGTAGGATGGAGTGGGGGACTAGAAATAACCCGGTAAAAGGCCAGGATTGTGGTGCCACAACAGCACGGTCAAGAAGGGGGACTTTGGAGTCACAGTCTGAAGTTAGGTCCTGAATCTGTTATTGACTCTGGGACCTTGGTAACTTTGGGATCCTGGTCACGTTACCTAAATGGCTATGCCTCAGTGTGGGTGAACTTCACCATGGGAATAGGAATGTGTGGAGGATAAAATGTAAAATGCTTAGCTCCACTTCTAGCTCCCAGTAAGCACTTGATAAATGTTAAATACTTTTTATTAGAGCTAGCCACATGATTTTGAATGAATCCTTTGGTACAAAGGATTTTAATACCAACTGACAAAGGGTCTCAGGTATTGTTCGGACTCGATTAGACAAAAATTAAACAGAGAGATTGACTGATTGGTAAAAATAGATTCCTTTTTCCTAGAAATTAGCAATTCTGAATCTGTATAAATGTCAGCTTTCCTGTCAGCAGGACTGGGACTACAGTGAAGTGTAGAATTTATGAAGACACTCACACTGGGTAAATGCAGGACTTGAGAACGAGTTCACTCTTAAATTTCATGCCCTATGTGTCTTGATTTCCTCATTCTAATCTTGGCCCTGTCTGTGAGTAACTCCCTTTAGACTAGGTTGGTAGTAATCAAACTCCAGGGCAGAACCATTCAACTTACAGACCGTGGGGCCAAACCAATCAATTTCAGTCCATGGACACATATTCAAAGCAGAATGACTATCTGGCCACTCTGTGTATGATCCAAGACTAACTGATATGAACAAATATATTTCTCAGAACTTTTTTCTAGAGTTTATATATGTTAACAAATTCCTAACTTATATGATACATCTTTTCACTGTTGTAAATTAAAAGTATATGCCCCAGTGACTCAGATGGTAGAGAAACTGCCTGCAACGTAGGAGACCTGGATTCGATCCCTGGGTCAGGAAGATCCCCTGGAGAAAGAAATGGCAATCCACTCCAGTATTCTTGCTTGAAAAAGTCCATGGACAGAGGAGCCTGGTGGGCTACAGTCCATGGGGTTGCAAAGAATCGGACATGACTGAATGACTTACACTTTGTTACCTGTTAATAGATCAGTTTGTTATACCATCATCAAGGGCTTCCCAGGTGGGGCTAGTGGTAAAGAATCTGCCTGCCAGGGAGACACAGAAGACTTGGGTTGGATCCCCAGGTCAGGAAGATTCCCCTGGAGTAGGAAATGGCAATCCACTCGAGTATTCTTGCCTGGAAAATCCCATGGACAGAGAAGCCTGGCAGGCTACAGTCTATGGGGTCACAAAGAGTCGGACATGACTGAGTGACTAAGCGTACTTGCATGCCATCATCAAAGATATTCTAGGAAACACAAAGCTGGGGACACTATTCAGTCACTTTATGAACTGTGCTTCTTGGATTCATACTCAGGTAAACACTCATGCGCTGACGTTGTTGTTGTTTAGTCACTAAGTCATGTCTGACTCTTTCTCGACCCCATGGACTATGGACTGCCAGGTTCTTCAGTGCTGACATTTTTACTTAAAAAAAAATTAATAGCATTGGCAAAGAAAATCTAACCATAATTCACACATTTTACAGTCATTATCACCTGCCATATATAACTTGGCAGTTGCTTTCTGCCTACTACATAAACATTGAAAAGCTATTGCAACCTCATTCTTCACACCTAGAAGTCTTTATTTGGGTTTTATATACACTTTCTGTGTGTGTGCTAGTCATCGTTCAAAGAACTTTCTCATGTGTTACATCATTTATCCTCATCAAAGCCCCATCAAGTATTTCCATTTATTAAGATATTTCTACTTAGTTTTAAAGACACAGATTTATTTTCATGCTTCAGTCGCTTCATGCAGTCAATATTTTCAGTGTGTGTTAACTACTGCAACAATATAATGCGAGTTGTCTCTGTTGACACTGACTTTCTAACAGAGATGTGCTGTTGATTAAAATTACTTGATTTTAAAAATATAGGAAAGTTTGGATTACAAAGAGAAGAGAAAAAAATCTCACCATATCCTACATATGTGTTGTTTTGACCTGCTCCATATCTACTCTTCCCTCTTCCCTGTGAATAGGATCCCCCCTACTTCCTTAGCGTTGCCACCCGCTCCTTCTGCATTTGATCTGGGTGGGACTGTTGATCATGGGCCTCCTTCCTCTGCAGACAAAGTGGACATATGAGCCAAGCCATATCCAAGAGACTCTGATTCTCTGGAGACTGCGGAGAACGACATCTGGACAGAAATCAGGTAGAGCTGACTCTCCCCTGAGGAGGGACCCCTGAGTCAGGACATTCCAGTTCCTGCTGCCTGGAGCCTCAGAGCTGTCTTCAATCCTGCCCTCCCCAAAGTTTGGTTATTCAGGCTTTTCTCGGATTCTGTGAGCAACCCATTGTCCTTCTAACAAATTACATCATTGATTAAATGAGCCAGAGTCATGTCTGTTGCTCAAAACCAAACACTATACACAAAGACACACCATCTTAAGACTTCTGTTATAATTCATCTCTATTATTTTCCATGGCTTTTCATAATCATATTTTCATATAGGTAAATTCACTTAATTATGTTTCTGTTGTACATGTGGATGTTTCCAAGCTTTTTTATTATTATAATAAATAACTTTACAATGATTATTTTCATGCATATCACTTTTTCCATATTTTGGATTCTTTCCTCTGAGAGATTCCCAGAAATGACTTTACTGAGTCAGAGGGCACAGATATTATTGTGGCTCTCGAATGGTATTTCCAAAATATTTTCTAAAAGGACTCAACCAATTTATAATGAATTCAACCACTCATTTTCACTAGACTTCTGGTCAGCACTGACCATCCATGTAAATGTTGACATTGATGCTGTTTCCTTCACTCATCTTGCTAGAATTATAGTTATCTACAATATAGAATTATAGCAAGTTTTCCTTAACAAATGGGTCATAGAGTAAGGAGCCAGTAGGAACCAGTTTTCATGAGTCCTGCTATAAGTACCGACACAAAAAACTGCGGAGACAGCCATCCTAATAATTCTTTATGGTGCATCTGAGAATTTTTAAATAAAGGAAAATAAAGGGACCTGTTTTCCTTTCCTCTTTTGAGCTATTTCCTTTCTAGGAGTATACCTTAGTGGTAATGACTATGTCATAGGCCTTTGGACAGGATAGTAAGTGTCCTGTAACAACAGACGCCACCCCCCTCCCACACATACCAAATGAGCCCCAGAGGGACACAGATAGGCAGCAGCTGCCCTTGGTATCCATACAAGGCCAGGGTCGTTCTTTGACTCCTGGGTTCACTCTAGACTCTAGAGATGACACCATCCCTATCCTACCTGACCTCTGATCCAAGCATCTGACAAGGTGAAAGCAAACATTCATTAGAATGACAGCCGTAGGTCAGTGAGTCCTGTATGAGCAAATACTTAGTGCACAATTACTATTTACAGGAAAATAAAGAGTAGAAAAATTTACAAGAAAGTAAATAACCACTATGGCCCTCAATACACATCAGCATGTGCCGCTTCTTCCTCAATCCAGCACCTTTTGATGCTCACAAGATCCACCCATTCCAGTCCTTTGAATCTATGAAGCGTGCTTGGGTCCTACTACTTATAAGTCAGCTTCGAGCCCCCCTTGACCCTAGAGTTACAATTCTGAGGAGGGACACAGGTTGTCCTGTTGAGGCTGGGTTCACATTCTTACCTCTCAGAATGAGCAGTCAGGCTGACTTCTACCACTGTTTCCAGTAAAGTAACAAACAGAATTCGGCCAATGCTGGGATTCACAAAATTCAGGGTCTGTAGAGTTGGACATGACTGAGCCACTTCACTTTCACTTTTCACTTTCATGCACTGGAGAAGGAAATGGCAACCCACTCCAGTGTTCTTGCCTGGAGAATCCCAGGGACTGGGGAGCCTGGTGGGCTGCCAGCTATGGGGTTGCACAAAGTCAGACACGACTGAAGGGACTTAGCAGCAGCAGCAGCAAGGAAATTCAGATTTTTTTTCTGTAGGCCAAGAGTGCCATTTAAAAGACTTAAAGCAGGGACTTGATACAACTAGAGATGTATTTAAGACAGTTAACTGGCAAAAGGATGGGAGATATGTTGAAAGGATGAGAGGGCAGTTTGGAAGTATTGCAAGAGTTAAAATACAAAATGGGAAGTGGGCTGAAGTGAATTTAGAAGAGAAGAGAGAGATGCCCCTACCCTATCCATCCAGTGCTGTTTCCTGAGAGTAAAACCAAGGTTTGTCTGACAACTAGAAGAACATCCTTTTACATTTTGTGGCATCTATTTCCAAAAGTTGTTCATGCTTCCCATTAGCCCTAATTTCCTTAACAACCTTTTATAGATCTACAAGTAATTAATGTATTCAAATAACTCTTCTTGGACCAGGCAGAGGAGCCATGGAGACCTGAGTAGATAACTGCAGTCCCAGATCACATTGAGCTATGCCTGGGTCATCCAGGAAGAAGTCTCATTGAAAAAGAAAAAGCTAAATGTGTCTGTGCCATGTTATGTTCTTATGTAGTATGCTATTTATGCTTTTACTCAAGGAGCTACTGACTTAGATCACTTTTTGAAAATTCCAGAGCCCCAGAAGGCTGCAATTCCCTTGACTGAGAATGGCATTCTGAAATATATATATATAGGTCAAGGAATTCCCAAGTATGGTGGAGGAATTATTCCATTTGTAACAAGTTCTTAATGCAAAAATAAAGCTCTGAGATTAAAAAAAAAATCACTTTTATTCATTTTAAGTGGGTTTCAAATTTTAAAGTAAGTTTTAAAATATTTAAAAATTAAAGATAATGCATTTTAAAACAATAAAGAAAAAGTAAAACTGTGGAGACAGTAAAAAGATCAATAGTTGCAAGGGGTCAGGGGGAGGGAGAGATGAACAGGTGGTACACAGATTTTTAGGGCAGTGAAACTCTTCTGTATGAGACTATAATGGTGGACACGTGTTATCGTACATTTGTCAAAACTCATAGAACATACACCACCAAAAGTGAAGCCTAATGTAAACTATGGACCTTGAGTATTAATGATGTGTCAATGAAGGTTCATCAATTGTAACATATGTACCACTCTGGCAGGAGGGCTGTTGAAGTGGGAGTGGCTATGTATGTATGGGGTCAGAGAGCATATTTATGGAAAAATCTCTGTACCTTCCTTTCAACAGCTGCTGTGAACCTAAAATTTTTCTTAAAAATGAGGTCTATTTAAAAGACAATGACTACGATGATGATTATGAGACAATTTGTTTTATATTAAAATACATGTGAAACCGCACTAAACAGAAAACACTTGGGAGGAAAAAAAAAAAAAATCTCATCAATTTCCTAACCCCCAAAACCTAGATATCTGTAACTTACTATTTGAGTCATCTTGTATACAAAGGACTTTTTTCCCTATATTATAAAAAACTATTCTGAACAGTTAATTGGAAATATAGTAACTGAAAATTAAAGCAGATTAAAATATCTGTTTCTCCATAAAATATGTCCCTCAAGGTCAAATTGGGTGGAAATAAATAGTTAATCTGGGAACAAACACAAGAATAATACTCTGAAAAGTGTTTCCAAAAGATAAACTGAAATACTCATAGAAAATGGACATATTAAAAAAAAAAAAAGACAGCTGGGAAGTAAATCATCTTCTGGTAGAAATCATATACTTTCTTTATTCACCCACCTATGAAAGCCTTTCAAATCTTAAAAAAAAAATAAAATAAAGTGAACATTGAAAATCTATCATGTGAAACTTTTACTCCAGTATTTTAAGACATGAAAAATACCTTTATTCCTGTTATGCCACAAGACAGGCACTTCATTTAACACAATTATTTCTTACAAGTCTCTGGATGAGAATATATTGAGAAAACATGGAGTACTTCAGTGGTATCTTTGTGATCACTGTTCAGGCCCAGGCCTCCGACACCAAACGAAGAAGAGTTAACATGTTGACATCTGTTTTAGGCTAAAAATGGAAATCGTGAAGTTCTCTCCCCTTCCAAGAGTTCCCTGGAATGGATCAAACGGCTTCAAAAGACTTGGCACCAAGGGAACTTCTAGGCAATGTCTACACAGCACAAAATGAAATGGAGACTTGGCATCTTCCTAAAGAATGAGGGCTGTGTTGACTACTGCAGCATTTGGGGACCTGAAAAGCCGAAATAATTTACAAAGCTCCAGATTTTTCCTTTACATGAATCTATATATCAACTTGCCATACAACCACAACAAAAACTCCTTGCCTTTGGTGTGATTGGACAATGACTAAACATCTAGGCAGGACCACTTTCCAAGCTGGACCCTGCGGCACACATGGATGAATCTCCCAGATAAGTGAGGCAAAGGCCTGTCTGAAGTCTGAATTGAGAAGCAACCTTCCCAAACTTCTACCTTTTTTTTTTTTTTTTTCACACCAAATCAACTCTGCCTGTGAAGTTTTGCTTTTCTTGAAGCTGAGTCAAGATGAACTAGCATTTGCGGGTGGAGTGGTTACTTGAGAGCACACCATTCTCCACAAGGGGTCTTTCTATGTAAAGCAGAAGCATTTTTGTTTTTGCCTTTGAGTTGGGGGTGAGCGCAAAGAATTGACTTGTTTTTCCTCCAAAGGTAAAAGAGCTAACCCAGAGACTACCAAAATGTTGGCTTTGTTTATCATTTCCAAGTTGAAATAAAGCATAATGTGAATACTCAGCGCTCTATCTTTTCCTGATTAAAGCGATCCTGCCCTTTGAATTGCTACACAGGATACTGTTCCGTGCGGCTCACTCACAGGGCTGTAATAAGTCACAACAGCTTGGCACCTCGCCCAACAAAACACAAACTCTCCTGAAGTCTTGAGCTTTCCCATGGCAACACCACAGTCACCAACACAGCAAACAATCGCTCCCATCCCTACTCCCGCTCCCCTTTTCTAACAGCAAAGGATATCATTGCAGCCAGCCTCCTAGAACCGTGCTCATTACCATCTATGAAAGGAGATAGCGACAGAGATCAAGTTGCCTTCAGTGCCGAACTTAAAATGAGATCAAAGGCAGGATAGCTCCAGGAGCACACGGAAGTTTTACATATACTTTCACTTTAAAAGAAAAGTGAGAAGCCGTATGTAAAGTATATTCCCCAAGGATTAATGTGCTTTGCTGCCTTGATTATCAAGTGGCTCTGGCCGCCGAAACCTTCATACAAAACCCCCATTCACTTTAGCCAGGGCTCTCTCCACAGCGGAGAGGGGGAAATGCCATCTTAAAGCTGCAGCTCCGACACATTCCTCTAACTGCAAAATTGGAACCGTTTTCAAACCTCAGCTGCTTTCTCCAGCGGAATGCTCATTCTGCTCAGATGGGAAGGCCGCCTAGAGCAGGGTGGCAGCTTCCTATAGCAGATTAAAGCAGTGCCACTTCCTTTACGACCGCCTCTTTTCAGATTCAAACAACATCCTTGGGGGTGACAATCTCTTCTCATAAGAAGTGTCTAGGCTCCCACAAATACCCTACAATGATCATCTCTCCTTGTGTATTAATTTGATTTTCAGGCGACGGATGGCCCACGAGAGTTCAGGAGCAGAACTAAAACCAAACCCAAGTGAATGAATGATCTGTGACTCATGGGTGGAGATCACTTTATTGGGGACTGGGGAAGGCAAGTCTCAGCTTCGTGTGGTTTTGGATGCTGATTGTTCCATTCTGAATTATAGCGAAGCCCTGCACATACTCATGGAAGGTTTTATAATTCTAGACTCAAACCTTAAACAGTGCTATAGATTACACTTGGGATCCCCTCAGCCTCAGAATCAGAATAAAAATTTCAGAGGAAATTTCATTTCAGCACAGCTACAATTTGGGGGGTTAGTCCATGTAATAAAGACTATAAAACACTAATGACAAAGTATGGAAGTAATTATACCTAGGTATTTCAATGATATCCTAAACCAGGAGGGAAAAAAATCCTGTGATTTGCTAAACAATAGCAGAATTCTGAAATGTAACTGAAGCCTTTTGAAGATACATATGGGTGACTGCTGTGTTATTTAAGATTCTACATGTATTCGAATACGAACCCACCAAGTCTATTCAAGTGATGATTTAAATAATTATGATATTACCCTAAACTCTGGCATCACTTTTTCACTTACTACAGACTCTGTTATGTTTTATTTTCTATTATCTAATCATTTCCAAAACCCCTCAATCTAATGATGTAATTTTTATCAATAAGAAATTGATCACAGATATAAAGCACTGAGCTAAAAAAATAAGAGGTATGGGGCAGAGTTGCTCTAGCATCCCAAAATGCACTTTTCAAAATTATTTCCATAGCTAATTCCTACCCCTCTATGTTAAATTTAAAGAAAGCTGGACTCTGTGGTCAAAAATTACTTGCTATTACAGTATTTTTTTGTCATGTTTGCTTGCTTTTAATCTACTTCTCTATTAGAATCTAAAGTGCTTGAAGTTGGGAATCATGTGCCTAAACTGGTGTCTTGAATACAATAGGTATTGAACAAATACTGGTTGAATGAATGAATACAATGGATATTGAACAAATATTGGTTGAATGAATGAATCCTTCATTTATACACAGTAAACAACACATGTGCTATATACTTTCTGCTCTCCATATTCCTGTCCAAATTTAAAAGTCTGCAACAAAAAGAAATAGAACAAAGACAACTCTCTGCTTAAGTTCAGTGAAGTAAAGAGCTAAAGAGAAAGAGAAAAAAAGGGAATCAAGTGTCCTTGGTGGAGTTAGCTGGCAATGTTTTCATCAGTATGTCTTAAACTTTCTGGATGAATGTTTTTGGGTTTTTGGAGAGAATAAACTCCCACTGAAATGAGTAATCCATTGTATCTGACATCATACTGAGATCTGGAATGCTATTGTATTTTACTGTGAAGGGCTTGACAATGCATTCACACTCAGAGGCCCAAGCCTCAAAACTGCCCTTCAGTTTAACCCTATAGATGTGGTTTTGTAGGAAGACTGTAGTAACTGCATAATTTTATCGCACATTATTCTGCTCATAATTATGAATGATTCATTCTCACCTACAACCACGGAATCTGTACAGAAAGAGGCATACAACTCAGTACCAAGATTACTGAGACCATCATGGATGGTGATGATGGTGATGATGGGGTGATGGGATGATAGTATCGAACCTACTACTGAGCACACCTTCCCACTTAGTCCTCACGGTAAGCCTGTTAGGCAGGTTCAGTTACATCACCATTTGATAGAGGGGGGAATTAATGCCTTAGAATGAAATCATTTCTCTCAGTTTGCTCAGTTAATAAGTGATAGAGCTTGGATTCTACTGCCCAAGGCCTTGACTATTATCATACTACATCTCCCAAATGGATGATTTTGAGACTCATTAATTTCCAACATTTGCATGATGACAGATAGGAAGAATATTTGCTACTTGCTCTTTTAAAAACTAATGTCACATTTGGAGCTAAGAAGTTACAAGTTTATGTTGTGATTACATCAAAAAGGAAATTTTACTATAGATACATAGAGAACTGATAGGCAAAGGAGACTACTCCAGAGAAAACAACCAAAACTGTCACTGTTGTGTCAGAAGTGTAAAGTTGTTGGTTGTTGTTGTTGTTTTTTTTAATTTTACAAATGTATTTCTTTTTGGCTGTGCTGGGTCTTCCTCGCTGCGCAGGCTTTTCGCTAACTGTGACAGGCGAAGGCTACTTTCTAGTTGTGGTTGTGTAGGCTTCGCATTGCGGTGGCTTCTCTTGTTGTGGAGCGCAGACTCCGGGGCACGCAGCCTTCAGTAGCTGGGGCCTGTGGCTCAGCAGCTGAGCTTCCCGGGCTCTAGTGTGGGTTCCGTGTAGGTGTGGCACACGGGCGCAGCATGTGGGATCTTCCTGAATCTGGGATCTAACCCGTGTCTCCTGCATTGGCCAGCGGATTCTTTACCGCCAAGCTACCAAGGAAGACTCGAAAGTTTGTTTTCTTTTTCAAATGAAGTAATCTAAAAATCAGCAAAGTCAAAGTCACTTAAAAGGGCTAAAAATACTGAAACAATCTTTTGGAGATTCATTCTGCTTAAAAATTCCTCAGGGTTTCCACCATCTCAACAACATTATCACCATAGGGGTGGCTAGAGTATGTCAGATTTCACCCCAGCGTGAGATGAAACTGCCAGTAACATGAAATCCCTGGAATCATTGTTCAAGTTAACTTATTGTTGCACACGAATCAAAAATTTTTAGTACATGGAAAAAAATAAATATTAAAGCCCTATTCAGAAAGTGTGACTTCTTGGATATATTTTCTAAAAAATGAATTATTAAAGCAAGAAACACGTAAGCTTTTTTCCTCCTAGTTTTAGGTTGGCAATACTATGGTATCAGTGATTAGAAGACACTTCCTCAAAGTCACAGAAAACACTGGATCAAAGAGTCTGGACTCTGACTGACTCTTCAGTCTGCCTAAATCAATCCAAACCAAGTCTCCTCATGGGGCCTGTTTCCTCCTATGCAAAGAGGAGAGATCATCACCTCCTCTGATTTCACAGGGTCGTTCTAAGAAAGAAAAAATTCCTTTATAAGCTATAACCTGTGATGCAAACGCACAGGATGCTTATCACACATATTTTTACAACACCATTTATGCAAATGATGAGTGCATTAACCATATGCCAAAAAAGTGACAATAGATAGCTCAAGAAAGCATGTAATAATACTAATGGCCAACACTTAATGGAGTTCCAACTATGTCTAGGCTCTAGGCTCAGCACTTTATGTGTTTTATCTCATTTAATTCTCACAATAACATTTTATGAGTTTTTATTCCATTTTATACATAAGAACACTGTAGCTCAAAGGTAATTTGTCCACAGTAAAATCCAGGTCTGAATAGCTCTTCATCACTCTACTACATTTCACTATGTTTATTTATAATACATTTGAGAGTACATCAGAGTTTGAGAAATTATGTAAGCACATTCCTGGCATGCAGTAGAATCATATACAAAATACAAGAAGAGGCTGAAGAGTGGGAAGAAAGAGAAGTTGGATAGTCGCAAAATAGTTAATTCCACTGTATGAAATCATTAGCAATCCTTATTACCTAAGATATTCTTGCAAAGCATCTTATAAAATCACACTGTGATTTCTGAAATAGCTCCAACCTTGAATGTTAGTCATTGCTGAGATATGAATGTACAACTTGCAACCTGCCTCCCATGGGGATGGCAGCAGCGGCTGGTGATCTACAGATGGCTAGAGATCATGCAACCTAGATTGGATTCTCATAGCTGAGGCCAGCAAAGACCTCTTTCTGATTTTCCAAGATCCATGTTTAAGTTTAAACTACAGTCTTACATGTAGAAGGTGTTACAGGAAAATGTATGCCAAGTTATACAATGTGCTTACAAGCTTTGGGGATCTAACTTGCTTATAATAGGGGGACTACGTCTGTGATGTTGAGTTTCACTCTGAGTCGGGCAATTAAAAGTTGCCTATATCTGATTTTCTAAATGATTTTTCCCAGATCCTTGTTATGCTTTATCAGGAGGTCTTTTTTTCTTTTTTCCTATTACTGTAGTATTTGATTTTAAGAACAAAGATATCTTTTCTTGCCAGGGTAGTATGTAAGCATAAAAAAAGAGGTTATGGACACCAGATAAAGGCCTATGTAACCAGAATGCATGAATGGCCCATATTTCTCCAAGTTCATCATCTTACAAAGGGAACGTTCAAAGCAAAAGATAGACTGTCTCAGGCCAAGTCCTTAAGGGCATTTTCTCTTTCAATCATCCAGTGAGAATCCAGAAAGGTGGGCTTTTTGTGTATGAGAAGCGATTGCAATTCAATATTAAGGACCTTAAAACATCACTGGATTCATCTTTAAAACTGTTTTATCAGAGACTGCATTAACAATGGTATACCTAGAGAGCTCTCCCAGAGGATGTACAATATGTGTTTCAAAATTTAGCTGCTCTTCAAACTAAGTAGGCTGATCTGGACAATAGTTGCTAACATATATTGTAAAATGAGTTTCCCTATAGGAGATCATAAGGGATGGAGGGGAAAGTAATACTGACGCCATCTATCTTATTTTCTTTAATTGTGGTAAAATACATGCAACATAAAATTTACCATTTTATTTATTTATTTTTTCTGATACTCTAATTTTTTAAATTTTTCAAAAAATATATATTTTTTGAAGTATAATTGATTTACAATGTTTTGTTAGTTTCAAGTTTATAGTAAAGTGATACAGTTATATACATATATACAGCATAATGGTAAAGAATCCGTCTGCCGGTGCAGGAGCTGCAGGAGACATGGGTTCAATCCCTGGGTCAGGGAGATCCCCTGGAGTAGGAAATGGCAACCCACTCTAGTATTCTTGCCTGGAAAATGCCATGGACAGAGAAGCCTGGTGGGCTACAGTCCATAGGGTTGCAAAGAGTGGGACATGACTGAGCACACACACGTATACATATATATGTATACATATACTTTATAGATTCTTTTAACTTACCATTTAACTCTACTGTTTTAATCATTTTTAAGTGTATAGCTCTGTGGCATTAACTACATTCACACTGCTGAAATACCATTAGTGCCATCCATGTCTAGTCAGTCCATTTATGTTTACCTGTTGTGAAAATTAGCCTTTGATGGCTTTCTTATCAGGAATCGATTCCAGCTAGTTACGTGACAGAGAAACAAACAGCTAAGTTGGAATCTGATCAAGTCCATCCTATTATTAAAGCTCTATATGAGTCATATAGCCTTCTTTCATTAGAATAACAACCATATTTGCTATTTCTCCAAAAATGTAATGGCACCAGATAAAATAATAATTTTTAAGATAGTGGGTGCTTGGAAGTGTTAGACTTTGCTAAAAATTTCACGCACATCAACTCAGTAAGCCTCACCATGTTTAACTATCTTTATTATCCATATTACATATCCATATTATCCATATTACATTAACTATCTTTATTATCCATATTACATTATACATATTACATATTATTCATATTACCGAGATACAGAGGTTAGGGAAACTGTCAGGGTCCCACAAGTAGCAAGGTGTAGAGCTGGGGTGCATACCCCAAACCATCTGAGTCCTGAGACTAACAGTCCAACTAAACGGTTCACAGAGCTCAGTGCCACAGCTGCATCACCTGGGAAGCTGTCAGAAATGCAAATCCTCAGACCCTGCCCCTGAGCTGCTGAATCCGAAACTTAAGGTGCAGGGAGGCGCATCAGAGGTCTAACAAGCCCTCTGGGGGGCTGGGAGACTCACTGAGGTTTTTAAGAACCATTGCATGTACACCCATGGCTGATTCATGTCAATGTATGGCAAAGACCACTACAATATGGTAAAGTAATTAGCCTCCAATTAAAATAAAATAAAACAAAAAAGAACTATTGTCATAAGCACTGTCTCATTGCATTTCCCTTTTCTCAAGCTTCTTTCTTCATTTGCCAAGATCTGCTACCAGTCAAAGTCTCCATTTTCATGCCCCCCCTAAGCCTAGCCTCCCAGAAATTGCCCCATTCTTCAAACTGACTTCCCCCTTCCTCTCTTCTAGTCTGTCTTCCTCCCATTAAGGATGCCTCTCTCCTGCCACTGGTTCCTGCTATTATTTAGTAGAAGAGCAAACCTAATGAACAAATCCTATGAGGCTTTGTCTCATTTATTCATTCAATAAGTATTTACAGTGCCCTATAATATTCTCGGTATTTTAGGAAGTGATCTAGGTATCCGGGAAACATTTATGAATAAAAGACAGAGATCCCTGTCCTCACGTAGGTTCTCATATGTTATTGAAAATGTTGGTAATGACCTAGAGCGGTGGGATGGGGAGGAAGGTGGGAGGGATGTTCAAGTGGGAGGGGATACAGGTAAGCCTATGTCTGATTCATGCTGATGTTTGGTAGAAACTGACACAATACTGGAAAGCAATTGTCCTTCAGTTAAAAATAAATGAAATTTTTTTAAAAATTTAAAAAAAAGAAAAGAAAATGCAGCTATTTGGGCACTGCCACACATTCGGCTTCTCTAGCTGTGAGACAGAACCCCAGAATCTGCATTTTATCAAGCATTCTAGGTGATTCTGACACCTGAATCAGGTGCCCTGTATATCCTGAAAACACGCCCTGGAGTGTTAGGAGCACCCAGTAATTTGCGTGTTTTTTTTCTAGGTTTCTTTTGCTTGTTTTCTTCCCTCAGTGGGGTCTTCGGGTGGAAAATGAAAAGAAAAAACTTGAGGTACACTGAAGCAGAATGCTTTCAAGAAGGGAAACTTTCTAAGGTCTCCTGGAACTAGTTCTGCACAGGGGACCTCGCTCAGCTTGAATCCTGGCTGCTGAGATTTTTACAGATAACAACACAAACAGGCAAAGGGCGTCTAGTAGCCCCACCAGCCAGCCCACACAGCCTCTGGGAAGACATGCACGGCTTGTAGGCCCTGGCATGGGCAACGTTTCTGGACTTTTCCCCAGTCCACACCTTTAACTCTGCCTGGTCGTTTGGAATCATTTTCAAGTCATCTTGGAAGCCCCCTCTTTCCTAATACGAATAAGACCAGTTTGTTTCCCATTTCCTCATACCACAGATTTTATTCCTGAGGCCTCACCCACTCCCAGACAATCACTGCCTCCTCCCCGTGCTGGTGCCCCCCGCCGTATCTGAGAGGTATAATGAGGCTTCTGCCCCATGGCACTGCCGCTGCCTTCTCTTTGTTTCAATTCCTTCTGCTGAGATAACCGAAAACACAAGGAAAATATTTCAACCTTTTCCTCCCTTTTCCAAGAGGCCACCCAAATTCCTGCCTGGTGTACAACACTGTTCCATTATTCTGTTTAGAAGATAATGGAGACTTACTTTGTACCCAGAATAAACACGAGGCACTGAACGGTTCACAGGGGAAGTTGCCATGGGAGTGGCAGGGGCAGGCAGGACTCCATACCCGCCCGCAGCCGTCCACACTGTAGGCCAGGGGACAAACGGAGTCAGCAGTCTAGAGCCGGAACGCAGCGACACAGAAGCCGGGAGGAAATGTGCTTTTACAACGTACAAGGCCAAACACTGGTGCTACTCGAAACAGCAGGTAGCCTCCACCTCGCAACTCTCGAGCTTCCATCCAGGTGCCCAGGAGGCACTGGGAAGCTTCTGAGATACACAGTATCGGGTTCCTCATCTAATACCAGCAACCTGGGCCATTTACCTCAGTTCTAAAGCAAATGCTAAAAAAAAGAGCTTCTCAACCAGACAGGTTTTGCCCCCAAGGGACAATTGGCAACTTCTGCCTGTGGTCATGGTATAGTTCCATGTGTGCAGAAAGTGCTGAATAAATAATTACCAAAAGGATAAGGGACTAAATGGTATCAAAGAGTATTTTGTGGGAGAATATGGTTATCCTTATTGTAAACCTCAAATATTAGAAATGATACTCCGAAACAATCCCTAAATAACACATTCTGATCATCTATAAAATATATTTCGTTGTTGTGGTTCAGTAGCTAAGTCGTGTCTGATTCTTTGTGACCTCATGGACTGTAGCCTGCCAAGCTCCTCTGTTCATGGGATTTCCCAGGCAAGAATACTGGAGTGGGTTGCCATTTCCTTCTCCAGGGGATCTTCCTGACTAGAGATCGAGTCCAGGTCTGCTGCACTGGCAGGTGGGTTCTTTACCACTGAGCCGCCAGGGGAGCCATATAAAATATATTTACGTTGATGTAATTGATTTCACACTTCTCTGTTCATTCAGCCTGCTACCTCTTGGGATTAGATTTCCCATAAACATAGTATGTACTATATAAAACAGACCTACCATTTATTTATTCCAAGGCTAGCTCTTTTGAACTTTAACATTTAAACTAGCCCTTGAGTCCCAGGATGTTGAGAATGGCCTCCACATTTCTTTCATATGGCCCTTTAAAAATTTTTGTCTCTTTTGAAATCAGAGTGTTTTCATGTTCTGTTGGTCAATGCCAGTGGTTTGTCCTCAGATAGCATTCACTCACCTACACTGACAGATCAGAATGACACACCCTCCTCCTTCATGGTACCCAGAAGACTCAACAGAGAAGGGAGCAGTCTGGCACGGCCCTGAGGACATCTAGCCCCAAACCTCCTTATCATTCTGCGCTGGGCTATGCAGCTCAGCTTAAGTGTCCACAGGCACAAACGGGCTGGCTACAAGGAAGTTGTAGAGATACTGCTCCTGTCGAAATATGCTTCAGTTTTCTATAACTTAACTTCAGAATGCATTTCTTTCCAATGGTCAGATCAACAGTCAAGCAAGTTGCCAAAAGC
This sequence comes from Redunca redunca, assembly GCA_006410935.1. Taxonomy (NCBI): domain Eukaryota; kingdom Metazoa; phylum Chordata; class Mammalia; order Artiodactyla; family Bovidae; genus Redunca; species Redunca redunca. Next base: position 52,339 of record SJYQ01034405.1, read on the forward strand.
ACGAGTGAACTGTAATAATCGCATATTCTATCACATGGACCTAACCTTGCTCTCACTTGGGCAATATGTCAGCCTGTGACTTCTCTGAAGAACAGAATCAGAGGATCTATGGTTCCTTGAATTTCAGTTTGGGTCAGTGAGTCACTTGTGGCACATTCCTACATAGCCTTCCACGGAATATTCTAGAAGGATGACTGCTTATAAAACAGAAGCAGTTATTCCCACTAATAAATCCTTCTTCATACCCTAGTAAGTCAGAGTACCTCTGCTCATTCCACATGCGACCAAATACTCACCACAGATACACTGGTGAAGAAGAGAATGTCCTCTAAAGAGGATGATGGACCAAAATAGGGGAAAAAATATCAATTTTAAAGTGTGTGTGTTAGTCACTCAGTTGTGTCCGACTCTTTGTGACCCCATGGACTGTAGCCCACCAGGTTCCTCTGTCTATGGGATTTTCCAGGCAAGAATACTGGAGTGGGTTGCCATTTCCTTTTCCAAATTGTAAAAAGACAATGCAAATTGTAATGACTGTTGTATAGAAGACAAAGAAAGGGCAAAAATACAGAATATCAGGAGAGAAACCTCTTTAGAAGGGATGTTTAGCAAGACCATGATTTAAATAGGAATCTAAAAATTAAGTGGGAGCCAGTTAGGTGACAAGTTAGAGAAATCACCCAAGAAAGGGCTCTAGGAAGGAAAGACCTTGACTCACTTGGATAGATAAGTGTTCCACACGTGGCTGGAGCATGGTAAGCCAGGGTAAGGGTGGCTTGAGAAATACAGCAGGGAGCAGACTGTGCAGGACTCATGGTTGGGCAAAGGCTTTGGACTTTATTTTAAATGCAACAGGCGGCCACTGAAGACTTTTAAGCAGGGGCAGGATGTGAAGCAGAGGGTATGGGTTTCCCTGGTGGCTAAGATGGTAAAGAATCTGCCTGCCAATACAGGAGACCTAAGAACTGCAGGTTAGATCCCTGCGTGGGGAAGATCCCCTGGAGGAGGGCATGGCAACCCACTCTAGTATTCTTGCCTGGAAAATTCCATGGACAGAGGAGCCTGGTGGGCTATGGTCCATGGGGTCTCAAAGAGTTGGATATGACTGAAGCGACTTAGCACGCACGCACACACATGATGTGTACGCTCTCATGTAGCAAGGTCACTTGTGTGGCTGCATGTGCACCAACAGGGACATGGGTTCATTGGCTGTTGCAGCAGCTGAGGGTAGAGAAGGTACTGACTTGGGCCAAGATGGCGACCAGACAGGGGATTCAAGCTATGTCGTGGAGGAATCGAGAAAATGATCCAGCAGACAGAGATCAGAGAATCAGATGATTCCTCTGCTGTTGGGGCTCCAGGTGTCCTTCCTACCATGGTGGGCAGTCACATTTCAAGGTTAAGCACTCAGCCTCTTGGCCTTCCTTATCTTTCCAAGCCCTCTGGTTTTACTTGTCATTCAGCTTCAGGCCTACATTCCACAGATATTCCTGGGTGTCCTGTTCATGCTTGCATTTTTAAATGGTGCCCGTGAAAAGTAGTAAATGGTTCCATCCAGGTCACACAGTAAGCTGGCAGATTTTCCACAGAATGGAAGGTGCCCCTTCACAAATCTCTGCTTTGGTGCCTTCCAAAGCACACAGAAGGCACAGGGAATCACCGACAGCTAAAATACTTATGGTTCAAAAGCTAAAAGAATGTGTTTCCCATCTGATCTCCACAAATGCCTGAAATGTTTAAGCCGAGGTGATTTCAAAACTTTACAAGACTTGGAGTTATTCCAAAGCCTGTGCCTCCAAATGTGGCTTGAGACCCTTCTAGAAAGATCCCACTTCAGAGCTTCTGAATTTCTGCTGGTGGAGCTCAGCAATTTAACACAGTCCCCAGAGACTACTATATACAATAGTGCTGAGAACTAAAGTCCTGGAAGCTGCAAATATCTTTTCCTGAGAAGAACAATGTGATGATCTACATTGATTAACTTAGAAAACTGATAGAGCATAGGGAGGAAAAAAAAAATGCTTTCTGGGATCTTCTTTTTCTGCTTTATTTTTGTATTGTTCAAGTTGCTAGGTGATTTACATACTCTCGCAGGTTGCTATTATTTTAATTTTCTATATGAATAGGCTTGAATAGGTTAAAAAATACCATTCCTCAAGGTCACAGTATCAGAGTCAGGATTCAAACTCAAGACTGTTTGACTTCAAGCATCTGTTCCTTGCTCCCCCATCCTCTCCACCCTCCTGGTGTCTTCAGAATTCCTTTCCTCTTAAACTAATCCAGAGTCCAGAGCCCACAACTGCCTGGAAATTGGTCACATTTGTTCATGTCTTTCAATGGTTGAGGGGATTATGTATCACCCATGTATAGATTTCTTGCCGAGTGAAATGGGGTGGGGCATGTGGAAATGCACAGAGTTGCAGATTACCAGATATCTCCAAGAATTATATTGTACCTCCCAAGCTTCCCTGGTGGTTCAGATGGTAAAGAATCTGCCTGCAATGCAAGAGACCCGGGTTTGATCCCAGGGTTGGGAAGATCCCCTGGAGAAGGAAATGGCTACCCACTCCAGTATTCTTGCCTGGAGAATCACATGGACAGAATCCCTGGTGGGTTGCAGTTCATGGGGTCGTAATGAATATACACAATTGAGTGACTAACACTTTTCCCTCCACTAAAATATACCTAGCTGCTGAATCTGTATATTCTTTCTGAGGCCGGCAGTCACAGGGGTCCCTTCTTCCTCACTGCTAGTTTCTCTAATGGTATTGAGAAGGAAAGTGAGAGAGGAACCCAGAGCGAGGCCACAGGCTTCCCAGCCTTGGGAAGGCAGGTGTCTCTGTGATAGGAAGCAGCTGCCTGCTCAGTGAAAAATCAGGGGTTTCCTAGCTCAGGGGCCCAAGACTAATATGAGAGAGAAACCCCTGAGCACATGAGTCTGTCTTCTCCAGGTTCCTTTGTTGACAGATGACTTATCAGTAAAATATATTCATCAGAAACAGCATCAGTAGGAAACCAGCAGGTGGATATTGAAAATATTTTTACACTTCTAAATGATAAAAGTCCTGATGATCAACCAAAGGCTTCAGCACAAATTATGAAACCCAGATTGAGCTATTCTTCCCAGTTACACATTAGCAGCAGCCATACTTCTGGAACTAACATCACAATGCTTCTTAATATCTTGAATGGTTTAGTGTGGGTTGAACTAGGGGTCACTTCTGACAGCACCTTTGGTAATGAGTCTGTGTGCAGTACATAGATGCAGTCAGAATGAAGAAAAGGCAGATGAAACTGAGTGATATCTATGTACCAAATCTTAAGATGAGTGCTTTCAGTTATTTATGGCTTACAGCTCCAAGAAGGATGACATTGTTCACACCATTTTACAGATGACAAAACTGAGACTCAGAGGAGTTAAGCAACACACCTAAGGGAGAACAGTAAGAAAGTAGAAGAGTGTGACTCAAATCTGGAAGGGTATGACCCTTAAACCTTTATTCTTATGTAATGCATGCTACTTCCCTTAATTCTTAAGTAATGTACTCTACTTCCTCACTTAGTGATCAAAGACAAAGGAGTCATCATTTAAGACAGCGAGTTAATAAAAGAATGCAATCACTAGAGAGATTATATTGTTATGACATATTTCAAGAAGTCTACCTTTATTCTGGCTGATAAAATAATTACCCCTGTTCCAGTTGAAGCTGGTCAAATGCAAGCCCTCCTGCAACAATGGTGTGAAGTCCAGGTACTTACTGTAATCACCTGGACCCACATATCCATGGAATCTGCTACATGCAAAGCAGAATATAAAACAAGAGTGTAAGATTCATGAGGGTGAGGACCTTTGTTATATTCCCTCATGTATCCCAAGTGTCCATAGCTGGCTCTCAATAAACACAAGTGAAATGAATGAAAGCTCTAATTTTAGAATAGTCAGTAGTATAATCTTCCTTAACATCATAGTAGGGGACACGGAAACCTGGCTCATGGGCCAGTGTTTACTCATAAATATATTAACTAGCCTCCCAGATGGAGAAGGCAATGGCACCCCACTCCAGTATTCTTGCCTGGAAAATCCCATGGACGGAGGAGCCTGGTAGGCTGCAGTCCAAGGGGTCGTGAAGAGTCGGACACGACTGAGTGACTTCACTTTGACTTTTCACTTTCATGCATTGGAGAAGGAAATGGCAACTCACTCCAGTGTTCTTGCCTGGAGAATCCCAGGGACGGGGGAGCTTGGCGGGCTGCGGTCTATGGGGTCGCACAGAGTCGGACACGACTGAAGTGACTTAGCAGCAGCAACAACAGCAGCCTCCCAGATGGTTCCCTACAATACCTGCTCCTGGTGCTCCTGTCTCTCGCTCTCTCCTCCCACCCTGTATCAGGGTGGGTCCATGTGGCCAACAGAATACAGTGCAAGCAAATGTGTGTCCCTTTCAAGATTAGGTTGTAAAAAACGGTGATGCCCGAGCTGGTTTTATCCCTCTTGGCCCACTCTGTCTACGGAAAGTGAGCTGCTGTGACCCGAGAACACACATGCAGCCTATGGAGAGGTCAAGGAGGCAAGGCACCAAGAGCCAGCAAGGAACTGGGTCCTGCCAAGCGCCATGTGAGTGAATTTTTTTTTTTTAACTTTTTATTTTATATTGGAGTACAGCCAATTAACAATGCTTGTAATAGTTTCAGGAGGACAGCAAAGGGACTCAGCCATACCTATGCTGCTGCTGCTGCTAAGTCACTTCAGTCGTGTCCGACTCTGTGTGACCCTATAGATGGCAGCCCACCAGGCTCCCCCATCCCTGGGATTCTCCAGGCAAGAACACTGGAGTGGGTTGCTATTTCCTTCTCCAATGCATGAAAGTGAAAAGTGAAAGTGAAGTCACTCAGTCGTGTCCAACTCTCAGGGACCCCATGGACTGCAGCCTACCAGGCTCCTCTGTCCATGGGATTTTCCAGGCAAGAGTACTGGAGTGGGGTGCCATTGCCTTCTCCAGCCATACACATACATGTATCCATTCTCCCCCAAACTCCCCTCCCATCCAGGCTACCACATAACACTGAGCAGAGTTCCCTGTGCTGTAGAGTAGGCCACTGTTGGTTATCCATTTTAAACATAACTCTGTTACCTGTCAATCCCAATATGTGAGTGAATTTGAAGCAGATTCCCCATCTTCAGTCAATCCTTGAGGTGACTACAACCTCAAAGACACCTTGAACTAGCAATCCCCAAGTCCTGACCCTTAAAACTACATGAGACAGGAAGTGTTTACTGCCATCAGCAGCTAAGTTTTGGGGTAATTTGTTATGCATCAATAGATAACTGATACAAGCAACTCATCTTTTTATTCATTAACAAGAAATCCAACTTTCGAACAAAAATCCATGCTAAAAAATTTTTACAGAGAATTCTAAGAATTTAATTCTGCAAATTCTTCTCCCACCCGAAAGTTTTAAAAACATAAATACATGTCCTTCTTATTCGTGATGGACCACTTTTTCTTCACTACTCACTAAACAGTCATGTGTATACATTTGTAGCTACAGGAGGGCACAGATGTGGTCTTATGGTTCTGTTTATTCTGAAAGAGGTTCAGATCAGGGGCAAGTACCCTCTTCTCCCATGGGAGGGAAGAGATATTCTTACTGATCTTTAGGGAAAATTTTCCTGCTGATATTAAATTAATTTTAATTCTACGTTTTTATAAACTCACATTCAATAGTGGAAGAAGTACAACCCATTAAACAAAATGATTAGATCCCTTTCAGGTTGTAATAAGCACCACAAACTCAATGAACATATCACAGCTCATATAGAGAAGACTTGCCCTGAGAGAGAATTGGTTGTGATTTTTCTGAATTCGGCAAATTACCTAAAGTGGTACTGTGCTCAAAAGATTATGCAAAAATACTCAGTGAAAACCACCAGATCATGCTGCAGAAGCTACAGAGAACCCTCCAGGATAGTTCAAGGAGATAAGAGATAAGAGATGGAGACCCAATAATGAAGTACAATCAAAGGTCTGATGATGCACCAGGAGTCTAGCGGAAAAGGGTCATTATGAAACGTACCACTTACAGCATCACGCAGCCCTAAGGCAAGTCTGGTCAGTTGCCTAAAGAACACAATTTTTAGCTCATTCCCTAACTCTCTGGTATACTCAGCTTCATGGCAACTCAAGACAGAAGCTCAGGGACTTCCCTGGAGGCTCAGTGGTTAAGACTTCACCTTCTAATGCAGAGGTGTGGGTTCGATCCCTGGTCAGGGAATTAAGATCCCACGTGCCTCTTGGCCAGAAAACCAAATAAGACAAACAAACATAAGACAGAAACAATATTGTAACAAATTCAACAAAGACTAAAAATGGTCTACATCAAAGTGAAGTGCAGGTCGCTCGGTTGTGTCCTACTCTTTGCAACCCTGTGGACTGTAGCCCCCCAGGCTCCTTTGTCCATGGGATTCTCCAGGCAAGAATACTGGGGTGGGTTGCCATGCCCTCCTCCAGGGGATCTTCCCGACCCAGGGATGGAACTTGGCTCTCCTGCACTGCAGGTAGATGCTTTGCTGTCTGAGCGAGTCTAAGATAGTACACATTAAAAAAAAGAGAGAGAGAAGGAAGTCCATTTCATTGACTCTGGAGATGACCCTAGCACAACGGCGTGGCCTGTCCCTGAGCAGACATGGCAGCAGCACAAGGCCACTGTGAGGCCATCTGTGTTCCACTCCTCTTGCCCTGTTCGCGTTCTTCTGGCATGGAGACATGCTCTTGTGAATTTCTGGATTTACACACGTAAGAGTCTTCCATTTGTTATCACTCTAAGAAGAGGGAGACAAGAAGAGCTTGTGAGGGTCATGTGCATGTTTAACGGAAGGAATGTCCACCAGGACCAGAAGGTTCTTGTCTTTGAAAACATGAGAAAAGGTGAGTGACTTAAAAGTCGGAGCAGGAAGAGTGGCAGTGAGACGACACACCATGGGACAAGGACCAAGGAGGCCAGTGTCCTCAGACATCGTGGAATCCACGTGCTGCACGGGTAGGTGCTCACCTGTGTGGGCTGTGGGGAGGATGCAACAGCTGGAGGCAGCCTGAGGGCTGAGAATAGCACTGAGGAAAGATCCCTTCCAGCAGGATCTGCACAGAAGAGATGCCCTCCTCGACTGGCCAGATTACCAAGCCAGACATCTTCCATGGCATACGGCCGCCCACTGGGTTCATGACCCCTGAAACACACACACTCCCGTGTGTGTTTATTCTCTCCGCCTTGTAAATGTGGCCAACCTTGGAAGCACAGTTACTTTCCTCTGTTGCAAAAGATTTCAAGAAAGGCTCAACCCTCAAGGAAAGCTGGTATTTCTCTTATGATGGAGCACAAGAATTTGCCTAACGTTACTTTGAGAATCTTAAATCACAAGTGGAAGACGTCAAAGTTGAACCCCTCCTTTTGAACATTTGAATTCCTTAAGCTTTAGGGCTATAAGTCACATTCTCTTCAAAAGATTAAAATGTGTTTTGTTATACTTGCTGAAATTCCTCCCAGAGATAAAAGAAATAAACATATTTGTGATTCCTTCACCAAATTTCTCAATAAGACTTTAAGGCCCCCAGGCATCAACGATCCATGTATATAGGTGCACGCTGATGAGTTTGGGGTATTATTTATATTATCTTAATGGGACCAGTACAGTCTGCAGAATTAAGAGTGTGCAGGAAATACATCCATAGAAAGCTTTTATTCTAAATAGAGAAGAGTGTAAGGACATAAGCAATTTACTCTGTGTATTGGACTGCTTTTCTTTGAGCCGTTCTGGTCAACCATGTATACAAGTGTAGCAACCATTATTCCCTCCATGCAGGTCTGATGGGCATATGTCAAAGTAAAATGACCTAGCAGTTCCATTCCTTCCTCCCCTCAAATTACCAATATGACTGGACCATCAAATTAAGCAACTAAATGCCAAGTTTTCTTTTTTTAGATTGCACAGAGTTTTGAGTTAGACGAGTGGAAAAACAGTTCCAAAGTCTGAGCTTTTTTTTGTTTTTTTCTATAACAACTTTTCAACAGTTAAACCACTTTTGGTAAATATGAGTAAAGAAAGCAAGTTCCCAGTCACAGCACATGTTTACAACTAAGTTAAAGGCTCTTAAAAATAGGGTGTTTGATGGTCTACTGCCAAAATACGAACTCCAGCAGCCTGGAGTGCACAGCTAATAATAAAGAGTCAGTGTTACTATGAAAAATCCCTGAGACGAAGCTCCAATTCAGCTTTTCCCTTTCCATCGCAAAGTTCCCCACGATGACACTGAGACGTAAATTTGGAGTTAAGAGGTCAAGGTGGGAGGGAAGGAAGGCTCAGAATGGTGGGCGGTCACTTAAAAACATAGGAAAACATTGCAGGATGGGGCTCATAACAACACAGCAAAAACAGAATGGAGAGTCCAGCCACTACCGGAGGATTGCTCGCCTTTTGGAAAGAAGAAAACGTTTAGATAGATAACAAAATAGATAACAAAAGTCCAAGTTAAAGAAACTACGTTAGGCATGAAGAAACCTTGCTTGTTATTCAGAGTCCTGAAGCCAGAGTGAACAATACGCAAAAGAAACGAAACATCCAGATCTCCGAGAACGGGCTGCCCTGTGCAGACTGAAGAATCATACTACCCTAGTTTCCCTGGACCCTTCTTCCCAAAACCACAAGCCTCAGCTCCAGGTTCTTTGGCCCTTGGAATTTTTGGATAATCTGACAAAGCTATGGACCAGGTTCACATGGAAAATGTGTGTACGTCATCACACAAAATTCTGCATTCAATTCAGGGAGTGCCAAAACTCAAGATGCTACATCCCTTATCTTCTAGGGCAGGGGTCTCCAACCCCAGCTCACCTCCCCTGTTCACAAGGCTGCAACCTATTAGGGACTGGGCTGCACAGCAGGAGGTGAGCAGGGCGCAAGCAAGCAAAGCTTCATCTGCAGTATCCCATCACTTCCCATCACTCACATTACCTCCCGAACCATCTCCTCTCCCCACTTCTCAGGTGCTTGGAAAAACTGGCTTCCACAAAACTAGTCCCTGGTGCCAAAAACATTGGGGACTGCTGTTCCAGGGTGAAAGCAGGCTCTTGATAATATGCAAATACTTTCCAAGAGACACAGAGCCACTCCATTCCTGGTGCTTACTGTGGGCTGAATACAATAGCTCAACACAAATCTGTTAAAAATGTTTTAAAAGCAATTATAGCAGGATGTGATTCCCTAAAGAAAGTTCCAGTGACCTCACTTACGCTTAGGGCATGATTTGCCCATTTCTACATTGTTTCTGTCTCTGCTTCTACCAAAAATGGATTTCCTTCAGAATATTGACCATGAGTAATGGCATCTCCCGAATTTCCATGTCAAAGGGGGTTGGGAGCGTGGTAATCTTATTGCAAGTCAGGGAGGAAGTGCAACTCAGTTTGCACTGTACCTACAAAATCCTGAAGAAAGCCTCAGTGACCTTATCTGAGCTCTCAAGAAAAAGCAGATGTTATAATGTCTTCATGGGATTCACTTGTCTTCAAGACACCACCAATGAACTTCAGTCAGTTCAGTCGCTCAGTTGTGTCTGACTCTTTGAGACCCCATGAATCACAGCATGCCAGGCCTCCCTGTCCATCACCAACTCCCAGAGTTCACTCAAACTCACGTCCATCGAGTCGGTGATGCCATCCAGCCATCTCATCCTCGGCCGTCCCCTTCTCCTCCTGCCCCCAATTCCTCCCAGCATCAGAGTCTTTTCCAATGAGTCAACTCTGCGTGAGGTGGCCAAAGTATTGGAGTTTCAGCTTCAGCATCAGTCCTTCTAATGAACACCCAGGACTGATCTTTAGGATGGATTGGTTGGATCTCCCTGAAGTCCAAGGGACTCTCAAGAGTCTTCTCCAGCACCACAGTTCAGAAGCATCAATTCTTCAGCGCTCAGCTTTCTTCATAGTCCAACTCTCACATCCATATATGACCACGGGAAAAACCATAGCCTTGACTAGACAGAACTTTGTTGGCAAGGTAATATCTCTGCTTTTCAATATGCTATCTAGGTTGGTCATAACTTTCCTTCTAAGGAGTAAGCGTCTTTTAATTTCATGGCTGGAATCACCATCTGCAGTGATCTTGGAGCCCCCCAAAAATAAAGTCTGACACTGTTTCCACTGTTTCCCCATCTATTTGCCATGAAGTGATGGGACCAGATGCCATGATCTTCATTTTCTGAATGTTGAGCTATAAGCCAACTTTTTCACTCTCCTCTTTCACTTTCATCAAGAGGCTTTTAAGTTCCAATGAACTTATGTAAACCTAAATTTCTTCTATAAAGGGCCCACTCACAGTGTAATCAGTTCTTGATACATTCCTCCATGGGAAAAGTCAATATTTCACCAGGAATCTATATTCAAGATCCTCCAGGTTTGGATTCCTGAATCTTGAGGGTATCAGTAATGAACCACCATAGCCCTCTTTCCTACCCAGTTTGAATATTGCTTTAGAATCCTTTAGGCAGTCCTCTGGGTAACTACTACCAATCTTCCCTGGCATGCAAGTTGAAACATATTTGTTACTCACAGATCCTATAGGTTCAAGCACTTTCTATCTTTAAAAAAAAATGGGAAAATGGCAACTGTCTCAAAGAATAATCTGTGGCCCATAGGCATTCATTCTGAATTCTATCTGTACTTCAGACGATGATCCTAATCATTATTGACTTCCAAATGTCTCATTGAACGTAGCTTCCAAACTCAAGCCTGGGTCATGTGTGAGCTGGAGTCTGACATTGTATAATTACCTTCTCCTAGATGTAGTCATTTACCATGACTATATACACGGGCAGTGGTATCATTCACCCTGTTCATACCCGGACTCCACATGCATGACCGAATGACCTGGCCAATATCTCCATCTTATGCCTCAACTTCCTCATCTGTCCAATCGAGATAAGGTCATACCTACGTACCTCATCATGGATTATGAGGAAACATGAATTAATACTCAAAAAATCACTTAGAAGAGTGCCTGACATGTTACACTTAGTAAGTGTAATTTTAAAACGTTGAACCAAAAGAATATCTTAAAGATCAATGTTTCACAGTTGGTGCACTGTACATTTAATCCAAGGATTGGGTCCCTTCAATAATGCATGCTCACCACAGTTTAGTTCAACAAACATTTACCAAAAGCTTGTTTACAAGAGGTTTGACACTACTGTAATAGTGGAACTACATAGAAAATTAGGCACCCATCTTGAAACACAAATTCTAACAATTATAAATACCTATATTTTCTCCAGGTACTGAGAAGACACCCATCAGCCTGGAAAACACCTTCAACCTGGATCTGAGTACATTCAAAATCACTTTTGAGCAGAGAGCTGCTGGTCTCTCCTTTAAGCTCCGTCTAAGATCTGCATCCAAAATAAGCAACAGCAAGGAGAAAAATTTAGACCAATCTTGGTTTTAGAGATGAATCTGCTTCTTTGATTCAAGATCAAGTTTCTCTTCATAGTAACCTTGGAGTCCTTTTTCCCCAGACCTGCGGGTTGACTCACCAGACTCATAAGAAATAAAGTGTAGGCTTTCATGAATTAAAACAGTTTTCTCACTTCAACTTGTATTCTGACAAATTAATGAATTAAAAAGACAAAACAAAGCAAGACTCTCTTTTTCCAGTTTCTCTTATTCTAGATTGGATGTGCCCAGGGTGTCTGACATCTTCATGCCATTCATAACTGCCATTCTTTCTAGGCGAGTCATTGCTTCAAAAATATGCGTGGGTGTGCTACTGAGAGCTCAAGACACTCAATGTCCTCATCGTAGATGCAAATTCAGTGGTGCATTTGGGGCCCAGCACTCTGCCAGCTGGGCGCCCCGAAGAACCCAGGGGTCAGGACGGCTCTGGTCACTAGCAGAGTTAGCACAGGCCAGGGAGCCACTTAGCTGTCTCTAAAATGGGTATAATAATACCCCAGGGGATAAACAGAGATAGCTTGTGTATACACATGTGACAAACTGCAGATTTGCTATGCAAAAGTAAGATATTATTAGCATTCCTCAGCTGCTCTGACTTTGTTTCCCATAATTAGAATAAAAAAGCTACACTCACGGTATTCGCAGCACAGGGCTTCTATGAGAACTGTATGGCTTGTGTACATGTAGGGAGACATGACGGTGACCGTTGCAAACGCCAGGCCCCGCTTCTGCCTGCTGTGCTTCCATCTCCTTTCGGTCCCAGTGCTAACTTCCTGATCATTGCTTCTCTGTTTCTACAGCTAAAGACAGATAATATTCTTCTTTTCCTCCAAAGGAGCCTTTCAGCCATTTCTCCTTAATTCTCAAATTTCAGTGACATCCAACAAAATGATCACAATCGCTCCAGGGAACAGAACGTGGCTGACACGGCTTCCCTCACTAGTAGCATCAGAACCGGCATCTTGCACAGCCTGGCCAAAGCAGCACCCAGCCTGGACCGGCAGGACCCCTGCGCAGGCAGCTGTCCCGGCTCAGAGCAGGCACCGGCCAAAGAGCCCATCTCCCAGCTCTGAGGGTAACCGTTTAGGGTCATCACTTTCCACCTCCCAGAGTGCTTGCTTCCTTTTAATCAACACAGATCCATCTCCAGTCAGCCACTTAAGGACCAAAGAGCTGTGCATTATTGTATTACTAGTTAAACGGATCATTCCTTTGCTTCCTCTCTGTCCCTACACCCTTTCCCATTAAAATATAAACTCCATTCAACAGGAACTCTGTCTCTCCTGTGTGGTCCAAGGGCCTGACACAGGACCCGGCATACAGTAGGAGCTCAATATGTGTCACTTCTACTCCATAATCCTTTCCTTTGCACCAATATTTTCTACTCATGAGATAGTGGGCTACAAAGTTACAATCTAGGAACAATCTTAGATCATTATGTCCCTTTATCCTTCAAATAATTGTGGCACTGGAGCCATGTTTTTAATCATATTAAGGCATATAAATATATGCCTGACTTATATATATATATATATACACACACATATATATAAAGACATACAGATGTTTATATATATTATATATAATATAGATATACACACGTGCTTTAGATTTATATATATATGTTATACATGCTTTATATATATATATATATATACATCTTACTAAGTTTTTACTCATATGTCTATATTATTTACATATGTGTATATATTATATGGGCTTCCCTGGTGGCTCAGAGGTTAAAGCGTCTGCCTCCAATGCGGGAGACCCAGGTTTGATCCCTGGGTCGGGAAGATCCCCTGGTGAAGGAAATGGTAACCCACTCCAGTATTCTTGCCTGGAGAATCCCATGGATGGTAGGCTACAGTCCACGAGGTCGCATATATAATTACATACATGTTGTTTGGTCGCTAAGTCATGTCTGACTCTTTTGTGAGCCCATGGCCAGTAGTCCACCAGGCTCCTCTGTCCATAGGATTTCGCAGGCAAGAATACTGAAGTGGGCTGCCATTTCCTTCTCCAGGGGATCTTCCCGACCCAGAGATCGAACCTACATCTCCTGATTGGCAGGGAGATCCTTTACCATTGAGCCACCTCGGAAGCCCCCACATAACTTTGTTTATATACATATATACTATACATATTATATAAATAATATATACACACATATATAATATACCCTAAACGGGAAGTGGAAACTCTGGATGCCCATCACATGTTCCTCCATCTCTTTCCTACTTCCATCCCTGAAGGATTCATAAAACATTTCTAGTTTAAAAGTCACTAATCCTAGTCATTCACATAACGAATATTTGCTGTGAATCCAAAACATTCTAGGAACTGGGAATACATGGGGTGAACAAGACTGACAAGATCCCTGGTCTCATACAGTTTATATCCCGTGGAGAAAGACAGGAGGTGCACAATAAATAAGGAATCAACATGAACTCAGACAGTGATAAAAATTATGAACACAACAAAACCTCTATGAAAGTGATAGGGGAAGACAAGAGAGAAGAGATCAATCATGTATGTCTACATGAGTTAGAGCAGCCAGGGAGGTCTCTCCAAGGAGGTGGTACATAGGCCAAAAAGTGTATTTCAAGAATAATCCAACCAAGCAAAGCGCTGATGAAAGCAAATCTTTGGTGTTGCAGACAGGGATGCTGCTGCTGCTAAGTCGCTTCAGTCATGTCCTACTCTGTTCGACCCCAGAGACAGCAGCCCAGCAGGCTCCCCCGTCCCTGGGATTCTCCAGGCAAGAACACTGGAGTGGGTTGCCATTTCTTTCTCCAATGCATGAAAGTGAAAAGTCGAAGTGAAGTCGCTCAGTCGTGTCCGACTCTTAGCAACTCCATGGACTGCAACCCACCAGGCTCCTCCATCCATGGGATTTTCCAGGCAAGAGTACTGGAGGGGGGTGTCATTGCCTTCTCCAGCAGACGGGGATACTAAGAAACAAAACAGGACTGGTCCCAAGGTCATGCTGGTAGTTAGCAGTGAAATTTGGACCAAATGGAGATCTGTCACTCCATACTTACCACTGGGATATAATATTCTCTTTCCTACTTTCTGCAATTTGGCATACTCTTATCTCCTGGAGCAATCTCCTTTCAAAAGAATTTTCCCTATATTCTTTCATACATTTCCTCACTTCTATTTTCTCTGTAAAGTCACCCATATAATCAACTTGTGGCTATACATATTAATAATACTATATTATATAGATGAAAAATAACCATGGTAAACAAAGGGTGTGTGTGGGTAATGAGAATTTGGGGCACATTTTCTAAGCAAAACTAATAATCTACTGGGTAAAAAAAGCAACACAACTTCCTTTATCTTAGAATTTTTAAAAAGAAAAGCTATGTTGCAAAACGTAATATGAAGCATTTTCAATTAAAAAAGAAATCTTAGAAGTAAAGCTAAGGAGTTTAGAAGTTCCTAGGAAAAATATCAGCATCCCAGGTGGCACTAATGTAAAGAACCCGCCTTCGAATCCAGGAGATTAAAGAGATTTGGGTTCAATCCTGAGTCAGGAAGATCCCCTGGAGGAGGGCATGGCAACCCACTCCAGTATTCTTACCTGGAGAATCCCATGGACAGAGCAACCTGGTGGGCTACAGTCCATGGGGTCACCAAGAGTCAGACACAACTGAAGCGACTTAGCAGGCATGCACAGGAAAAATATCACCAGGTTTCTGGCTCTACTCTAGCAGAGAAGCCGAGTGTGTCTATCATTTAAAACAAAATAAACAGCAACCACAACTAATGCCCCATCTTGCTTTGTAAAAGAAAATGCACTGGACTCACGTGGAGCCAAAGATGTGATCCACAGGCCCCCAAGATTCTGCTGCTGCTGCTGCTAAGTCGCTTCAGTCGTGTCTGACTCTGTGCGACCCCATAGACGGCAGCCCACCAGGCTCCCCCATCCCTGGGATTCTCCAGGCAAGAACACTGGAGTGGGTTGCCATTTCCTTCTCCAATGCATGAAAGTGAAAATGAAAGTGAGGTCGCTCAGTCATGTCCGACTCTTAGCGACCCCATGGACTGCAGCCCACCAGGCTCCTCTGCCCATGGGATTTTCCAGGCAAGAGTACTGGAGTGGGGTGCCATTGCCTTCTCCCCCAAGATTCTAGAAGTTGTAAAGATTCAATCTGCAGAGCTGTGCTCTAACTAAATCAAGAGATAGGGAAGAAAAGGGTACTATTAAAGAAATTCTTAAGACTGAATATTTGGTTGGGTAAATTTTCCTTTCTTGGTTTGGAGCAGATTCTGTGTATTTCTTTTTTCCAGTTCTATTAAATCCTTAAACAGATCTGCATTTTAAGGGCTTAGGGCTGCCCTTGCAAAATAGATGATTACAGTCTCTGTTTAGGGTTTTAGTGATACAGGGGGAAAAAAAGGAGGCAATGGATTGAATTCCCCTCCTCCAGGTCAATTTCTCAGTGACTCTCTTTTGTAGTTCCCATTTAAAGCAGAAGCATGTTTTAAAAATGAAGTGGTGACATATAAAATCCCATCCATTAATCCACATTTTTCAATTGTTGTGTGTATATGAAAGAGAGACAAACAGATGGAGAGACTGACATACAGAAAAAAGATTACTCAATTTTTGAGGAAGGAAGGCTCTACAAGAATATTTTTCTTTTCAGTTTACATTTTATATTTCTTGTAATTACTTCACAGGAGTACTAGATTGGAAAACTTCTTTACCCACAGAAATGTTCCAAGTGTAGTTGGGAGGATCTGGGTGAAGAAAATTAGTGTTTTTCCCCCAAAGTCAATTTAATAAATCAAACTCTAGTCCTACAACTGTGTTGCTCATACTGGAATCCTAAATCTCATTAAATAGGGTCAGATATAGAGTGACATACAGTAGACTTTTGAGTCCTTTGGACAGCAAGGAGATCAAATGCTCAGTTAGTAAAGAATCTGCCTGCAATGCAGGAGACCCCAGTTTGATTCCTGGGTTGGGAAGATCCACTGGAGAAGGGATAGGCTACCCACTCCAGTATTCTTGAGCTTCCCTTGTGGCTCAGCTGGTAAAGAATCTGACTGCAGTGTGAGAGACCTGGGTTCGATCCCTGGGTTGGGAAGATCCCCTGGAGAAGGGAAAGGCTACCCACTCTGGCATTCTGGCCTGGAGAATTCCATGGACTGTATAGTCCAAGGGGTTGCAAAGAGTCAGACACGACTGAGTGATTTTCACTTTCACTTTCATAGTGCGATATAGTCCTTTGGACAGCAAGGAGATCAAATCACTCAATCCTAAAGGAAATCAACCTGAATATTCATTGGAAGGACTGATGCTGCAGTTGAAGCTCCAGTACTTTGGCCACCTGAAGTGAAGAGCTGACTCACTGGAAAAGACCCTGATGCTGGAAAAGACTGGAGGCAAAGCAGAGGATGAGATGGTTAGATAGCATCACTGATTCAACGGACATGAATTTGAGCAAACCCTTGGAGAAAGTGGAGGACAGAGGAGCCTGGCGTGCTGGAGTCCATGACATTGAAGAGTTGGACAGGACTTAGCTACTGAACAACAATGTAGAGTGACAAGTTCAGGACTTCTAGGAACAGTGCTGAGCAGTTAGCATGGCTCTGCCCTTGCCCTCTGCCACAGCTGGCTGGCCCTTCCTTCCAAGATGACTTCAGACCCTCCTCATGAACACTTCCTCTAAAAACCAAAACAAAACATTTTCACCCTTGTCACCTCTTCTTTCCCTTCTTCCTGTTCACGCTCAGTCACTCAGTTGTGGCCGACTCTTTTCAGCCCTATGGACTATAGCCTGCCAGTTTCCTCTGTCCATGAGATTTACCAGGCGAAAATATTGCAGTGAATTGCCATTTCTGCCCCAGCGGTTCTTCCCCACCCAGGGATCAAAGCAGCATCTCCTGCTTGGCAGTTCAGTTTCTCAGTTGTGTCCGACTCTTTGAGACCCCATGGACTGCAGCACACCAGGCTTCCCTGTTCATCACCAACTCCACAGTTCAAAAGCATCAATTCTTTGGCACTCAATGCTTGGCAGGCAGATTCTTTACCACTGAGCCACCTGGGAGCCCCTCCATTCTTCCTAGCAGATACATTTAAGGAGAAATTGAAGGTTGAAGAACAGAAGCAAAATATCAGGGAAGTTATTCAAAGTGTATCAACTGAAAATGGGCTGCAGAGGCAGACCAAGACACCAAGTGCCCCTCATTGTTTTTCCAAGAAGGACAGTTAGCACCCAGGGATATAAAAGGACTTGACTAAGTTGCTACTAGTTGGTATCAGTGGGAGCATGGGGACCTTCAACATTCAATTCCCAGGCCAGTCCTCTCAATTATCACTAAGTATAAGAAGGAAAATATAGTATTACTATATCATTCCCTCTTTATTTATTTGTTCATTTATTGTGATGCATAGAGGGAAAAAATAAGGCACTCAGAATAATTTGTTACAAAAAAACAAAAACAACAACAAGGGTAGACATTAGACACTCTGCTCTTCAAAGACAGAATATGCTTACTTTCCCCCAGGCGCCTTACTCCCTGGCAAAGTCTTCTGTGACCCAGAAGACCGAAGGCAATTACATTGCCGATATATATCTGCTATGCTGCTTGACTCTCCCAAGGGCGGCATAAGAGTGCAAGGGGAGTGACGTCTTTATGAGGTTAACCCTTTTCTGTTTCAAGAGGAGACAACCGAAGGCAGCTGTGTTCTATGAAGCGTAGCAAGAATCACTGGAAATTTGGTACTTAAGTCGTCATCCAGAAGGGAAAAAATAAATTGTGCAGAGGAGCGGTGAGCTGGTGGAGCCTATGAGAACGCTGATGTCCATGAAGTGAAAGTGAGATGGTAAAATAGTAGGGTGGGGAGCTGAATTATAATACAGGGTGAAGAGACTAAGGACAAAGCCAGGAAACTAATGTCTGTTAAGCTCTACCATGTGCCAGACAATATGCTGGGTTCTTTTATGGATTATTATCATCATACAATCCTCACAACCTTTGGAGATAATTTCTGTTATCACAAAAAGCGGAAAGTGAGTCTTGAAAGATGTTAAGTAACCAGTCCTGGGGTAATACACCTAAGAGACTAGACTGTCTTCCATGCTAAAGTTTTCTGGTTGTGATTCAGTCAACTGCTACTAAGTTGCAAACCACCCTTAAAACTTAGTGGCTTGAAGCACTTATGCAATATTTCCCATGATCCTCTAAGCTGTCCGGGCAGGTCCTCTGCTGACCCACTGGGGCCCATTCACTCACCTGGCTGCACTGAGCTGGAGGATTGGCTGAACTAAGATGGCCTCAGTCCTGTGTTGGCAGTGGGTGCTGGTGGGAGGTTGGGGCACCTCGGTTCTCAGCATGTGGACACTCATCCTCTAGCTGGCGAGCTCAGCTTCATGATATGGTGGTCTCAGTGTCCCAAGCAGGTTGTTTTATTTTTCTGTTGGTTTGTTTGCCATTTTACTAAAGTATGACTGACAATAAAGAGCTGTATCTATTTAACATATACAACTCAATGAGCTGGGGATAAGTAAACACCCAGAAAACAATCATCACCAACAAGGTCAAAAATATACCCATCACTTCCCAAAGTTTTCTCCTGTCCTCTATTTTTAATTATTTGTTTATTCATGGTAAGAACACTTAAGACTTACCCTTAACAAATTTTAAATCCAGAAGGACTTCTTAAAGCCCATCCTCAGAAGTAGCGCGATGCCATTTTCTGTCACATACTTTTGGTTAAAACAAGTCACAAGGTTATTCAAGGCTCAAGGGAAGAAAAAGCATCCACTTCCCAATGGAAGGGGAGTTAAAGTCACATTACAAAGGGGCATATGGCAGGGAAGGAATCATGGGATCACTTCAAAAACAACTCACCATAAGCTCTGAACTCTGTGTTCCTTCTACTACCAAAGTGAAGTGAAATTCATTCAGGTGTGTCTGACTCTTTGCGACCCCATGGACTCTAGAGCCTATGGAATTCTCCAGTCTAGAATACTGGAGTGGGTAGCCTTTCCCTTCTCCAGGGAATCTTCCCAACCCAGGCATCAAACCCAGGTCTCCTGCATTGCAGGCGGATTCGTTACCAGCTGAGCCACAAGGGAAACCCAAGAACACTGGAGTGGGTATCCGATTCTTTCTTCAGAGGATCTTCCCGACCCAGGAATCGAACCGGGGTCTTCTGCATTGCAAACCTTGAACACAAATCCCACAGTATCCCTCAGTGTTCTTTTTATAGATTTATTGAGGGAACTACTCTTTATAACCAGGAATAGATGTCCGAAAACTTCCAGCTCTGTGTCTACTGCTACTGGAACCTGGAGTGTTTGCTTTTAAATGGGTCTTAATTTTTTCACTTGTGAGAAAAGGGTTTGATCCGTTCTCTCTCAAAGGGCTTGCAGACTGTATACATTGATAGAATAGTGTCTCTTTTTAGATCAATAGCCCTCTTGGGGGAGGGGCAAGATGGAGATGAGAGAAGGTTAGAAATGAGATGGCTTCTATTTTGCCACGTAGTCCCTCTTTCACTGCTGCAGGTTTGGAACTGGGGGAGGGGGCTGGTAGTGAGCAAAGAAACGTCCTTCCCGTGGGTGGTTGAAATCTTCCCCGATCTGGGTGCTGTTCTGATCATCTCCATTTATTATGGTCTAAGACGGCGTGGGTCCTCCCACAATATACCAAGAATAAGATTACAAGTCCTTGCTCTAAGCACGTCTAGACCAGGTTAGACAAAACATTTCCCATACAACACACACTCACAGCAGCGAAGCCGACAGTGGAGGCAAGAGGGCTCTTGAGCTGGTCTCTTCCTGAGGGAGCTGAGAGCGTTCTCTGAAAGATATTGTTGCCTAGTCTTCGGAAGATCAGGTTCCCAAGGAGAACGCTGATGTTTAATTTAGCACAAAGACAGCTCAGAATCTCTCTTGGGGGACTGAGCCTGCAAAAAGACCCACATGCAAAGAATCTAAGCGAGAAAAGGAAGCCCTTGGTGCAATGGCTACAGGACTTGGGGGCAACTTTCCTAAACGTGTGCTTGTGCCTGGTGTTTCTGTCAGGAGGACCGCTGCCCTTCCTCGTTTACCCTTGTGTCTGTACTTTGCTCTTTTTCAACACCTCTGTGAAACAACCAAATAGGATAATACCACCAGCACACAGGTTTTGCTGTCTGAAATTACACGGTGCAGTGTGGCAATCACATGTGCAAGCCTTAGCCGGTTTAACAAGTATGGGCCTACTTAGGTGAACAACAACGAAAAATTAGCTGCTCAGCTGCTCAGCCAGAGAATGTTTTTATTTTTACATAATTTAGACTCCAGAGACCTCCAGAAATGAGCAGCGTACACTGAAGTATGGCAATCGTCATTCCAAAGACACAGTACAGTACACACTGTATTCAATTAAGCCACTTCTTTGCACCCTGGTTACCACGGCTCTAAGAGATTATACTATGTATCCAACAAAACCCTGGTAAGTTATTAGCAGCTGAAGCAAACTTTGGCCTTAAGTAAATTTTCTGGGGAAAAAAAAAGAAAAGACATGTAATTAACTTTCTGTTCAAATCCTCCAGAGCTACCTGAAAAGAAGCCTGTTGTGCCCTGAGGAACTCAAGATGCTGGGCTTCGTGTGGGTGAGAGTTATTAGAGTGCTGGAAAACTCAACCACATTTCTGACAAAAGAGAACTCTTAAAACGACAATGTTAATGATTCCACACTAACATAGGAACCGGCTGTGACTCAGGAAGCAAAACAAATACCAAGCACAACGAACCCAACACGAGTTCGATTCCACCTTGCCACAGAATATTATCCTTCAAGAGGAGGAGGAGGGTCTGAGTTTAAATGATGGGGAATAAAAAGACTAAAAGAAAAGTTTTAACTACAGTCTGTGCTCTGAGTTAGAACCAGCAAATCTGTCCTTGTTCAAACATCATCCACCGAGAACAAGACTATTCTCATTCTAATCCTGTCACTTCTTCACAGAAACACTGTGCTTTTGATTAAGAATCATCCTCACAGAAACTTGCTTTGAAGCCGTGGCAACATTTCCCTCGCATTTCTTATGGAAAGTCACACTTGAGGAGGTACTGAGCAAAGAAGAGATTCCAGACGAAGAACCACATCAAGGCTTGATGTTTTCAGCATGCTCCAGGTCGGGGTTGGGAAGAGGGCAGATTCGGGCCGCGTGTTTGTGTGCGGCTGCAGTGAGAGNCTACATCCTCTCTCCAAGGAAACAGAACAGCTTTCATTTTTCCACCCAACCCTTGGATATGCATAGGAAAGAGCCAGAGCTGAGTGGTGGAGAGACAGCCCACCGGAGCTGTGCTTGCTATCTCAGCATCCTGCCTCGAATCAAGGCGGGGAAGAGTGGCTAGTTCTTCCCCTCGGCCATCCACTCCACCGGGAGCCATCCCTGTGCTCTGTGAACATGGACCAAATAGGGGAAACTGCTACCGAGCGACCTCGGGGCAAGTAAGATATCTGTAACACACCGGCAATTAAAAAGCAAGGAAGAAAGCCAGCACATCTCAAAGACCATCTGGACTCACAGCTTCTTATAAATTTCTGCGCATGATTTTTTGTTTGTTTGTTTTAATGAAAAGACCTTTTCCAAGTTAGTAAACTCATTTGTTGGAAAGGTCAGTTTACACATCCAGAGAACCCACGGGGGCAATCCTGATTTGAGCTGGAAGGCCTAGCCAGCCTAAGAAGAGAGGTGTAGTTGGTTCTGCTTCTTTTAGCTTCTCTTCTGCGTCTAGCAACTGTGCTTTTAAAACCATCTCCTTTCGATGCCAAAGGCCATGTCACATTGTATATGACTCACAGTGAATGGGAGAAGTGTGTAAATAGCAAGGCATTAAGCAGCTCAAGGGACTTGAAGATAGGTAATAGAGAACACTTAGGCAGTGCGCGATGAGAAGAGGCTGCTGGAGGGGAAATGCAATACTTGTCTTCAAGTATATGAAGGATTGTTATTGCTTCAGAGACACTGACTCCCCTGAGCCTTCCTTGCCAGACCATTTCCCAGGGCCTCTGATACACTCTTCCCTGGTGGCTCAGATGGTAAAGAATCTGCCTGCAGTGCAGGAGACTCGGGTTTGATCCCTGAGTTGGCAAGATCCCCTGGAGAAGGAAATGGTTACCCATTCCAGTATCCTTGCCTAGAGAATCCCATGGGCAGAGGAGCCTGCTGAGCTACAGTCCATGGGGTCACAAAGAGTCCGAGGCAACGGAGTGACTTTCACTTCACTGATACACTCTTGCTGGAGCTCGAGACCCTCCGCGGTGGGGGAGATCGACCTTGCATGGGCCCCTCACTGCTCACACCCAACCACAGGGTCAGCCAGGCTCCACTCTCTGTCCCCAAACACCCAAGGTTTGCCCAGATCTGCACTCACTGGCCCCGGTGCTCACTTCCATCCTCTCTCTTGCTCTTCCCAGGCCCGCTGGGAACCCACATTCTCCTTACAGCACTGCCTGACCTGGGTTTGACTCTCTCTNGACTCTCTCTGCTGCTGGACTACTATTAGCACTCTTGTTTTGAGCACCCACTATGTGTCAGGCACTACATTAACTGTTTTGCTAAAGAATATTAGCTTTCTTTTACAGATGAAGATTTCCCAGGTGGCGCAGTGGTAAAGAATTCACCTGCCACTGCAGAAGTAGGCTAGAGATGTGGGTTCATTCCCTGGGTCAGGAAGATCCCCTGCAGGAGGGCATGGCAACCCACTCCAGTATTCTTTCCTGGAGAATCCCATGGACAGAGGAGCCTGGCGGGCTACAGTCCATGGGGTTCCAAAGAGTTGGACATGACTTAGTGACTAAACAACAAAAAAATCCAAAACAGCAATATCACACAGGGCCACTTTTAAGGAAAGAAACATCCTTGTCCATCCTTGAACAGAGCACCTCCAAAGACAATGTAAGATCATGTCTGCTTATACTGATGCCCATAGTTCCAACCAAACAAGATTTTATACTTGAGACAGATTATAACAACCATCCAATTTGGGTTGCTATTGAGCAACAGATGAAGATACTCATGCCCCAAAAGAAGAAAATTATTTCCCCAAGCTCACACAGGTAGAAGATGTGAAGTAGGGATCACACAAGATTCAACTAGAAAATCTATGCATGAAATTCTTCTACTTATCAAATCTTTAAGCCTCAGTTTCCTTATTTGTAAACTAGTCAAATGTTGCTCACTCACCTCTCTCTTTTTTTGAGCATTACATAAATATATAATAACAGTGTCTGGATATTCTAGGGCTCAATACATATTTATTCTTCTCTCTCTGAATTTCTTTATCAGTTTTGGTCCATTCTACCCAGTTAAGCATTTCACTGTTACTGTGTAAACATGGTCTTCGTTTGCCAACTAGCCTGTAAGTAAGAAGGGACTAGGTATTTAGCTGTAGTTCCCTATTCTCCCACAGAACCTGTTAAAGTGTGAGGGAAACTATCATGAAAATGCAGAAGAAAGAATTTAGAATTGTTTTCATTAAACATGATCCTACCTATGAATGTAGAAAAGAGACAGGATTAAAGCACAAGGAAGCAGTGGAGTCTACTTGGAATGGTTTAGCTGCCATGCATAGCAGAACTGGATGTGTTGGTTTTTTTTTTTTCCTCCCAAATTTCCCTAATAAGCTTTTGGAGATTAAATAGCAGGGCTAAACACACACACACACCACCACCACCAACAATGAAAACAAAAACAGCTACTCAAGCTACTTCATTTGAAAACCCATGTTTGTCTTGTAACTTAACAAAAGGTTTACCGACATAGGGGAGTCATACAGCATCAAACTTTAAGGTTTAGAAAAACTTGATAAACATTACCTAGCGATGACATTATTTCAAAGAAAACAGAGGCCTTCTATAAACAAACATTGACCTAAACAAGCAATATGTCTTGGTGACATAATTACATTACTCTGCTGGCAAAACAAGCGTTCTATCCATTTTTGATAAAGGATTGTACCAACTTCTCTCTCCACTTGAACTCTTTTGCCTTTGTGAGATCTTATATTTACTGGAAAGAAGTCATAGGAAGGTCCTGGATAAATAAGAACTCTTTCTTTATTATTTTGTTCTGGAAAACAGAACAAAAATAGGTCAGTTCTTAAGTAAATGATGGCTGCATATATAAATAATGTAAATACTCCTATCACTGTCCCAGGGAAGATATTCATCACATGGACAGCTACAGACTCCCAGATCTGGCCAATGAAGTGTTTCTATTCTCAGCCCCCCTCCCACGCACAGCCCTCCAATTCTAAATTGTCAATTGGAAACTTGATTATTATCAGTTAAAAATAACTGGGGAACTCTGGCAATGATTTAACTTGTTTGACTTTCTTAAGCTAACAATTAACATTTTAGACTATTGTTGACAAAATATTTAACTTTCCTGTGCCATTTGTGCAAACGACTTTTCTAATATTCCTGACACACTCTGACAGACACACCTTT